>OX422218.1:344248318-344624819 GCA_949130495.1 Sambucus nigra | reverse complement strand
ACCTCATAGTATTCTCCCACTTTAACAAAGCACTAAAATTGTCACACAGTTTCGATAAAGTGTTGCCATGGTCCAAAATCGTGAGCCGAGAGAGTTTTTTGTCACAAACCTTGTTTCGGTTCTGTTGAGAGACAACCCATTAAAACTATTTTTCGTTCAAAACATTTCACTTTACCTCCTCTCTCTCATCAACCCACTCCATCTCTCTCCTAAAGAAAAAAATCTACCATTATCATTCATTCAAAAGCTATGATATATATATATATATATATAGCCGTAGTTCTTAAATATATGTGTTTATTTGTTGTAAAATTGTTGTGTTTACATGTATCGCTTTGCTATTGTTAGAAACAATTTGTGAAAAAAACTAGGTTTAAACATTCAAATAATTCTTTATTAGAATGTGGATATTTGACTTTGACATTTATTTGGGTTTGAATATAATGTGTTTGTTTATTGTCAAATAGTTGTATTTACATGTATGACTATGATATTGTTAGAAATAATTTTTATAAAAATGTAGGTTTGAACATTCAAATCATTCTTTATTACAATATGAATATTTGACTTTGATATTTGCTTGGTCTTGAATGTAAAGTATTTATCTGTTGTAAATGTTTGGTTAAAAAACTAATTTAAGGGTTTATCGAAAAATGTGAAGGATTTTGGGATTTGGGGTGAAAATAGCAAAGAACATGATAAACGTTCTCCAATAATTTCTAATGTTCTACAGATATATATAGGTTTTGAAAGGCAGTTCAGTTAGGTTATAAAGTATAATTAAAACCATTTTGGTGTGTATACATGGAAAAGATTTCAATACGAGTGTTTCAATATTATTGTTTAAACATGATAGGTTGTTAATTTGATTGCGCTTGCGTCTGAGTTAAATAATGATTTAAATACCCGACAAGGATAAACTAACTTGTAGAAACATCACGTGGATTAAGTTTTGTAATCGTGTGGATGTTCATATCAAATTCAAGGATACTTGGTTTATTATTTTTTTCTCTTTATTCTTATATTTTTATAAGCCTAAAATGGAAATATTGTTACATTTGATGTGTAATCTTTACTACTTAAAAAGAGGCTAATATTTTTAGAATGATGAAAGGACCAAATTAGCCTCACTTAATATAAAATTCGTCTTATAACCTCATGATCATAACTTTTTATCTCCATCTCTCTCTCTCTTTCTTCATCCCAACACTCGCTCTCTTTGGCTTCACACCCTACCTCTTTTATCTCTTTATCATTTTTGGAATATATTTCAGAATCCTTAAGAATCTAAATCGACATTAGTTGAAATTGACCACTAACCCAATTTTTGACACCGGATATCCTCAAATCCTTCAGAGTTGTAGACAAGATGTCTCGATCTCATAATTTCTCATTCATAGTCACCGAACTTGGCGATTTCAAAACAATCCTATGTTTTGAGGACTTGAAGAATAGTGAGGAAGATCTTGGTGAAAATGAGGTTCGAGGACTCTGATCCATGAAAATTTCTTTGAATTTGGCTAATGGGCTTTTTCGATTGGTCAATAAAAGTGGTCAATTCTTGTTCGATTTTCTATTTTGTTTTCAAGTATGTGTGGATTTTGTTTTATGATGTAATTCGAATGTCTAGTTTCTATCTATATGTGAAACTTGTGTGAAAGTGGCAGATAAAAGAATATCATAAAGTTGAAAGAGTAATTGGGATTATGTATGTTACTGTTAGTTTTGTGTTGGAAATTCAAGCTTGCTTTTAGGTTTTATTTTTTTACGATTTTTAGGCAGCCAAATAGGGCTCAGTTAGGTCTTATGTTACAATTCTTACCCAAAACACCGGAGAAGGAAAAAATCATACTCCATTGTTTGTTTTACTTATAAAAACTAAAAATTAAAATCTGGTTTTAATTTACCTAATTTTAGTGTTATGATCTTTAAAACTTAATATAGATATTGTGATATTATCGTATGTTCTCCATTTAACAACAAACTTATCTAAAGGACAGAACAACGTAGTTTTGGTGTTGATTAACTTATTTACATTTCTGTAAAACACACCCAATCACAAACATTTCGTTTAAATGACTCATTGCTCTATTCCAGCATAATAACCTTAGGTAGGCCCGTTTCTTTTGCTTTATTCAAATGATAGTCCATGGCAAGTCGTCTATTAGAGAAATAACAAAAGAGTCAAATATAATTTTTTGTATATAAATAACAGAAGAGTCAAATATCATTTTTTTTATATATTTGTTGAGAGGCATAACCATCCGTTTCACAATTCATGCCATTTGATATTTTTCGCCATTGATCTCCCTTTTTTACATCCGTTATGTGTTCTTCATAGCACCGTCCAAACTAACCGAACAAAGGAAGTACACTCGGGTTCTACGATGGTAAAATCATTTCACGAGTAACTTACAGTATTAAATATTTTAACTTCATTATCAATACATTAATATTTCGATTTTTAATTTAATCAGTTTGCACACATGATGGATCTTCACTTATGAAATTGTCTTTAGGTTTTTGAATATATGATTGAACATATTGGCTTAGGGTCTTCTTTGAGTCATGGTAAATTGGACCTGGGTTGTGGCCGATCCCAGTAAATTTCAGTGAAGGAAGTTTGGAGATAAGGAATTTTTGAACGAAAAAAAGTATCCAATAACTTCAAAAGAATTTAACGAGGAGCCGTATGCAATGAAAATCTCATGTACGGTTCCATAGAGTGGCAATAATGATGACTTATTTGTCAACATTTCCGCTATCAACCCCAAAAAACCAAACTTTGCCTTACGTAAAGTTGTCACAGTATGATTAATCTCTGGATTTGAAATCACTCCTTATATATCCGGTATTAGCCATAATTCACAATAACATTCCATAGACTTAGTAAGAGGGGGAAGGGTTAAGGATGTCATTACTTATAATACCTTGTTTCTATTATTAAAGAATAAATTCAATTTAGGGATTCAATTGCACGTGCAACGCACGTGGACACACCTAATAATATCAAAATGATAGGCTAAATACCCCATTCAAGGGATAAGATGAAGCCATTAATTTAAATATTTTTTTCTTAATTTATATTTATTTATTATCCCCTTTGAATATTAATATTAAAAATTTATATTTTATATTTACGCCTCGAGAGAGGGTGAATTATTTTTGAGACAAAATAGTTAATTCAAATTACAGTATTATTTATTAATTAAACTAGAGATAAGAAATTTTTTAAATAATATTATAGTTTGAATTTCTCAACTCCAAAACTTAATTTTTAATGATTTAAAATACTTCTAGTGTTTTTCCCTAGGGGTTGATTTATTAGAAAATGTTTAATTATAATTTCCACATAGTTTGTGAAATTTAAATATTAATTTTCTAAAAGGACAGTTTAATTTCACATTTGCAATGAGAGTTAATTTATGGATTTTAATATTTCTTAGGGTATTTCAAATAGATAAACTAATAAATAAAAATAAATAATCTAAAAGATGAATTCTACTCCCTTCAATTATCTCATAATTGTTTACTCATCATATTTATCTCACTCTATCATTTTATTTATTTATTAGTGTAGCTTAAATTTCACCCCATTAATTAGCATAAATATCCCTTGAAAAATTATTTTTAAAAACATACTAGTCTTCATTTTTCTCATTGCCCATTAAAAAGTTGAATTGATAACCCTTATTTGCCATTATACATGTATTTAATGTATTTTGATTGAGAAAGACTATACTATAATGACAGATCATAAAAAAATATTATATCAAATGGTGTCGTTTTCGTCTTCTTAAGCATTGGAGTTAGGCTCAACCTTTTGACGATACCATTTTCATCATCAAAATGTCGTTGCTGCTTTCTTGAGTCAAATAGTGATTGAAGACTTGTACATCTATTTCATTTGTATATTTTTTTTATTGTTCTTTAGACTGGTTGTATTAGTTTATTAAGGTCTTGTACATTTATTTGTGGTGACTTAGACACTAATTATTTTTAATAATTAATTCAAAAACAAAAAATAAAGCAAAAAAGAAAAACGAGACAAAATAGAGAAAGAGCCTCGTTGGAGTGGATTAGAACCCAAAACGTGCTTTAGTCAATTTTTTTCCAATCAACTCAAGTCGATCTTCAACCCATTCGTGTAAAAGTCATAGGAGGTATATATCTTTAACACCCATGCATCTCCAGTTAGAGAGCCCATTTATTGTCTGACTATTTGCTCCTATATGACTTTATTTCATGTATAGTCTTAGTTTGAATAGTTTGATGAATTAATTGGACTTAAGACTTAGACCTAATCTTTAAAACGAGTTGGTATTTCATCACCGACTCAAGCACTTATCTCACTTGCTTGTTAACCCAAAGCTATCACTTAACTAAAATCAACCGACTAGAAAGCCAAGTAGGAGAACATTTTTCAAAGGCGGCGTATAACACCCTGTCCTTTTCTCGTTCGCAAATTAATTAAAATTTGACTACCCCATCACTTAATTGAAAATAAAAATTGACTATGTGCTAGTTAAATTTTTCCTTTACTTGTTCATGTAGTTGGTTTTATGTTCTCTATCCTTTTGTCTTTTAAAGAGAGTCCAATTTTACCACCCTTTTTTTTTTCAAAAGTCCCAAAAAAATATTTTTCTTTTCTTTTTCTTATATTCATAAATCCCAAAAATATTTTCCTTCCTTTTCAAAATATTCAAAACTCTAATAAATATTTTCTTTCTTTTTCAAAAATTTAAAAAAGAATAAATTTTTTCCTCTTTTCTTATATTCAAAAATCACAAAAAGATTTTCTTTTTAAAAATTTAAAAACCACAAAACATTACACCCCCATGGCCAAAGAACGTCCACTAAAGGACTACTTTAGTTATTTTCTAACCACATAAAGCACGTTTTGGGTTGATCCCAAGCCCACCTTTCACTCTCTATTTAATGGCTTCAATTCTCTCACGCATACAATTGATACTCTTGCATCGTTCAGATGCACCTCCCATATTCCACCGCCCTTGGTGATGAGTATAAACACGTCCAATACTTCTCCATGTACCTATTACTTTCAAGCTAATCAATGGACCTATGAGTTCCCATACCTTCCTTATCCATCTGAACCAATCATGGACCAAATATATCCATATGACATTGTTTTGGAACCCATTTATGCCCATTGTCATGACATGTCCAATAATGAGAGGTGTGAGCAACCAAGCTATTCGTAGAGGCTGGATCACCCTCCCATCTAATAAGAATCCTAAACCCATATTGTGGATCCTCTTGGTTTTCGACAGTCGTCAAGGTAACCAAGTTCACCTCATCCTGATCTATTCTCCCCATGATTATCAGCCCTATGTCTCTCGCGAAGGCTCCCATTTCATGTATGCCAAACTTGACCCCATTCCCAATACTTCTTATGAGTATTCTCCATTTAGTCATGTTGATAGCGAGTTGTGTCCACCTCAACCGCATACTATTGCACAACCACCCCTCACTTCCTCAACATCGTGCGCATCTGCTCTCGAACGTCTGATGCAAAATTTCATCATCGAGCAATATCAAGCTACTCAAGCTATAAATCAAGCTCTTCAATGGCTTAACAAATGCTTAAATGAATTTGAGTGTGCGAGAGAGTCATATTTTCCCCCAACTCAACCCATTATTTTACCCATGTGTAATAATGATGAGTCATCTTGTGACGCTAATTTTAAGTGTGACCAGCCCTATCACCTCGAGAATCTTAAAGCTGAGACCACCCCGTGGTTCGAGCTCCAAGTTTACAATTGTGTTGACTTGTCTATAGTTAGTGAGATTGATCCACTCTCTAAACATCTAAAAGAACCTAACACCGAGGTTATCCGTTCCACATCAAATCCAAAAGAACCCATATTTAAGGGTTTGAAATCCCGTCCAATCCTATAAAACCACTCTCGTAAGTTAGCTTCCCGTAATATCCAAAAATATGCCTGAGTTTATACCTATTGCACTTATTGAGTGTGTCCCCGACCCCATTCTTTTAGGTTAGCTCCGGATATGAGTGCCACCCAATTTATTGAGGTTAATTTGGATATGGTTCTTACCTCTCTTGATATGGATCCTCTCCAAAAATGTTTGGCTCACTTTGAGTTTGATGTTGACTTTAATTCATATGTCTCGAATCTTAATGTCTCGTTAGACCCTTTCACCTCCATGCATGGTGACATATTAGGTGCTAAGTTGATATCTCCATCCTTTAACACCACACTCCCAATTAAGAGTCCATTGAGGGTCATGTTTACCCTCACGATGAGTGTCTTCCCCTTACTCTTGAGTTAGATCATCATCCTCCATCTTTTATCCAACCCCACCCACCCATTACCCTACCAAACCAACCACCATGTTTAGAACTTGTTATTATACCTCTTCCAATTCTTACTATCTATTTATGTCCTCATATAAACCTCCCTCATGCATCAAGCTCCACGATCCATCTCATGAGTTCTTCCTTTACCACACAATCCATGAGATTGTTTCTGGTGACATTCTCAACTCACGTGACACATAGTTTATCCTTTCATGCACACTACCCCTTGTCTTGGTTATTTTTCTTACCGTCACCTCATTGATGTGTCATGCCATGACCATTATCATTGTTCGTTTATAAAACAGTTGCGCTCTTTCTATGATCCCCATCACATCACTATTGCCGTACCATTTTCCCTCCTAATCTAATTAGAACACCATACTTATAGGGACCCTGTATCCCACACTTTTACACTCAATAAGACCCGTGACCCGTGGATATATTCCATCTCCATTTCTCACCCTCCATATGGCCTCTCACTTCTACCCTCCCTTAGTCAATCGATGCTTTGCATCGTATTAAGCATATTTCCATACAAGTGCATTGACCATGTTAACCCGATATAACAAGAGTGACTTTTCAGTTTTGTTTGGGGGTGATTTTCATCACCCCACATTTGTGTTAGCCCATTCTAGTCTAGTTTTTATTTTTAGGGTGAGTACCATTATGTCTGGCTGAAGATGTTAAACTTAGCGCTCCCGGGAGACAACCTTTTGTGTCTTATTTCTGAGTATATGTTTTATCCTTTTTTAGGGGGGGGGGGGGGGGGGTGTTCTAGTCTTCCCCCAATGCTTTACATATATTTTATAGACTTGTGCATTTTGTCTCGTAACACTTATTCATGTTTCTCCTTTGGATACGTCTTGCGGTACACTTTCATTAGTGGTTGACTATGGTATTCTCTTTCCCAACTTGTTCTTTCAATTTAAAACATCATTTTAACACTGAGGACGGTGTTCTCTTTTGTTTTGTGGTGGAAAATTTATCAAAATCGTACCTATTTTGAATTTTTTTTGTTAGAAACAAACCTTTAAAAACCTTTTTATGTCGTTCTCATCTCATTTTTGATGTGATTTATCCATCATCCATTTCTTTTAGAGTTTTGGAATATTTGTGTTCAAATTTGAAGTCATACTTTAATCCAATAAGCTTAAGCAATATCTCATAAGTCATGTTTGCACCATTAATTCCTAGAATCAACACTTTTTGCAACTTATCACGTCATAATAGTCAAAAGTCTAAGACTCTATAAATTCTCGAGGAAACCTTAAGGATTACTAATAGAGACTTAAACTCGCGAGTTTTTGAGCTTGACACCTTTTGATGATTTTTACACAATCTGCGAGTCATAAGTTGGCTCAAGTTTGTTTGGATACCATATTAAAGTCATTGCATGATCTAATTATTCTTTATTTTTGGCATAATTACTGTGAATGACATTACTTCCGAGTTATAAGAATCATATGTCTTGTTGTTTGTCTTGAGCACTAAACCATTTTGATCGTTTTCCATATCTAATCTCCATTCACTTTCTTTTACCCATATATATCCCCCCACACTATCCATATATCACTCCACATAATTATATTTGTTTTTGAGAAAGAAAGTGTTTGAAATTCCAAATGTAAAATGTTTTCATTAGTTTTATGTAAAAAGAATTTGCATGACAAGAAAAAGAAAAAAAAACATAAAAAAAAATTGAAAAACAAAAAAACAGAATAAACAAGAGAAAATAAAATAACTTGCGATCAAAATTTTAGCAATTGGAGACATAAATTATTCAAGTTATAGTCCACTCTTCTCAAAACCCCCAAAACATCGTATCATCTATATTACCCATCTCATTTCCCCTCATCCTACACATAAACTCCATTTTTACCCTTGGTGAGGTGTTTGAGCAAATGAAAAGTCTACATGGTGAATAACTCAACATTCTTAAAATAATGATTTATATTCTTTCATGAGATAAATTTTCTTTATTATATCCTTTCTTTCTTATGTGTGTGATACATTTGACCTTGTTTAAATTTAATCACATCTTCATACACAAGAGAGATTCAGTTGGCCATTATCTCGAGAGATTCATTTGAGAGAGATATATCTAGTGAGATTTGAAGTCAAAACATGGACTCTAAAAGGCAATTTAAGAATTTCTCTTATGATATATTTGCAACTCTTTTGCTTTATTTCACACAATACTCTATAAGTTCTAGGAAGGATTATGCCTTTGGTATTAAGTAAGATTATATTTTCATACAATGTACATTTCAACGTTCGTATTCCTTTAATTTTTTCAAGATGGAAATTTTGATATTCTCTTATGTTGAATAAGAGACTCACTGCTTTTCAATAAATATTTTTTAATATTTTTTTAATTTTGTGGGTATATTCATTGCAAATCCTTACGAGAGAACACTCGTCCTCTAGGGTAATCTAGGAGTTTAACGGCTTGTTGCACATGCTAAGTGCAATCATAAGTGCCTACAAAAGTGGCACACTTTTGATTATTTATCTCGATTTGTCTCTATTTTTTCTCGAGGACTAGTAAAAGTTTATTTGGGGTAGTGTGATAGGCATCTAAAAGTGTTAATTTTATCCCCTAAATAGACTCATTTTATTTGTTAGTTCTCATTACTATTGGCCATTTGTGTGTAACTATTTATTTTGTAGGTCAATATGCAGTTGCTGCTTCAAAATGCTTAATTCATGACAATTGCAGTAAAAAAGCGATCAAAAGCTCTAAAGTCGGATTTATGTGACTCAAGACAACCAAATACCTATTAAATACCATCCCAAATCATGTTCCCAGCCTTCCTTGACCTCCTGTATGTTGTGTATATTATATATGTATAAATATATATACGTGTATGTATGTGTGTAGTATTTTAATCTCGTGTTAATTGTATATTTGTTCATGTCATTTTATTATTTTTTTAGATTTTGTGTTTTTATCTTTTTATATGTGTTTATTATATAATATGTAAACACGTGTGTGTCGTTTTATATATAGTTGTATATATGTGTCTATAGGTGTGTGTCATTTTATTAAGTTAATTTGTATTTGACTATATTTTTATTTTTATCTTAACTTTCGTGTGCAGAATAATAATTTGAGTGGTCAAAATATATTCCAAATCACCACCCAAATGAGTTGAGACAATACTAAAATGTTGTACCTTTTATATTAATAATAACATAGTATAATACCTAAGGGTGTGTCGATTTATCTGGGGTGATTTGGGGGTTATAGTTGGGACTCATAACGTTACTCTTGAGTGTTACACACACACACACACACACACACACACACACACACACACACACACACACACACACACACACATATATATATATATATATATAGAGAGAGAGAGAGAGGCAGGCTCCTGTGCACACTAAGTTTGCACATTACCTTTTTAAAGTAGTAAAAAAAATATTTTTGAGTTGATTTTTTTTGTTTAATATTTAAACATTTCAAGGAACCCATATAAAAAAAATCAGCTCAAAAAAACTTTTTTTGCTAATTTTAAAAAATCGGTCAAACTTTCTATGCTTTTAAGCCCTTTAAAAACTGCGAAAGTTTGACCGATTTTTTAAAAATAGCAAAAAAAGTTTTTTTGAGCTAATTTTTTTTATGTGAGTCCGTTGAAATGTTAAAATATCACATAAAAAAATTGGTGTGCGCCAGCACTCAAAAATATTTTTTTTACTACTTTAAAAAGGTAATGTGCAAACTTAGTGTGCACAGGAGTCTGCCTCTCTCTCTCTCTCTCTCTATATATATATATATATATATATTACACTTTTACACACACTATATATATACATGCAAACACACACACTAATACCCACATGCTTCTCCTCCCTTTAAGACTAGAAAAATAGTATAATGAATGCACTGTACTATTTGCTCCCTTATCCCCATAAAACCTAACAACAAACTTTGTCAACCTAAAATCTACAACAACATTAAAGTGTTAATAATCTCCCACACTCCCCACTCAAATCCCATGCCCCCAACCACCCACATGCTCCCATTCTATTTTTTTTTCTATTGAAAAAAAATATAACAGAGGGCAACATCAAAACCTCCCACTACTTGTATAAAAATTTCCCATATTTTTATTCACCTTCTATTAAAAAAAGACCTACATTCTTCTACACTCTCCATAGACATATTTAGAAGAGTTCAGACAGGACAGACTCCACAACTCCAAGTTTGGGTTTAGTTTTGTAATGTCATTTTAGGAGGATTATAATGTAATTTTTTGATTAGTTCTTTTACATTTTTTTTGGTTGTGTGAGGTAAAGACAAGTAGTGAATTTTAGTGCAAATTTTCATAATAGAATATGAGAGTAGTTTGTTACTACCCCCTCATTTTCTTGGTGTAAAACTCATATTTTATTTGTGGAGAGTAAGTTTGTAACCGTTTGGGTGTTCATATCAAATTGAAGGAGACTTAGTTTATAATTTTCTCTCTCCATTCTCATATTTTTATAAGCCTCAAATGAAAATATTATTACATTTTATGTGTAATAATATCAAAATGATAGGTTAATTATATCACTCAAGAGATAAGATGAAACCCTTAGTTTAAATTTTTTTTCTCTGTTTATATTTATTTATTATGGCCCTTTATATACTAATATTGAAAATTTACATTTTATATTTACACCTCGAGAGATGATGAATTATTTTTAAGAGAAAATAGTAAATCCATAATATTTATTGATTAAACTAAATATAATTTTTTTAAATAATATTATAGTTTGAATTTCTCAACTCCAAAACTTAATTTTTAGTGATTTAAATAAATTCTGGTGAATTCTTCCTAGCGGTTGTTTTATTATAAAATGTTTAAATATAAATTTTATAGAGTTTATAAAATTTTAGTATTAGTCTTCTAAGAAGACTTTTAATTTCTCATTTGCAACGCGAGTTGGTTATGGATTTAAATATGTCTTGGGGTATTTTAAATAGATAAACTAATAAATAAAAATAAATAACCTAAGCTTTGAATTCTACTCCCTTAAATTATCTTATAATTGTTTACTCCTCGTATTTAGCTTACTTTATTAATTTATTTGTGTAATTTAAATTTCAGCCCATTAATTAACATAAATATTAGTTAAGAAGTTTGATTGATAACTCTTATTTGCCACTATATATGTATTTAGTGTGTTTTGTAGGTTTAAAGAATTTTGATTGAGAAGGACTATACTACAATGATACGTAAAAAAAAACCGTTCATCAATTCCTATAAACTATTATGGGTATCCTTTATATAAAAAGTGAATGTGTGAGACAAACAGACTCGAGAATGTATACCGTAGAGGAGCTAATGAGTTTGTAAAATTTATAAGACGTGTCTCCATTAGGGTGGACAGCGAAACCTGTCAACCTGAAGAACTGAACCAAACCGCCAGGTTTAGTTTAAACTGTTTATTTTGTTTTTATGATATTCGATAATCCATGACATGTTTATTTTGTTTCAATGACATTTAAAGCTTCCATGACATCCGATAATCCATGACATGTTTATTTTGTTTTCACGACATAATATGTTTGAATTACAATCTTATTTGAAATGTCACTGAATTTACACACGTTAATTACACACACACACACACACACACACACACACACACACACACACACACACACACACCTGAATGAAAGAGCGAAATACGAAATTCCATTAATTTTTTTCTGCAATAAAATTATAATAATGAAAGCTGAACACCAACAATCACATTTTTTAATAGGCACAAAGACCCAAAAATCACATTTTTTTAAACAAAGTAATGAAGTTGGGCGCTCTTTTTTTCGTGAAGTTGTAAGGCACATCTTGTGTTAGGTTCTGGTTCGTCCTTATCCTTTCGTGGTAGGTGACTTGGTTTGCTAGGTGTACACGTTCATATCTATAGTTACGTCTCCCATTTCTTGAAATTTATTTTTTCTTACCCTAGTGTGTCAATTATTAGTTATCTAGAATTCCCTTTATAATACTAATCTCTCAAATATTAATAAATTTAAGTATTATTTTTGCTTGTCCTATGGATGATCTTGCTCACTTAGTTGCATTTCAGACCCGATATTCTGTAATTATTTATACATAATATCGGGTCTGAAATGCAGCTAAGTGAGCAAGATCATCCAGAGGAAAAACAAAACTAATAAATAAATTTATTAATATTTGAAAATATATTATTGTAAAGGGAACTTTAGATAACTGATAATTGACATGCTAGTATAAAAGAAATTAAATTTAAACAAATGGGATTACAGATGAACATTTAGATATTGAACGAGTATACCTAGCACACCTCGTTGCCTAGCACCTAATCACCGATGCAGTCACAAATGCAGTCGCATGTGGTCTATCAACTATATCGATTTAAGGATCTGTAATAAAATATGGGAATAAGAATTTAAAATATAAACTTAACAAATTAAACGGGGAAGGAGTACACGACCACTCAAAACCGTGATTTGGTGCAATCAACGGCCTAGTTAAGCCATGAGTTGTTGAAAATTACGGCAAATTCAAATCGTAAGTTATTAACTATTCAAGTCTAACCTAGGTCGCTATTATGGAAACTTTGTTGGTCTACTTTAACTGTGAATATGAGTACTACGGTTGAACTTGGCAGTGAAAAATAACCACTTACGGTTATGGGAGACGGTGAGGAATCCAGTTTGAAGAGACGTATAAAAAATAGGGTTTGATTTTCAACATTAACGTAGGATTCATTTTGGACGTAAACTAGGGTTTGATTATAGAGTGGACATGTATAAATACCAAGTTTATAATTTAGACATCTATAAATACAAGTATATAAATTAAACATGTAGAAAAACAAAAGTATATAGATTTGAAATACATACCTGCGTATTTTATGGGTTATGGAGTGAGGATGTGGTTGATTGTGAAGTTATGGAGTTAGAGTTTAGAGTGTTAGTAGTAGAGAGAAAAGAGAAGAGAGAGAGAAGGATGAAAAAATGAAGTATATTTTAATTCTAGGTTTAAATATTGGAGTTTGAAATTGTGGAGTTAAGTTTTTTTTATGTTAGTAAAATGTATAATTGACTTTGAGGCTTTGTTTGGTTCGTAGTAAATTTGGGTGGAATCTGATTCCTTCCGAACATTCCTGAGAAAGTGTAAGATTATTGCATTTAGTGTGAGGTTAAGTTGCATGAGAATGTGGGCCCCAATGGAATCAGATTACCTTCGTTGTGGGAAAGTGGGTGGAATCAAAATTGTAAGGACACAAATTTCCAATTGAATCCTTTGTAGTTTTGGCTCAATTCTGGACAAAAATGTTTGAGTCATATGATAGAGTTAATTGATAATCCTTCAAGCCTATGACGTATTTGTTGAAGACGTAGCAGCGAAGAGTATAAAACTTCATCAAATTATTGAGTTTAATGTGCCTCGTTTCTACGTCATCAACATGGTTCCATTGCTCCTAAGGTATGAATGCATTTTAATATATATATATATATATATATATATATATATAGGATCTTGTAACATTTTATATTGGGTGAACGTTTATTTAAAACTGTTGTTTAATTTCAGAAAGATTTTATTAAAACTTTAAAATCAAGTTTATGAAGTTTTTAGGCTAAAAATCGATTTTTTCAAACTTTCTGGAAGTTCGTTCGAAATGTCGTTCGAACGAGTTTGTCGTTCGAACCACAATGTCTTTCGAACGAGTTTGCCAACGAGTTCCCACAATGGCCACTGGAATGTCGTTCGAAGTGTCGTTCGAATGAACTTGATATTCGAACGAGATTTTCAACGAGATTTCTAACGAGTTCATACTGGAACTTCGTTAGAAGCCTCGTTCGAACGAGACTTCGTTCGAACGAAAATGTCGTTCGAACGAGATTTGGCGGGAACAGGTATTTGGCAGTTTTGAGCAGTTTTTACCACTTTTTCCACTACTTTACCCAACTAATTTTTGACAGCATATCTAAGTGCGGGAACCAAAGTTTTTAACTTAACTTTTTCATATCATACAACCTCTAAGAGAGTGTTTTGAGAGAGAAATTAAAAGTTGAAAAAGTTCAATGTTTAAAGTGTTTTAGTTTTCAAGCAAAATCCTTAAACACTTGTATTACACCCAATTGTTGTTTGTTTATCCAAGCTTCCATACATATATAAATTGCTTGGAGTTGGCACCGATTTTTCATCTCTACCATTTGAAGAGACGTTTGGGTTTGCTTCTACATCCCACAAAGAAGAAGAAGTTTGCATTGATTTATTCACTTGGAGAAAGGCTCCTAGTTTGGGTGACGGTGACCATATAAAGTCCGATCGGTAGATTTCGAGACCGCGGTGGAGCTCCGTGGTTATTCCCTAGGCAGAGGTTGATACAAGAAGACGCGTCGGGGCTTGAGAGGGATCGAGTCGAGTGTTGTAAGTCATCTTGCTTGTATTTGTAAATTCCATACTTAGTGGATTTGAGGCTAGGGTCGTCCGAGGTTTTTTCCTGTTGTGGGTTTTTCCTCGTACATCGCGGCGTAGTGATTTATTATTTATTTTATCTTGCTATACTCATCTAAAACGCATGCTTAGGTAATTCAAGATAAAATTTGGTTGTAATCACTACATATTTAATTTGGTGCGAAATTAAATATTGGGTAATCTTTAGTTAATTTTATTCAAGTCATTTAATTTAATTTGATAAAATTGGTTTGGCCTAATTTGATAAAATTGAGAAATATGACTTAGGCAAATTTTCTAGGACTTGGGTTAATTAACTGTGTTTAAGTGAAATTGAAATAAGTGTGTGTGTTTTAATTTAATTTCACTTTGTGTAAATTTAATTTGAGAAAAATTAAATTTTGTTAAGTTTATTTATTTATTTGAACCATCACCTTACGCTTCCGCATAATTAAAAAGGAAATTACTACTTTTTGAAGTATAAAAGAATTTTTATTTAAAAATTGGGGCTTTTCAAATTGGTATCAGAGCCAAAGCGATAAATTTACTTCGTTAAGATCCTTTAAATATTTTTGGCCAAAATGGAATTTTCCCCATTTTCAAAATTTCCTATTTTCGATGGTTATAACTACGCGTACTGGAAAGCGCGTATGAAATCGACAGTTAAATCTATCGACGAGAGGGTTTGATTATCTGTAGTTGACGGGTGGTCTCCACCAACTCATTTAGTATAAAATGAAGGTGTTCCCAAACCGACCGATAGATGGAGTGAGAATGAGTTTAAACTTTCAAATTTTAATTCCCGAGGTTTAAATGCCTTGTTTAGCGCTGTCACACCGGATGAATTTCGATGAATGATGACGTGTGAGACCGCTAAAGAAGCATGGGATATTTTACAACTCACTCATGAAGGTACAAGTGTCGTAAAAGCTTCGAAACTCCAAAACCTCACCACTCAATTTGAAACTATCAAAATGAACAAAAAAGAAACTTTTGATGAATTTTATGCTAGACTTTTCGATATTGTTAATTCATCTTTTAACTTAAGAGAAAATATACCCGACAACCGAGTAGTAAAGAAAATTTTAAGGTCCCTACCCTATAGATTTATTCTAAAAGTGACCGTTTTAAATTCTTTACCAACTTTAGCCTCTACGAAATTAGAAGAGCTTGTAGGTGATTTACAAACCTATGAACTGGACATGTTTTCCTCTAAAACCGAAAAGAAAATTGAAAAGGGCATTACTTTAAAAGCCCAAAAAGAGGAAAAACAAGTAGTAGAGTGTGAAAGTGATAGTGACTTGAAAGACATGGCTATGTTTGCTAGAAAATTTTGAAAATTTCTTAAATTGAACAAAGATAAATTTAAAAATGATTTTAAGAAATTTGAAAAACCTAGGCATAACAAAGCCGAGAAGATCCCTAAAACTTCTAATGAAAACGTAAATAGGGACGAGTCAGAAAAATATTTTGGTTGTGAAGGGTATGACCATATGGCATTTGAGTGCCCCGCTAAACTAAAGAGAGAGGGTAAGAAACCAATTTCTTTTAATGCGACCCTTAGCGATAGTGATAATGAAGAGGGACCCGATTCCCCCACTAAGCCCAACTTTGTGGCTTTTATGGGTAGTCATGTTAGTGATAGTGAGCACTCATCTATTGATAAAATTTTCACACATGACACTTCCAAGGTCAAAGTTTATGATTCCCTTGTTTTTGATGGTAGTAAGAGTGAACAAGAGAGAGAGAATGATGAAAATGATGAGGTTGATGTGAGTGAACTTCAAAATGCTTTTCAAGAACTTTATGATGAATCTATTAAATTAAAAAGAGCAAATTTGAAGTTAGAAGCAAGTTTAAAAGAGCGTGTCAAGGTGATTGATAATAGTATGTTGGTAGAAGACCTTAGGACACGTGAGAGGACTCTTCGAGAGAAGCTTGAATATGTAGAAGGCAAGAGAGATAGCCTTAGAGGTTTAATGGAATCCTTGAAAAAGGAGCTTCTTGAGTTTGAAGAGATAAATGTTTTATTAGAGTCTAACATTTTAGAATTACAAAATAAATTAAAAGAATCTAGAAAAGTCAAATTTGATTTGGAGTGTCGTTCGGAGAAACTAGATAAAATTTTAGGAACGGTCCAAATTAAAAATGACACTTGTGGTTTAGGCTTCTATACTTGTAATGATTCTACTCATAAAGCCAAAACCAATGTTTTTAGAGAATCACCTAGGAAAGTCGTTAGAGATCAATCCTTAAGTACCAATTTTCGACATATTTTTACTTATGCACACTGTGGTAAAAAAGATCATCTTAAGAAATTTTTTTTTGATCTTAAAAGATTTTCTAAAAAATCCCAACGTAAGGCAAACAAGGTAGGCAAGATTTCTACACCTCAAGATAGTCACTCATCATTAGTTTGGGTTAGGATATTCGACTTGGTAGCTTTACAAGATATGGGTTTTGATTCTCATTTACTTTCACATGCTTCCTCCTTTGTAAAATCTAAAGGTTTAATGTGTTAGTTTTGTTTGCATACTCGATCTTTTTGTGTTCCATATTATATATCATTGCTAGGTGTATGCATGTTTAGTCATTTTTTAGTCATTTCTTTATTTCATATCTCATGCTAGAAATCATGACTTGTTTATCTTTTGTATTTTAGTTCTTTCATTTTGCTTGCATTAAATGAAAAATACAAAAAGATTTTTGTTTATTATTTGGGTTTTTATCTCTTGGTAATTTAAGCTTAATGAAAAATTCAAATGATTTTTGTTTGTCTTTTGAGTATATATTTCTATTTTTGGTTAAAAATTTTAAAAACTCAAAAAGATTTTCTTTTGTGTGTATTTTAGTTTGACACACTTTATGTGACATATACTTGTGTTTGAATCCCATCTTTTATGCTCCCATGTGGCTAGAACTTTTGGTTTAGATTGTCAATACTTATTATGTTCTTTACCATGCTTACATGGAGTAGTTGGATTTTGTGTTAATATAATGGATTCTATTTTTATATGCCTCTATTCACACATGCACGAGCTCTTTTGAAATTTAATCGTCACATGTTATATTTGAGCTTTGTGAGGTGCTCTCCTACCAATCTTGTCATCCACATATTTTTGACCTAGGAGGACTAGTGCATGTCAAAATCCGTTGCACGTGAGATATGTGTGAGAAATATAAAATGATAAATATAAATGTGCACGGGGAAGGGCTCCGAAAGGATTTATTATCCTTTGCGAATAGTAAGCCACCGTTTGTTTGGACCTAAAAGAAATACGTGGTCCAAAGGCCTAAAAAGAAAATATGGCATTAAAAAGAAAAATAATTTTCAAGGCCTATGTTTGATTGATATATTCATTCAACAATAATATATGCTTATTGAGGGAGAATTGGATGGTATATCAATGGTTTGCACAATGTCCGTTTTATCCTAGTTGAGTTTTCAATGTCATGACTCTAGTGGTTTCTAGAATCATCAACATGCTAGGCTTGTATGCATAGTGTATGTTTGTTCATTGAGTTCAATTTATATTGTCACATGAGGTTATATTCAAATGTGATGAAGTTTACAATCAATTGAGAACTCCGTGAACATGTTTTAAGTGATCGGGTCTAAATTTAATTGTTGCTAGTTCACACCCCAACACTATCGTTTCCATATGACACATTTTTTGCCATATGAGTGTGAAAAGCTTATCTTATTTTGTGTCATTTGTGTGTTTATATCTATATATATGTACTTGAGTCTATTAGGTATATATTATGTATACATATATTTGATATTTTACTTTTGGACTTTGCCTTGCTTTCTAGTCCATATATGCTTTAATTCATAATTGGTATCCATCTTGTTGCATTATTTGTTGATATCGCATGATTAATTCTTTATGTATCATATTTGTATCATTTTTTTGCATCCTTGTTGGTATCCATTATTATTTGTTGGATTAGTTATGATTTTGTTGCCCATGTGCTTTAATGTTCTCATCACTTTATGCGCAATTGCATGTTTTAGCTTGTTATCCCATTTTCTTTATCCATTGCTTAGTTTAGAGGGTGTATATGCTTTAATTGGGGAAGAAAAGTTAATTTTTTGATTCTTTAGCCTTTTTCTATTCCTGAACAAAAAGGGAGAGAATGATAGGGGGAGAAATTGTATATAATTCTATTGTAATCGTATCTTAGTTTGGGGGAGATTTAACTTAGGGGGAGTCGCTATCTTCTTAGGTTGATCATAGTTGATAAAGGGGAGAATTAATTTCGGGGGAGTAATTATTTAATTGCATTTAATATTTTGATACTCCCTATGCATTTAATGTGTTTGCTTAAGTGTGCATGAATTCTATTCTAAGTGGCAATTTTCACCGGCAAAGATTTTGATCCTTTAGGTTGTTTGAGTCAAGCATTATATTTTTATTTTGGGTGGGACATTTTTTTCAGTCTAGTAGAGCTTGACGGCCCTTTAGGATTTTTGTTTGGTTTTTGTCCCTGATTAGCCAAAGGGGGAGATTTGTAAGGACACAAATTTTCAATTGAGTCCTTTGTAGTTTTGGCTCAATTCCGGACAAAAACGTTTGAGTCATAGGATAAAGTTAATTGATCATCCTTCAAGCCTATGACGTATTTGTTGAAGACGTAGCGACCAAGAGTATAAAGCTTCATCAAATTGCCGAGTTTAATGTGCCTCGTTTCTACGTCATCAACATGGTTCCATTGCTCCTAATGTATGAATGCATTTTAATATATATATATATATATATATATATATAGGAGCTTGAAACATTTTATATTGGGTGGATGTTTATTTAAAACTGTTGTTTAATTTCAGAAAGATTTTATTAAAACTTTAAAATCAAGTTTATGAAGTTTCTAGGCTAAAATCGATTTTTTTAAACTTTCTCGACGTTCGTTCGAAATGTCGTTCGAACGAGTTTATCGTTCGAACCACAATGTCGTTCGAACGAGTATGCCAACGAGTTCTCACAATGGCCACTGGAATGTCATTCGAAGTGTCGTTCGAACGAACTTGATGTTCGAACGAGTTCACACTGGAACTTCGTTAGAAGCCTCGTTCGAACGAGACTTCGTTCGAACGAAAATGTCGTTCGAACGAGATTTGGCGGGAACAGGTATTTGACAGTTTTGAGCAATTTTTACCACTTTTTCCACTACTTTACCCCACTAACTTTTGACAGAATATCTAAGTGCGGGAACCAAAGTTTTTAACTTAACTTTTTCATATCCAACAACCTCTAAGAGAGTGTTTTGAGAGAGAAATTAAAAGTAGAAAAAGTTCAATGTTTAAAGTGTTTTAGTTTTCAAGAAAAATCCTTAAACACTTGTGTTACACCCAATTGTTGTTTGTTTATCCAAGCTTCCATACATATATAAATTGCTTGGAGTTGGCACCGATTTTTCATCTCTACCGTTTGAAGAGACGTTTGGGTTTGCTTCTACATCCCACAAAGAAGAAGAAGTTTGCATTGATTTACCCACTTGGAGAAAGGCTCCTAGTTTGGGTGACGGTGACCATATAAAGTCCGATCGGTAGATTCCGAGATCGCGGTGGAGCTCCGTGGTTATTCACTAGGCATAGGTTGATACAAGAAGACGCGTCAGGGCTTGAGAGGGAGCGAGTCGAGTGTTGTAAGTCATCTTGTTTGTATTTGTAAATTCCGTACTTAGTGGATTTGAGGCTAGGGTCGTCCGAGGTTTTTTTCCATTGTGGGTTTTTCCTCGTACATCGCGGCGTAGTGATTTATTGTTTATTTTATCTTGCTATACTCATCGAGAACGCATGCTTAGGTAATTCAAGATAAAATTTGGTTGTAATCACTACATATTTAATTTGGTGCGAAATTAAATATTGGGTAATGTTTAGTTAATTTTATTCAAGTCATTTAATTTAATTTGATAAAATTGGTTTGGCCTAATTTGGTAAAATTGAAAAATATGACTTAGGCAAATTTTCTAGGACTTGGGTTAATTAATTGTGTTTAAGTGAAATTGAAATAAGTGTGTGTGTTTTAATTTAATTTCACTTTGTGTAAATTTAATTTGAGAAAAATTAAATTTTTTAAAGTTTTTTTTATTTGAACCATCACCTTACGCTTCCGCATAATTAAAAAGGAAATTACTACTTTTTGAAGTATAAAAGAATTTTTATTTAAAAATTGGGGCTTTTCAAAAATCCATCCAATATAGGTGGGATTATTACTTTCCTATGGGAATCTTTACAAATAATTTTTGTGAAAGACAAAAATGCCCTTAAAAATATTAAATTATAAAAACTAGTCGTAAAATCTAAATATTTATTTTTTGAAGATAATTTTTTTATATAAGTTTGTATTAAATTTAAAATCGAACAAATTTTATTTTGATATTTTCTTCTACTCATGTAATAATTAATTTGATTAATTTACAATATAATACACACGTATCTACAATAAATTATTATATTTGTTAAATATTGGAAAATATATATTTTTCAAAAAAAGAATATTTTAGTTCATACATTTATAAATAGTGAACCACAATATTGTCTATATACATATAATTGTTAAAAGGTATTATTGGTATATATTATACATTTTCATGTGAATTTTCATGCATGAATCAAACACAAAATTTTGATTCTCAATAGAAATTTATTGATTAGCCAAACAGAACGAAGAAATTTAGAATTCTTGTAAAAAAATTCTTGATAATCACTTTCCTAATAGTTACAATTCATTCAAAATATTTTGGCAAATCAAATGAGATTTGATGATATTTTTGAAGAAAGTAATATTATAAAAATAATTTTTGGGTGAAAATATCACCTCCCCTTTGTTAATGTTAAACACGATCAGACGTCGTCATATGATATGTTTTCTTGCCCAATTCTATTTAAATTATTTTAATACTCAAATAATAATAAAATATGCTATCCAACTCTAATTGCGTCACATACATAAGCCTAACTTTCTTCAATTATTTTACTTATGGACTTGGGATACGTTCTAATTTACGAAAGATGGTAGAGGTATAGGGATTAAATACGGCTTGACACGTGACAAGACAACGAGAGGTAGTGGGGAAAAGCAACAATTATACCCAACTCCCATGTGATTAATACACGTGTACGGTGGATAGACACCCTCCTCTTCTCTCGTGAGCTATAAGTAGGAGCTAAACACCTCACCTAAGAAGTCAAGCTTGAGTTTTGTGTTTGAGAGAAATCAATCAATAGATATAACCTTAAATTATCATTTGAAGAATATGTCTTGCTGCAACGGAAACTGTGGGTGTGGTTCTAGCTGCGGCTGTGGCAGCGGCTGTAAAGGGTATATATATTTGTTTTCACCCTCTTGCTCCTAACCAACTTGCTTGCTCGATTGCATCATTCTATCAATATTTGCATAGTTGATAACCATATATGTAAATTTTGCAAGAAGTAATTTTGGACAGCTTTGAAAGTGAGTTTTTTTCTTGGCAAAATATACAATTCTTTTGGTTAGTCACACTCAACTACTCATAAATGTTTTCGAAGGAGAACATGCCGCTTTCATTATTCTCTCCAACCAACCTTTTTCTTTTTCAACACCATATATTTAAATTTTACAACCATCTCCCTATAATTTGGTAAAATTATATATGAAATTATCAAAGTAAGTGTTACTTAATCAAACTACCAGTACCGATGATATAAGTAAATTGGTACTACTATCCTATCATACGGTGTGCCTATCATTATTTTTATGCATATAGGCAAAGACCTCGGGACCATTTAAAAAAGAAGGTTTCACCCAAAAAAAAAAAAAAGAAGGTTACGTGTTCTAGTCTAAATAAAGAGCTGACCCTACAATATTTGTGGCTGTTCATTGAACATGTGCAGTTGTCTTTGTGAAGAGTCATTGAGTACTTAACTGTACTTTTTTCTAGAAAGCCCCATTGGCCTTTTAATTTTTATTCTCCTTTGTTTTTTCTAAGAAAAATTGCAAACTCAGTGGATAAATTATAATTTTTGTTCTTGTTAAAAATTGTAAATGTGTAAAAACAAATAAGGGTGCTAAAGGCACCCCAAAATGTCTCCCAGAAACCTAATAAAAATTCGAGCCATTTTTTCTCACCAAGGGCTTTTCATGGAAGAAAGTGGTCGTAGCTTTCCACGGTGAGCAGTGACTCTATCAAACTCATTTTCGCGGCCAAAACTCATTTTTACGGGGGAAAGTCACCTGTCAAATTCATTTCCACGACGACTTGCTATCGTGGAAAGCCTATTTTCAAGATGACGGTTCATAATAGATCTCCACTTTGACTCTTGGTGGTGCCTCTTAATTTGACGTTTGAAATAAATTTTTAATTAGTTTTTGGTGTGAATAAAATTTTGCTTTGGTGGGAAGACATGTTTTAAGTGCCTTTAACATGACCCAATAAATAATAAGTTTACCCACGCATGTATGTTCATTAACTTTTTTTTTTATATTTTTAACCTTTGGCTTGCAGATGCGGGATGTACCCCGACATTGAGAACACCACAGCTGCAACCATCATTGAGGGGGTTGCACCAAGGAAGATGTATGTATAATTCTCATTCTTTATATTCGTGCAAATAAACAAATTCAACAATAGAAACACCCAAAACATTTTACAAAATACAACGCTAAAAAATAATAGAATACGTATTGTTACAGGTACGCTGAGGGGTCAGAGATGAGCTTTATGGCAGAAGGAGGACATGCTTGCAAGTGCGGACCAAACTGCACTTGTGATCCGTGCAACTGTTGATGACTAAATGCAAGAGTGCCAAACAAAGCAGCAACAATAACTATTCTATTACTATTACTACTTAAAATGTTTATGAGAGACACTACATATATATAACTAAGCTTCTTAATTAAATAAGAGAGACATACATGAATCCTACAAATCCATTTCTTGGATTTGTCGGATATATGTGTCTTATGGTCATGGTTGGTGTCTTTGGTGAAACTTTGTTGCTTTCTGCTTTGTGAGGATATTAGTTTGATGCATGTGTGAGGGAGTAGTTCAATTGTTCTAAACAGATGACATTTTATATATGTAACCTCCTGTTGTTATAGTTACTTTGTTCCGTTTATATTGTTGAGTTGTGATGTATAGCTACCTTGTGCGTTTCATTATTTTGAGTTCAATATATGCTGTCGCTTTGGGGTCGAGCACTCGTATAGTTGAGAGGCAGCTGATTTGAGAGGGGTTGTGCAGCCAAGATTTAATTCGGCACGGGATGAAATTTAAGAAGATGTGATTTTCCCCAAACACCATAATATGAATATTTTTTGGCTTTATTTCGTCATCAATAATTTTTTGGGAACATTACTCTTAAGTTGCAAACAAATTTTAAATATTAAAGGAATTTTGACAAATTTTAAATACTTAGGTTCAATAATTCTCTTCTTGTGAAAGTTCACGATAGTGACATAACAAGTGAATCTAATAAAAAAATATTTTTAAACCTTTGAAATTTGTTTGTATGGGATCTAATTGTAAATTGTACTAATTTTTTTGGGGTTAGGGACACCATTAGTGTTAAGCACCATTCATGTTAAGTTCATGCATACTCTTACTTCTAAGCATATATTAAGGGTGAGGGAATTTAGTACCCAAAAAATATTTTAGTGAATTAAGTTAAAAAAAATCATTGATTAAGGACTAACATAAAAAACTCCTTAAAATAAATTGATCCCGAAAAAGTAGAAGTTGCATGATATAATGTATACAATTGTATATAGTATGATATAATGTATACAATTTTGGGGCAAGAGAATTAGGCTCATGAGACTTACAAACTGAGAGTGATGGATTCAGGCTGGACCAGTGGAGTCCACGTCAAGAGTAGCATATAGTATGTCAGGGTCGACGAGGCCCAAGACGTAAACGGGAGCTTAGTAAAGCCATAATTGAGGCCTAGAGATTTTGGGCCAACGTTTCAATAATGGGCATGAAATTCACATGATGGAATAAATTGTCCACAATGAGAGGGGACAAACTATTGGATGAAATCCTAGATGTATAACGATCGCAGATGTTCATGGGTCGTGTTGGCAGTCACGTGCTGAGACCCCGAGATTTGGCGAGACTGGGGAGGTTTTGCTTCTTCCTTGTGAATAAAGGATAAATTCTAGTGACATGGGTGTCTCACAACTTATATGTAAATTGGAAACCCTAAAACTCGCTTACGGGTCGAGTTGAGTGGGAACGTTAGTTATAGCAGTCTTGTTATAAACGTATTTCTCATTGATAGCGGAGCATTTTGATGTCGCCCGAGAGTGAACCGGGTGGGCCCTAAGGGTATATTTTGTTGTTATAATTTACTATTGCATTGAGTTAACATTAGTAGAGTATATTATGGTAATGTGTAGTGATTAATTACCATGTGGTTAAATGATAGTAAATTGAGTGATATGACTGTCGTGTCGGATACTCCGGGAGGAGAAATCTTGATTTTGTGCGGCGCCACCTGAAATAGGGTTGGGCCCAGATATATGTATATATGAAAAATTTCATGGTATTATAGACCTGAGCGAGAATGTTGTCTAGTTATATGTGATTCCGGTGCGTAGGAATTTATTTGACTGATAAGACTCAGGATACATTGTGTTCTTTATTGAGCAGCGAAATATAGCTCGTTATATATTTGTAGCGCCAAGTACTTAGGATAGTAAGAGCGCCATGCTTCATGTTACATTTTTAGGGTCATTAGAGTGGACGAGTAGACCTTTATGTCAAATACAGATATCGTGGGAAAGTACATAGTATGGGCTGAAGGCCTTACGGACCTCGACAACCGACTAGGTTAGATAGAAGTGTATCAGGGGGGTTTCTTGTTTGGATTTCGCTTTGCGAGACATCCCACGCATGAAACTAGCGAACGTCGGGAGTTGGAGAGAAGTTTGGTCGATAGTACATAAGTTTTGTACGTTGGTTATTATACCTATAAATGAATATAATTGAGAGTTGATAATTCCATTATGACTTAAGGCCAATAGAGTCACCTAGTCTTAGTATCATTCTGAACAGGGCAATGATGCCATTGAAGGATTCAATAAGTTATGACTAGTGGGGTGGTTGAGTGCACCCTTACTACATCAGCATACCAGGTATGCAAGAATTGAAGTAAGAAAATTACATATCAATTGTACAATGTTGCACGAGGCATAGGGTGTATGGGCTCCCTAGGTGATTGAATCAAGCAGTGGATTATGATTATCATGTGAATTCGATAACATGTAGTCAGGTAAGCTGAATCTTATTCCGTAAGATTTGTCAGAGACTTACGTTTCAAGATTTATGTCACGCGGTGCGGCATAGTCACATGCATCAAGGTTAGAAGTACATTCGAGAGAGTATAAAATGCATCAGGTTCCAAATAACAGTGGTGAAGGGTTATGATGTAGAGCAATATTGCAAGGTTAGTCTTGCAGTGGGTCACCTAACTATTGGAAAAAAGGTGGACAATTCGAAACTAGTAGGGGCTTCTTCCACTAGAGAATGGGAGAGTATCCCCAAAGATCTTATCATGTAGATGAGATGGTGAGATTATAGGTACTGAAATGCGATTGAGTATGGCCTAATATCCACAGAAGGATGGGCAGGACAAGCGATCTAATCGGATGTGGGAGAGCAAAATTTTATGTGCACTCTTAAATCTTCGGGGAGGACGAGAGCAGTACCTCCCACTAGTGGATTTGTGTTCAATAACTCCTACGAATTCACATTTGGGCAGAGTGCCAATAGAGGTATGGCACGATGAACTTGGTTACTGTCCTACTGGATAGTTAGAGGTGGGGGACCAGCTATAATTGTAAATATCGGAGAAGAGTTGTGATTATTATGTATATTGTGTGTGAAATATATATGGCACAATTAATTTACTCGTACGAACGACACGAGATGAGGTCCAATGTATCCGAATGGAGGATAAATCTACTAAGGTGCACTAGTAGAAGGCTATATAGGGAATATCTAAAATAAAGTTTAATTAGTGGAACTTAAGGGAAAGAGCCTATATGACAGGGTAACCCGGAGTTTAAAACAAACACATGTGAAGTGTTCATTATTAAGGGTAATCGATAACATACTATATGGGTGGTACGGTGTAGCTTACTTAGGAGCGCAAGGATGTGATGCGCAATATTTTTACAAAGTTGTCTATTTCTGGTATACTTTTTCCGAATTTCGTGACGAAATTCCGTTGTAAGGGGGGAAGTATGTAACACCTCGTATTTTTTGATGATTTAAATAATTATGTTATTAATTATTGTTGTTGGATTAATTAAATTAAAATGCGAGAAATTAATTTGCTATTAATTCAGATTAAAATAATTATTAACTAGCGTGCCAAGGGTTAATACTTATTGTTGAGAATTATTGAATATTACTGTGTGATATGTAATATGGAATTATAAAATTTGATAAATTTCCGAGAGTGAAATATACGGCAGTTTTGTAATTTAAGTCTAACACGCGTGTGAGTCGTGTCGGAACTAATTAATTGGGATAAAAAGAGAATTTATTTTTATTAACTCATATGGTCATTTCGAGTGCGTCGTTGAGTCCGAAAGGGTTGAGATAGTCAGAAAACACTACCTGAATATTTTATTTGGACTCCGGAATATTTTAGGCCAAACTGACACCCCGTAGGGGTTTTGTAATTTGGATTTTTGGGGGTTTAATTAATGACGAAAATCAGTAATTAAATAAGAAAGGTACGTGGGTAAGGCATTTCCCATCAGATTCTAAACCTAAGTGAGAAAGGGGAAAACCTAAGAGGGAGAAGAAGGACTCCATAGGTGTTCTTGGAGAAAGGCTCAAGCTTTTACACCGAAAATTCCACCAACACGTAGATCGCGAAGAGAAGAACACATTTATACCAACATCACCAACGGATCAGACCATCATATTCGAGGCAAGTGTTTATTACTTGCGTGTTTTTAGTAATAATTGTTTTCATGTTAGAGTAGGTGATAACCCATTAATTATGAAAGTTAATTTTGAGAAAAAATTGATGTTAGGATTCGTATATTGGGACTGAAATTTCAAGAGATTAAATCCCTTCTTGTAGATAGGATTACAATAAAAAATTGATGATAATTTTCCATGAACAAATCTGGGTTTAATTTGGGAGTTATGCTCTTAATTTAAGAATTAGGGTTCTTGTTAAATAAATTGGGAATTTCATATTTAATTGATGTATGGTGAGGATTTAATGATTCTATGTTGTTAGAAACCATCTAGATATGTTAAGACATCAATTGGATTTGCTGTTTGGGATTGAATACTAGAGGTTTTAGAGGTGTAAATGGTGGAAAAAAGCTGAAATTTTGGGGAAGAAGACGAGACAGGAGGTCTCGCACGAAGTCGCGCGAAGGTCATTCGCGCGAGATAAGGATCTCACGCAAAGTCGTTCGAATGACACGTGGCAGTTGTTCGAGCGACAACGCTTCTGGTTCGAGCGACAAGTCTAAAGAAATTATGTAAATTTCCATCTTTACCCCAAATTAAGTTACGTAATTAATTTGAGTGAGAAAACTTCTATTTGATGGACTTAGCCTAGTGCATAATTTTTAGGAAGTATTTGGAAAATAATACTTTAAATAATTAGAACGGTATGTTGACCTTGGAGATTACATGAGTGATAGTAATCAAATTAAATATATTATACGTAGAAATGAGAGAATAATATGTATGGAATATATCTGGGCCGATCGATATACCAATAATCAAGTCTTCAGTCAACTGGTGGAATACATCGCATCAACCTGGGAGCATTAGCCGATCTGGTACATCAATACATGTTCCTATGCCCATTCCAATCTTGTCTAACTTTGCTAACTCCCCCTTCTCAACCCGTATTTTGTTCGTTCTGGAAACACGTCTTCCTATTCCATCTTTTCTCGAATCTCCTTTAACGGAAGAAATAGAAGCTCGAGAAGGAATACCAAAACCTAGTTCACTCGCTGAGTCCAGGATCAGTACCCTTCTAAGTTCTATACCCAGCAGGAGCAGCAAAAATGAAGGTTGAAGCATCACTAGAGACATAGGTGGGAACATATGATCCACCAGTAGCATCTAAGTAAGCAGCATACCTTCCTGCAGCCGCTTCGGTCGTTTCTGTTGATGGAGCAGTTAATTAAGCACTGGAAGTTGACCGATAGTGATGCTGGTAGAGGGATGAAATTTCAGTTTAGGACAGACAAGTCAAGGGAGAAAGAGGAATAGGATCATAATCTTTATCTCATAGTGCAAAAGAAGCCTGTAGCGCATTACCTTTTCCCACTTTCTTGTCGAAGTGGACTAACTACCAACATCTTTGCGGAAAGCGTTCAGACTTTTTCTTGCGCTGCTTGTAACGTTATTAGTCTAGTCTGGTTGTCATGACTTTGCGTCTGTGCCCTAATTACACAAGCACTTTATGAACTAACATAGAACAAGGCGGCTACAGGAGGGTGCATGATTTGTATATATATGAATAGGGATGATGTGACTATATGTATATTTATATATGAACTTGTGAATATTTCTACTGTGTGAAACTGGTAGATATGGTGACAATAATAAAATGATTTGCGCCAAGTGGTTTTAACCTAAGGGTGCAGGATTAGTATATATATAGGGATTATGTGACTATATATATATGAATATACAGTCACATCATCCCTATATGAATATAGAGTCACATTCTACTTGTGAAATTAGTATATATAGTATAAATGAGAAATAAAATAATCTTAGTGGGTAAAAGATTTATCATTTCGAACGGTGAATAATGGAACTTTTAGTTATGCGATATAAACTATTTCTTTAACGTATTGGATAGGCGATACGAGTATACTACTGGAGAACATTGATGGTGATATTATGATTTCGAACTAGTTAGGATGGGTAGCATAGCTAATGTGGGTTAGATGTACGTTAGGCGTGCACAATAGATGAGAGGTGAGAATCTCATGTGAGAAAGCGATATCTAATATGCACATAATACTTGCTTCATTGAAGTTTTAAATGCTTGCTAAATATTTTTAAAACATCGGGCTCTGACCTGTTTCTTGCAATTATTCTCTCTTTTGCTATATATATATGTATTATATCAGGTGCTCAGCCACAGGGATACCAAAACTAGATATTTGGATTACTTTACGTGCTGCAGCTGTTGTGGAAGCTGTAGGTCCTTGCATTAGACACATCCATCATTTCCATTCAGCTATCTAGACATCACAGTTGGGGCATGTGTCGCCCATAGTTTTATCAGAGTTATTTTTCAGTTTACTTTACCATTCTTTTAGTTGGATATATTTTACTATGAGTCTGTGAATTGGAGTTTGGAACTGGGAGGTTTCACCCAGTCTTATTTATTTCAGTGTTTGATTCATGTTCAGTATTTAGTATATTCTTGTGTACGATGAATGGTTTTATTTGGTTATATGTAAAAAGGAAAAATGTTTTGACGCCTAGCTTCATTCTATATTAGGTGATTAATATGTTTATAAATTTTTCGACAGTGATGCTAAGAATGAACGAACTGAACATTCTGTTTTAAATTTGATAAATAACTGATCACCCTATATTTAATTGGGCGGGGTGCCACACTCCAATAGCTTGGCATTGGCTCTGGCTTCCTTTACTTTACGGTTGAGCAAAAATTCCTGTCTTTGAAAATGAGAAGAAAATTTTTCCAACTTCTGTTCAAAGCCCCAACCTTCACTCAAGGCCTTGTACTTCTTCTCATAGTCAGCATGAAAAAGAGCCTTAACCTCCTTATGGTCCTCTTGCAACTCTTCAATTATTTCATAGTAGGCAACATTGTTGGCCACTATCCGATTAAGAAGGCACTTCAGATGAAGATAGGCTTCCTTGGCTTGCTCAGACACACTTCCCCGAGAAACTTCAGTAGATCTTTCTCGATCAGAGATAAATGACCAGCTTTAAAAATTCGTTGCGTCTCTTGAGTAGCTCGGAGTCAGTAGAGGAGAAGTATTCCGTTTATCTATGAACTATTAAAAGCAAAAAGAATATCCAATCAACAACGGAGTACAAAGTATAGAGAAAAGACAAACAAAAGAGAGAAAATATTTCTTTTCATTGATAAGTTGTCAAGTACATAACATCAGCAAAAAGAAAAAAAAATTACAAGTGCAGAAGAAAAGGAAAAATAAAGGCTGCTTAGGCAGATCTACACCCTTCACGTCTGTGTTAGGTTCAGTAGAAGTAGAAGCAGGAGCAGGCAAAGGCAGACGAATGTTAGATGGATAAGCAGAGAAGTCAACAACTTGGTGTTGGTCAGCAGAATCCAACACCATAAGGGATTCAGTTGAACCCCCATCATCTTCAATCTCCTCATCCATATTTATAGGAGCCCAGGATCATATCTGAGGAGGAGTTCAGAATCTTGAGGACTGCCGACCTCCACTAGGGCTGCCGACCAACCATCATTGTATCATTTCTTCTCCGCAAATTCAATTTGCAAAGAAGCATACCCAATGGCTTTGTTCCAGCCTTGTTGAAGCCAACCTCCCTGAACTTAGCTCTTTTGGTCCTCTCAGCAATGAACAGAGCCTTCTCGGCGTCCAAATCCTTCTGCAGCTTGGTGATCTTAGCTTTTTCAGCATCCAAGTCTTTTTACACATCAAGAACTTAGCCCCGAGCAGCCACTACATCTTCTTCTGAAACTTTTATTTTTTTCTCCCATTTCTTTTACTCATTGGCCAGTGCCTGTTGGGAGGCAAGCACTGACTTCTTAAGCTCATCAAAAGATTCTTCAACCTCTTGAGAAGAAGAAAGCAAAGCATCATCCTTCACCAACATATTGTTGAAGTCAACAAGAAATTGCAAGAAGAAAATACGGCGATTTAATATTAGAAATATAAAAAAAATAGATAAATAAGGCAAAAGAAATTACCAGAGCTAGGCTTTGAGTAGCCCTTTTAGAACACTTTGATCGGGGCAGAGCAGCTGAAGCACCCCTATGGTCTGGAAATGTACCAGAATTTATTAATTATCTGGCCAAACGAGGGCCGAGAGCCACTAATGAACCAAAAACAGATAAATTCACCAACTCTAGTTAGTCGGTGTTGGCTGAAGACCCTTATGCCAACCTAGAAGGGAGTCCTCTTTTCAGCCTCTTGAGGTGTCTTTCATCAGCTTTCTTAGGAGGAAGCTTCTTCCCAACATCCCCCTTATTGGATGGGGCCTTCTTCCCATAGTCCTCCTTATTGGATGGGGGCTTCTTCCCAACATCCTCTTTATTTTTAGTTCCATCAGTAACTATGTCACCCAAGATATTTATAAACTTCCTCTTCCCCATAGCAGCAGTGAGAGGTAAGTCTGAATCTAGAGAAGAGGAAACAACAACAGGTTCACCACTGCTAGATGCGGTGGTAGAGGATATGGAGATGGGATCTTGGTCAAGGTTGATTAAAGGAGAGGGTGCAACTATAATTAGGCGAGCAACAAAGGAGGTGATGGTGTTCCTATAATGTAACAAATATGAGGCTGATCTAGTATGCTCTTACCTAACTTTCTGATGAATGCCCCAGATGAACTTCAACTCTCTAAGGTTAATGTCACTCTCCTTGAGACACTTTCTTTTTTGATCAACTGTAATTAAAAGTCAACAAAGTATACATCAGTATTAGCAGTTATCAGAATATGCAGAGAAAAACAAATAAACAAATGCAACTTATCCCATTGCTAGTTGGTGGGCACCTAGGCCCTGGTACTCAGCATTCCCAGTCAAAGGAGAATGTTTCCAATTTTTAACAATTACTCCATGTTCGAATTAATTTCTATTCGATTCAGGAAGGTTAAATACTAATGTTTTATTCACAACCCTAGTTTTCAAATAGAAAGTGATATCACTAGTTACCCACTTATATCAGAACATAATTTCTGGGATCCCTAGATGAGTCCCATGGAGTTGGTTGTTTAATCTATATACTCCATTAACTACTCTCCAGGTATTTGGGGCTACCCTAGATGGAATGATATCAAAATATTGGCAATATTCAAGACAAAATGGGTTTGGGGGAAAAGTCAACCCACATTCAACAATAAAAACAGAGGGAAACCAGTGAGCCTCAGCTAATGAAAAATGATTAGCCGACAAACAGCGATGTTCTAGTTCTACCCATGAAGGGATATTCCATTCATTTCTGAATTCATCATGAGAAGTAATAGGATAAACCATGATTGATGAAGAAGAAAAAGAGAAGGGAAAAGATTCTTACAGAATTTAAGGATTCAACAAGAATTGAAGAACATAAAACGATTGCACGAGAGAGAGAGAGAGAGAGAGAGAGAGAGAGAGAGAGAGTTTGGAGACACAACAACAGAAAAAACTCAGAAAGTTTGAGGTAAGAGATGATCGTGGATTTTTCTTCCCTTATAGGTTGCCTCAAAAATTGGAAAGGTAATGATTAATAGGAAACTTAGATTGAACTGTTGGTGGCTAAATACAGAAAATACGTATTTACCAAAAAATGATTCGCTAAAGTTGTGGATAATTACAAAAAAACCATCCACATTAGATGCCTATTTACAAGTATGGGAAGTTAATAATCGACCAAGCCTCAAAATTGTTACCCGAGCAACTTTAAGAGCTAAATGTTCCATACTCTTGTAAAAACTTCAAGCATTAAACATTAGGGGCTTCTGTTGATACAAAAAAATATCATGGTACGTGGGCCATTCAGGTATGAACACATATTATCCATATGGGCATTAATCCGTGTCAGTAAGGGCGAGTCATCGACCAACTGAAGGAATGCCGACTAACATGTGAAAGAAGCCCGACCAACAATGACAGCGAATCACCAATAGCTGTATACATTATTAATATTGTACAGATATAAGTGCCTATATTATAAAAGCATTCCATCCTTTATTATTCTGATGCCGGTACACCCTCAAGGGGCTATAAATACATTGTAAACCCTACACCCAGGGGACATGAGCAAAATGAGACAAGAGGTAATTGAACCAACCCAAGGCAATACACAATAGTGGACATAGGATTTTCTTTCAGCCGAACCACTTTAAAAATTCTTTGTTTTTTTTACTCATTTTTATTCGTGATCAATCAATTAGGCCAGTCTAGTTTTTTGCATCAACATTATTATTCTTATTATTCTAATCTTTTCTGTATTTTTTTCAACCTTGTTTGAGTTCTCTAAACAGTGTATAGTTGCGTATCGCCCGAGACTGAGACCGATATCGATACCGAGTAAAACATTAACCGTTCGAGTTATAGACTAATACTGAGACTTTGAACCATGGACCTGATTATTAGTTAGATATAGAAATATAAACTATAATACCACTGATACCTCATGAACACCATCACATTCAATAACATAAATTCCAAATCTCAAGCAAAACCTTCATTTCAACAAATCCTTCTCCACAACCAATCCCCTAATCAAAACAAACTCGTTTTGAAATAGAAACAATAATATAACAAAGATCTAACGTAATATAATAAAACAAATATTAAAGACCCAAATAGGTTAAATTTAAAGAAATGAATGATTGAGTTCCAATATCAGAGCATACATGCATATATGTTCAACATGATTATGCGCTTGTGTGCCTCTATGTGTGCGTGTATAACATTAGAGAACAATATTGAAAAGGATAGCTCACTATGTGTAGCAATAAAGAGGTAGATATGATGAAGGCCCTATAGAGATGGTCATTGAGTGCCAAAGATCAACTTGATGAAGGCCTGGAAAAAAAGATCATACTCATACTTAAAATGTGCTAAATAATTCTATGTAAATGTTATTTATCTCATCTAAACCTTTTGTGACATATTTTAAAATTTAAAAATGCGTAAATGACTATTTTTGTTGTAGTGACAGTAGCTAATGAAAGGAGGCATAACTCACACGAATTCTAAGAATCGCTCGTGAACTCATGGTATGATATTAGTTCCGTCAGTGACTACAATACTTACATCTACAATTACATTACACATGGTATGATATCGTATGTTATGTGTTAACTCTCACCACTCTAACATCATAAATAGTCACACAACACCCCCTCCCCCCCCCCCCCCCCCCCACACACACACACATCAAACACAACAAAGATATGCCTATAAATAAAACTAATTCTTTATACGAATGATAAACACAACGGAGATGATTATTAAAGATGTAATGAACATCTTACTTAATGGGAAACAATAATGTCATCAATAATGCATAATAATAGCTGCCAATCTTAGCCCATTTCATATTTTGATTATTTATGCATTTGATAAACTCAAATAGACATATTGTGTGATTTTACAATTAACTAAACCTTAACACAAAGATCCCAGTGACGCAAGCACATTTCCATTTTTAATATTATAGACAACAAAAGCAAGGCTTCCTTCCATATCTTATATAGACTTATCACCTGGGTAGGGGACCGATCGTGAAGAAAAGAATATTCTTATACATTAAACATATTCACATTGATTGCTTATGACATACCATATCATCTAAACAGAGTAAACATGTTATTTAATATCCCCTAAGAACATATATTTTCCACAAAATAACCTTCAATATGGAAAAAAATGATCTTACAAAACTCTAACAACCAGTTATATCAATAAAGACTCGCTTATGAATTATCTTTGATGAAGTGAGGATATGTTAACAATAGGATGATCTTAGATTAGGTTATTTATATGAATAACTCAACTGTGACTTTGAGTAATTAGAATGACTATTGGTCTTTGGAAACCACTCACGCATCTATACAAAGAAAACATTTGTGATTAAATTTATAAATGATGTAAACCAAAAGCACTTTTTCATTAATAACACATGTTTACAAATAATAGTCCCTAAGATAACTTATTTATGTACAGGTGTAACAATTTATTTTCTAATGAATGAACTCACTCCCAATAACACTTGATAAGAATTTCTAAAATTTCTTATTTCCTGTTTCAACCCAAAAAAATATTCTTTAAACTTTTTTATACACTTAGTACCAAAATACTACAAGTTTATATGCATGAGAAGATGGATTTTAATCCTAAAATCCAGTTAGATGGGTTAAATACATTTTTCATTCTAAAAATTTATTATACTTGTAAAAACACAGTTTCAAGACATAAAAGACATTTAATTTCTTCAAACTCAACAAATGTCTATTTTTTATTTTATAAAATCATCATTTTTGCAATATATATTATTCCTCAAATGTTTACAAATAAGTCATCATTTCAAAACATTTTATTTCATAAAATGCTTAACACCAATCTTTTTAGAAACTATACCATTTTCATTGAAACTCCAACTTTTAATATTTCAAAACTTTAAATATCTACTCATTCTTTGTTTTAAAAAAAATATCATTTTTTTCAACATTTTTATTTCATAAAAATATTTATTATCGTCTACACATTAATTACACCCACACCATTTAACTAAATGCACCCTACTCAAATAGTCTAACTACACGATTACAAATGTGCAAAATAAATCTTATACTAAGCACAACAAATATCACCCTACTCATAAAAATGGTAGAAGAGTGGTGGTTTAGTGGTGGGTGGAGGTGGAAGACCGCCCACCTCTCTCTCTCTCCAATCTCAAAATAACCTCAAGCACACAAAACAACCCTTAATAAAACCCTCCTTAAGGTCAAAAACCCCGTTTTACCCCTTCTAAATTGATCTGAGCTTGATAGATCAAAGATCTAAAGACTAATATTGTGACACCGCACAAGGGTAACTGAGATTAAACAATCAACCAACATCGTTCGAACAACAACTTAGGTCGTTTGAATGACTTCCCTATGCCGTTCGAACTATTGTTCTTGCGACCCTTCGCGTGACATACTATGGTAAACTAGTAGCATGCCGTTTGATTCCCTATATCTCGTGACCTACATCTCATTACTAATGACCGCCCATTGTCATTCGAAGAACCTCCCAATGTCATTTGAACGACCTTGTTTCATTATTTTAATTTTCTCCAATTTTTATCGACAATAATTCTATAATTATAGTTTACTCCTCCTCATTTATAATCAATATATAATTTAATTCAAATTTTTGGGACAGGGTATTACAACCCTAAGAACAAATCTTTTCCACAAAATAACCTTCAATATGGAAAAAAACTGATCTTACAAAACACTAAGAACCAATTACATCAATAGAGACTCGTTTGTGAATTAGTTTTGATGATGTGAGGATATGCTAACAATAGGATGATCTTAGATTGGGTTATTTATATGAATAAGTCCACTATGACTTTGAGTCATCAGAATGACTATTGGTCTTTGGAAACCACTCACACATCTATACAAAAGACAACATTAGTGATTAAATTTATAAATGATATAAACCAAAAGCATTATCTCATTAATAACATATGTTTACAAATAGTAGTCCCATTGTCAAAAAAACGATGCTCCTCATAAAACCTACAAGTAAGATCACTTATGTATATACATGTGTAAAAATTTATTTTCTAATGAATGAACTCACTCCCAATAACATTATAAACAATCTTAAAAAGAGTGAAAACACATTAAACTTGGAACAAGATAATTAATCGCAAAATTCCAAGTCTAAATTACTCGCAAGACATAACATTCAAATATTATACTTTCTTAGATTTTTCTACCACCATCAACCCCATGAAGTTGACATTATTAATGTGTATGGTTATGTGCGCTACTTTTCTGAAACACGTAAACCACATCAGCGTTTTTGAAATTTCAAAAGTTAAGAAATGTGTATCACATTCCTTTCAATCAATTCATTATCATAAATCGTCATACAATCATCCATATGCATTTCAACATGATTTCCATAGTTTATATTCTTTCTCTATATAAGATTGTAGATGTAGATAAAGAAAAACAAAAAATCACACAAATCTATATTCATTAATAATATTAACAAAATCAAAGAAAATTACTCGTGTAAATGCAAGCTCAAGTGGGCATAAACAAATCGCACAATCTGATTTGCAGAAAATCCTATTAATTATAAAACTTCAACGACTATTACAGGAAATGCTCAAATATAAACCCAAGAAAAGTTGTATAATGAACCATATGTAGTTTGATTTCTTACCTCTGTATGCTTCTATGAAGACTGGGAGAAAAATGGGTTTTAAGTGGTGGTGTGCAGATAAACCCTAGCCTCCACTGCAATCGAGACAACATAAACCGTTGAGAGAAACTCTGATGGTGGGTCTTGAGTGGTTGGAGGGTAGATCTATAGCTCCGTCGGGTTGTGGAGATAGTGAAAGAGAGATAGGAAAGAGAGCATAAGAGTTGAGGAGTTTTTAGGAATGGGTTACAATGAGAAGTGCCCGCTTACTCAATTTTTCAACGCGGCAGGAACGAGTGTTCCTATATTTTTTCATTTATCACAGTTTTGGAATTTGATAGGGGTAAAGCTAAAATAGATTAATGGATTAAATAGTTCTATTGTTATAACAAATTTATTATAGGTGAGATAAAAACTAATCATTAAATTAAAATTGTCATAAATATAAACATTTATGTCATTTGAACTTTAACTAACATAATGTTAATTTTCAAACTGACATAAATTGTTATTTTTCTTGTAGTGCACCAGTAAGATATGACACAACAAGATGATAAGCCATGTATAAATGAAATACATTTTTAACTCTTAGCATGTTTGGCATTTAATTCTGAAAAATTGATTCATCTTGGTAGTGTTTTTGCCTTCAGCAAATCTGTTTTACACTTTTGGAGGTTTGGTTTCAATTAAGATAAATTGTTAGGAATAGATTATGAAATACCCAAGAATCATTATCTATGAGATAACTATGCTTGTGCTAGACATTTTAGTACTCCATTAGTTCAGAATTTTGTTGTTTTGGGGAAATCTTGAATTGGTATATCTGCATTCGAAGTCTCGTGATTTATTCTAAGAGTTTAAATGATGAAATGCTCATTACTTAATGTTTTGTGAATTTACCAATTTAAATTCCAAGAAACTAAAAAAACTGAAAACATTTAAATGAGGGAGATAAATGGTGAGAAAGGGAAATGAAATGAAATAGAGCCTCCCACTCCATCCTACTCTTTACTTTTGATTTTTTACTTGTAATAGTATATGAGGAACATATAATCCTTATACACTCATAACAAAAGATTTGAGAATTTGAGTAATCTTTCTTTCTTTCTGTCTATTGTTGGACTTTCGTCATGAGATTGGAAATTAGTATTAAATCCAACATTTGCGTTTGCGAGAGCTGTGGGATCCATGGAACCACCTTAACCAACCACCATCCAATGGACCTTCAGTCCTATAATACTATAATATAATTGTCACGACCCTGACCCAAACTTTAGTAGGGAACGAGTGTCTTGACATGCCACCAAGGCAACATATATTCTGGCTTAAATTGTTTCCTTAGGTAAGTGCAACAAAAATACAATCACACGGTTATGAATCGTAAAATACTTAAAGTAAAGGAATTACATTATCAGAGCTTTTTAAGGGAAACTTCATTTATATTGAAAGTAACGATGAATTACAACTTAAGACAAAATTTAAAAACATATTACAAGAGAGTCAGACATGCTCTAAATGATAAAATAAACATAATAACAAAAAGAGCTCTAAAAGCTAAATCTTCAACATAGTACTTGTATGTTCTCTCTAGGAGTCTACTTATTTCCTGAAAAATGGTTATTTATACAACATCTGCTAAAAGACACGTGAGATTCAATCTCCAGACATTCCAAAATTTTTCAAAAAATTGATACCTATTCAATTTAGAACAGAAGGCATGTATATAGAGACAGGAATTTGTAGTAATACATACATATATATATATATATATATATATAAAGTAATTGACAATAAATATTTTCATACTAAACAGTTCAGAACATAACAGATAAAACAATTGAGCAATATGTATATTTTTATATTTTATTTTGATGGCCGTGTATGCTCTAATATCCAGATAAACAGATAATGTTACCAAATGTTTCCACCCGGCGACAACACAAACAGAAAATCATAATCTTTAGACCAACGCCTTATTTAGGGCACACCATCGATAAACCAGCTGGCAAGGTACCACCCAAATATTTCTACCCAGTAGTCACGGCCAACATAGTAAGAGAGTTTCCATAGGCCGAATCAATAATTTCAGAATTCTAATCAGATGTATATATCGAGAGATATACATATATAATAAATGACGGAATCATCAGTATTAGATGTATTTTGAGGATAAAACATTTCATAAAATAGATATATTTTGCATACTATCGTATAATCAAAATACGCAAGTGATGTCATAGATTACTCACCTAAAACAAAAGTACAAAGTTATAGATACAGAGTCTTGGATCACTCATTAATATTAAGAAGAAACGTCTTCTTAAACTTTCCCGCACTTTCTCTCACTATTTATCTTTGATCTTTTGAATGAATTTCGTGTAATAACTCATACTAAAGAACTTATTTATAGTTCCCCAAAGTTATTAGGGTGTTGACATGTGTCCCGATGACTAACGTTTATTTTGGTGAGTCGGCGTTAGCGTGTTGCATAACGGAGCTGCCTTGCAGACTTAACACCAGACAACGACACGTGTTTTGACTTTTCTAACTGAATGACATGTGCTTTGTCTTTTCCTATAAATGCAACACGTGTGTGGTGAAGGTGTCAAAACCAAGCACGAGGTGTCAAGTTATTAAGGGATTTAGGGTCATTTTACACATGAAGGGTATTTTAGTAATTTTACACCATACATTTTCAATATTTCTTAGAGGTCCTTGAAAATATTTTATTTACACAACGGTCCTGTGTATATTTTCATTTTAGTCCTTAAAACTTTCATTATTTTAAAATTAAGTCCTTAAAATTTCATAAAATTTCATTTTTTACCCCAAAACTTATCTTTTAACTTAAGATATACTATTAGACTTTGATTTGATCCATTTTATTGAATAAAAAGGTCATTTAAAGGTGTTTAAGTCGTCCTGACTAGCCTCCCCTTCCAACCAATCTAAACATAGCACATGGTGTGCTAATAAGATAAAATACAACTTATACGATGGACTGATTTGCTCTTATCTCGTAATTTTGGTCTAACTTCTTGCTCGGACCTCCGTTTAACTCACCGTTTGTTGTGTTACAAACCTAATTCATATATCTACAACTATATAATTTTTACCTCAAGTCAAAATTTATATTATAATAGTCAAAACTAGTCTACAACATGAACATTCCTACCGACAACTTCAAAATTTTATGTCTGTAACTAATTTGATATTTCATGATTTATGAAGGTAGGTTTAGACTAAAAACAATTGTTATTATGTAAAATAATAAAAAAATTATCCATATCACATATGTAATGATACAACATTTAAAACAAGCCATATGTGAACATATAAAAGCGGGATCATTACATCCTACCCTCCTTATAAAAAGTTTGGTCCCCAAACTTGACTTACATTAACTTTCGAACATGTATGGATATTGCTCATTTATTTCATCTTCCCGCTCCCATGTTACTTCTTCAATGGTATGATTACGCCATAATACTTTGACCAGTGGAGTTACCTTTGGTTCATAATAGTTTCTCTTTATGGTCCAAAATTTCTACTGGATGCTCAATGTAGGTTCATGACATAAGATATGTGTTGAATCTGGGGCGTATATCTTCAGCATTGACACATGAAACACATTATGCACACTAGAAAGTTTAGGGGGTTATGCTATTCTATACTAAAAAACTCCTATCCTTTCAAGCATTTAAAAAGGTCCTATATATCTTGGACTTAACTTCCCTTTCTTTCCAAATCAGATTACTCCTTTTGCTAGTGATACTCGTAAGTACACATAATCTCATCTTTGGAATTCTAACTGTCGGCGTCGATTGTCAACATAACTCTTTCGACATCTTTGAGCAATTCAAAGTCGATCTTGTATCAATTTCACCTTCTCTGTTGTGATCTGAATCAATTCTGGTCCCAATAATTTTCTTTCTCTGACTTCTACCCAATATGCAGGGGAATGACACCTTCTACCATAAAGTGACTTATATGGAGCCATTTGAATACTTGCTTTATAAATGATCATCCTAATTCCCCTTTAGATCAAGTACACATGCCCTAAGAATATCCTCTAAGATTTGAATGGTTCTCTTAGATTGTCCATCTTTTTGAGGATGAAAAGCAGTGATAAAATTCAATTCTATTCCCATGGCTACTTGTAGGCTTTTCCAAAAGCAAGACACAAATTTAGGGTCATGATCAGAAACCATTGAAACTAAGGTTCCAAGAAGCCTAATAATTTCCCGCACGTACAACTTAGTTAACTTTTCTAAAGAATGGGTAACCTTAATGGCAAGAAAATGAGCAGATTTAGCTAACCTATCAATAATTACCCAAATAGAATAATTACCATTTGAACTCCTTAGTAAACCTGTCACAAAATCCATAGTAATATGTTCCCATTTCTACTCAGGGATAGGTAGGGGTTGTAGTAATCCTGATGGTTTCTGATGTTCAGTTTTTACTTGTTATTCCACCAAAACACTTCTCGAAGATCCCTATACATCTTTGTAGATCCAGGATGAAATGTGAATCTCAAGTAATGACTTTCCTCCAAAATTTGCCTCTTTAGTTGGGCATCATATGGCACACACACTCTATTTCTAAACCTCAATATGTCATCTCGTATCACAAATTCAATCCTCTTCCCTTCAATAACTTTTTCTCTAATATTCTTCAATTGTGGGTCATTTACTTGTGCAATTTTGATCCTTTTCATCAACATGGGTTATACTTGTAAGTTTGCAATTATTACTCCTTTACTATAAATACGTACATCTATTTCCATACTTCTTAAATCCTTTAAAAGGGCTTCCTGACTGGTAATAAGATATGCTAAATTTGGTGTAGACTTCCTACTTAAAGCATCAACTACTATATTTGCTTTCCTTGGGTGATAATGAGTATTTAAATCATAATCCTTCATCAATTATAACCACCTCCTTTGTCTCATGTTTAATTATTTTTGGGTAAAAATATATTTCAAACTCTTATTATCGGTATTAATCTAACAAGTCTCACCATACAAATAATGTCTCAAAATCTTAAGAGCAAAAATTACTGCCGCTAATTCTAGGTCATGGGTTGGATAATTCTGCTCATGTGGTTTTAACTGTCTCGAGGCATAAGCTACTACTTTTCCATTTTTCATTAAAACACATCCCAAATCATTTTTAGATCATCATTATAAATTACAAATCCCCTTGTCCCGAAAGGAATACTCAAAATTGGGGCAATTACTAATCGATTCTTAAGTTCTTGAAAACTATTCTCAACCTCCATAGACCATTCATATTTCACCTTCTTTTGTGTTAACCTAGATAGAGGTTTAGAAATACTAGAAAATCCTTCAACAAATCTTCAGTAATAACCTGATAATCCAAGAAAACTACGTATCTCCGTCACATTAGTTGGTCTAGGCTAGTCCAGTATAGCTTTGATCTTTTGAGGGTCAACCGACACTCCCTCATTGGAAATGGCATGGCCTAGAAAAGAGATGCTAGGAAACCAAAACTCACACTTGTTTAATTTCGCATATAATTTCTCCTTCCTAAGGATTTGTAACACTCTCTAAATGCTTTTTGTGTTCTTCAATACTTTTAGAATAAGTAAAGATGTCATTAATGAAAACAACGACACAATGATTCAAATATTTCCTAAACACCCTATTCATCATATCCATAAAAGCGGCTGGTGCATTAGTTAGTCAAAATGGCATCACAAGAAATTCATAGTGACCATTATCTAGTACAAAAACCTGATTTCAAAATATCACCTTCCTTAATCTTCAATTGGTGATAGCCTGACCTAAGATCAAACTTTGAAAATACTTTTGCACCTTGAAGTTGGTCAAACAAATAATCTATACGAGGTAAGGGGTATTTATTATTAATGGTCACCTTATTTACTTCATGATAATCTATACATAACCCCATCGTCCCATCTTTATTTTTAACAAATAACACCGGAGCACCCCAAGGGGATAAACTTGGTCTAATAAAACCCTTGTCTAACAAATCTTGTAATTGAACTTTTAATTCCCTTATTTCTAAAGGTTCCATACGATAATGTGGTTTTGAGATCGGTATAGTTCCAGGAATAAGGTCAATCGTAAACTCTGTTTCTCTACTAGGAGGAAGACTGGGCAAATTATCTGGAAAAATAGCTGGAAAATATTTAGCTATAGGAATATCTTCTAAACTAGACTCTTTTATTTGAAAATCATTAACACTGACAAGGAATCCGTGACATCCTTTCTTAAGAAAACTACAAGCTTGCATTGTAGAGATAATACGCATGAGAGATAGGATGCCAGTTCCTTCAAAACTGAATTCTGGTTGGTTAGGAATTTGGAAAATAACTCTCTTCTCAAAACAATCTACCTTAGCATGATACGATGTTAACCAATCCATCCCCAAAATGACTTGAAAGTCTCTTATGTTTAAAACTATCAAATTAGCGAATAGTTTATTACTACTAACATCTATAGGGCAAGACTACTAATGTTCCGATCAATAACTCACCTGAAGGAGTAGAAACGGGTATGCTATGATTTAAGGGTTTAGACATATTAGGAAAGCAGTTAACAAAACGTATGGATACAAATGAATGGGTAGAACCAGGATCTATTAAAACTTGAAAAGGTTGTGCACATATATAAAGTGTACCTGATACTACCGCGTTAGAAGCTTGGGTATCCGAAAGTGAAAAAACTCTACCCTGTCTGCCTTAGTCCTTCTTTTCACCTAAAGGCTGTATCAGAATCCTTGCTGGGGTCGGTCAGTCTTTTATCTGATGTCCTTTCTGTCCACATCTAAAATAAGCTCCTGTATCCTTGTAACAAGGTCGTCCTCCATGCATCTTCCGACATCACTGACATATATTGTTATTAAACTATTTAATATCACTAGCTCCCCCAACATTGGATGTACTCCTAAAATTATTTCTATTATTTGGGCTCTTTCCTATTTGTTCCCCAAACTTCCTCTTACCATCTCTAATTCGATTCGATTGTACTCCTCACCATCCCTTTCGGCTATCGTAGTCTTTACCACAACGTCACTATACGATGTTAACTTCAGGATGGAAATTTGACTACAAATACTTAACCTTAACCCACGTTCCAACGTTTTGGCTTTTAAAACATCAGTTATCACAACATAAGGTGCAAAATGGGATAACTAGGTAAACTTTGCCTCGTATTGACTAACCGTCATATTCCCTTGCACTAGACACATGAACTTAGCTGCCATTTCATCTTTCACCATTTCGAGGAAATATTTCTCATAAAAGATCACTAAGAAGTCATTCCAACCTATGTAAGTATTCCTCTCCTCGTGTATTCTCTTAGTCATTCTCCACCAATGCTCGGCTTCGCCGTCTAGTATAAATGTTGCAAATGAAACCCTTTGTTCATCGGTACACTTAAAAACATCGAGCATCTTTTCCATCTGTATCACCCAACTTTCTGCTTCAGTGAGGGTTAGGAGTACCTTTAAAACAAGGAGAATTCAACTTGCAATGTTCAATGGTACAACTAGTTAGTTCAAGATTCCTTAGTGCTCCATTATTCACCTGATGCTCCACAATATTTGCCAGACTCTCAATTGCCTTGTATGAACCTTCTAGTCCTTCCATACTTGAACCACTAGTTCTTGCAGTTGATCTTGTATTGGTCATTTTCTACAGTCATGGCCAAACATAAGACTTATTATACCATCTTAAGATTGAAAATTAGAACAACAATTATATATAGACGATAAGACATATGGAGGGTTATCATATAAGTCGAATATTTAATCTTATCTCATATGTATGGAAACTTTAAATCTATAACGTTCGAAACATATGTTCAGTAGTCTATGGGTTCATAACCAATGCTCTGATACCACCTCTATCACGACCCTGACCCAAATATTAGTAGGGAACGAGTGTCTTGACATGCCACCAAGGCAACATATATTCTGACATTAGATAAGTGCAACGAAAATACAATCACACAGTTATGAATCGTAAAATACTAACAGTAATGGAATTACGTCATCAGAGTTTTCTAAATGAAACTTCATTTATATTGAAAGTAACGATGAATTACAACTTAAGATAAAATTTAAAAACTTATTAAAAGAGAGCCAAACATGCTCTAAATGATAAAATAAACATAATAACAAAAAGAGCTCTAAAAGCTAATTCTTCAACATAATCCTTGTACGTTCTGTCCATGAGGCTTCTTATTTCCCCAAAAATGGTTATTTATACAACATCAGCTAAAAGCCGAGTGAGATTCAATCTTCAGACATTCCAGGATTTTCAGAAATTTGATACTTATTCAATTTAGAACAGAAGGCATGTATATAGAGACATGAATTTGCAGTAATATATATATATATATATATAAAGTAATTGACAGTAAATATTTTCATAATAAACAGTTCAGAATAGAACAGATAAAACAATTGAGCAATATGTCAATTATTCAATTTTATTTTGTTGGCCATGTACGCTCTAATACCGAGATAAACAAATAGTGTTACCAAATGTTTCCACCCGGCAACAACACAGACCGAAAAACATGATCTCTTGAACAACGTCTTATTTAGGGCACACCAGTGATAAACCAGTTGTGAAGGTACCACCCAAATATTTTCACCCGGTATACAAGGCGAACATATTAAGAGAGTTTCCATAGGCCGAATCAATAATTTTAGAATTTAAATCAGATGTATATATCGAGAGATATACACATATAACAAATAACGGAATCATCCATATCAGATGTATTTTGAGGATAAAAAATTTCACAAAATAGATATAGTTTTCATACTATCATATAATCAAAATACTCAATGAATGTCATAGATTACTCACCTAAAACAGAAGTACGAAGTTATAGATCCAAAGTCTTGGATCACTCGTTAATATTGAGACGAAACTTCTTCTTAAACTTTCTCGCACTTTCTCTCATTATTTCTCTCTGATCCTTTGAATGAATTTTATGTAATAACTGATCCTAAAGGCCTTATTTATAGTTTCCCAAAGCTATTAGGGTGTTGACATGTGTCCCGATGACTAAGCTTTTATTTTGGTGTGTCGGCGTTAGCGTGTCGCGTAACGGAGCTGCCTTGCAGTCTTAATTCACCAGATAATGACACGTGTTTTAAATTTTCTAAATGAATGACATGTGTTTTATATTTTCCTATAAATGCACACGTTTGTGGTGGAATGCCAAAACCAAGCACGAGGTGTCAAGTTATTAAGGGTATTAGGGTCATTTTACACAGGAAGGGTATTTTAGTAATTTTACACCATATATTTTCAATATTTCTTAGAGGTCCTTGAAAATATTTTGTTTAAAAAATGGTCCTTTTTATATTTTCATTTTAATCCTTAAAAATTTTATTATTTCAAAATTAAGTCCCTAAAATTTCATAAAATAACATTTTAACCCGAAACTTATCTTTTAACTTAGGATATGCTATTAGACTTTGATTTGATCCATTTTATTGAAGAAAAAGTTCATTTAAAGGTGTTTAAGTCGTCCTAAATATACTACCCTTCCAACCAATCAAAACCTAACACATGGTATGCTAATTAAACAAAATACAACTTATATGATGGACAAATTTTCCCTTATATCGTAATTTTAGTATAACTTCTTGCTTGGAACTCCGTTTAACACACCGTTTGTTGTGTTACAAACCTAATTCGTATATATACAACTATATAGTTTTTACCTCAAGTCAATTTTTATATTATAATAGTCAAAACTAGTCTCTAACATGAACATTCCTACCGACAACTTCAAAATTTTATGTTTGTAACTAATTTGATATTTTCTGATTTATGATGGTGGGTTTAGACTAAAAATAATGAATTATGTACAATAATAACCCATTATCCATATCACATATGTAATAATACAATATTTAAAACAAACTATATATGAACATATAAAAGCGGGGTCATTACAAAAATACATCAATACCTGCACACATTATATCATGAACACAACAAATACCAGTCGAGACTTCTTAAAAGAAAATGAAAAAATTACAACAAAAATTCTTAAACAGGAAGGAGAGCATCAGGATTTGGTTCAATGGTCGACACAAGCCTGTACAACACATAGAGATATAGAAATAGAGTTATGAGAGCGTAACACAGGGAATAAAATGGATTGGTAATGAAAACTTAATGGTGACATACTCTTTGCAAACAATGGAGGCTTTACCAAGTGTTTCAAGTTGGCCCAATTCATCCTGGTTGAGTTGGATTTGCTAATGAGGGTGAGCTATTAAAGATGTCATTTGATGTTTCCCTATGAAACTAGGAGGTACCGCTGCTCCTTTCAAAATAGGCCTTAATTCTTTCTCTTCCGGCTTGAAGAATTGAGGGCATGATTGTTGTCGATCATCACCAAATCCTGATTCTGAATCCCTAAATTGGTGTCAAACAAACAAGCGAGAGAATGTGATTTTTGAGTTGCAATAAAAAAAGGTTGTATGGGTTCTAAAAAAGTAAAGGGGGGGTTAATAAATAAATAAAGTAGATGAGAAGCAGCGACACATACCCCCAGTGCCATTGGTCAAAAGTGGGTTGTTGAATTTAAAATGCAAGCAGAGAGACCATAGGGCATGGACTTGTAAACTACAAAATATGATAATATATATTACTAGCATATACCACGCGCGATGCGTGGGCGCAATTCAATTTTTAAATTTAATTAAATATATATTCAACCAAAAATATTGTCAAATGTAAAAGTTAGTACCAAATGAATAATTTAGTAACTTTGTAATTATTTATATTTAAAGTAAGAGCTAAATAATCAAAATATAAATTTCATCTTTTTCAATATTGAATTAGAATTGGTAAAAACTTTTTTTCTAAAAAAGAAAATGTAAATTATTTTTAAAAACTCCTTTCCTAATAATATGCCAATTTGGAGAACCATCAAATTAAAATCTTTTATTGCATGAAGTAGACCCAACAAAATATAATTATTAAAGGAATAATAAAAATAATTATTCATATACAACTATTTTACACTGAATGATTTAAAATGCTAAATCAACGCATACTAAGAGTTTTTTGGATGAACTTATTCATCAAATAATTTAAATACTTAGTTGCAAAATATAAGAAACATTAACTTTTTATGAGAACAGAAGTAGATTAAACATGGTAGGATAATCAAAATCCCATTAACTAAATAAAAATATGAACAAAACCCTAATAATAATCAGGCCTGAATGAAAATGGGTGCTATCCTCTAATACCGGTTACAAAAATATGAACAAAAATTGAATACATAATATAGTCATCCATCATTTGGTGGTGATCATAATGTCATCAATCACTCAACAAAAACAACTACATTATATAGTCAGTGATACCGATAGTTGCCATATTTTGTTGAAAGCACTTGATTACGCTTATGATTTGAGCTCTTTAAGTTAGTGGTGATTGCCTGTCAACATCATAGCTCCACCGGAGAGATTAAAAGACCGAGTATGAGTGAAATGATCGATTAGTGAGGATCCATATAGATGAAAATTGTGGTTTATGTGAAACAGAGGAGAGAGAAGATGAAAATAGAATCCTTTCAAGGTTTCTTCGTAGGTTACTAAAAATTATTTCAGTGTAAAATCAAAGCTCTAAGTAGTGCAGATGATTATGCGGATGTTTCAATCGCAGGTTCGATCACTAAGTTTTTCGTGATAGAAAAATTGAGGAAAATGAAAATGTATGGGTATGCCCCAAATTTATATTGAGATAGAGAATATGAAGGGGTAGAAGAAAGTGAAGATGAAAAATTAATTTCACCGCATACATACTTTTAGTAGATTGACATCTTACGTGGTAGGATGGGAACGACAAATAAGAATTGGCCCCAAAGTCAAGGCCAGAAAAATTATATGCCCACCACCACACCATCATTGTGGACTCCACATATGAGCGTTGTGTTTATATGATTTTTTATTTTTGAGTAATATAATTATTAGATTGAAATTAATGCTCTATTTTCTTTCTCTCATGCTTTTTACTCTCTCAGATATTTTTGCAAATATAGCATATGATGATTTATGATTGCTTATAATGTGGTCCCTCTACTTCCAGATTACAACGTCATTTTTCAAAGTAAACTTACTTTGAGACCGTTCCCCATATGTAACATTTTGATAATAAAAATATTTTGTCATTTTTTAGGTTTTTTGGCTCTTATCTCATCTCCAAAGATTTGTTAGGTATCTTATGAACTTTTAAAATTGTAGTAAGTCCCATAATCACAAAAAATTGTCTGTGACCACTTTTAATCGTCATCTTTCTTTTCGGAAAGAATGACACTTGTCCCATATTTTTTATAATATGATCTACAATAAAAAAACAAAAACATGGGAATAGCTACAAGCCCATCTTTAAAAATGAGACTAAATATTTTCATGATGTAAGTGACCAAAATGCCTATGTTGTCATGGTACTTTTGCAAGACGCATTTTCGCTTAGATTGACATCCAATTTTTGATTATGCATATTGCATAAATGTCAAAATCATCTTGTTATAGTCTGAAAATGAAATTTTAATGTAATCAGAAGGAAAAATTAAATTTTGCTTGGATATCTTTTAATTTTGAACCTACTCGATACTTCAATTGCAATGGGACTATGAAAAACTTCAAGCAATATGCCATATTCATCTCAAAAGTGACTCTGAACATAATTATGGGCAAAATTAATATTACTTGGGTATCTCAAAATTTTGTTTAGTGTTTTTTAAAAGAGTTCTCAATTTGAGGCGAAAAAAAAGAAAAAAAATACTACCATTAATCAAGTATGGAGAAAATAAGAAAAAAATCCTATAATTATTCACTAGCTACAAAGATGTGCACTATTAGCAAACTCTTGCATTCAATACCATTCTACAAATATTTGTATTAGCTCATTGTTGATGTAAAAAATTAGATCACTCTAATTATTCAATCACAGATAAATAAATGAGACAAAGAATTTTCAAAGTGGTTCAGCCTTATAAGAATGGCCTACGTCCACTGTTTTGGTATTGCTGCTTGTATGGGAATTCTCGATTATAAATTATCTCAAGAAATTCCGGTCCGGGGTCCCTCTACAATGAGGATTGTACAATGTATTTATAGCCCTGAGGCTGTTATGTGAAAGGGTGATACATTAAATGATATACATATGAAAGGGTGATGCATTCAATGCCCCTTGTGCGTGTGCATCTGAATGATAAGAATTTAATGAACCAGTTGAACTGTTGGTTATCTAGCTATTAATGCTTTGTTCGAGGTGCATCTCGGACCGCCTAAGCTTCTCGGTACTCAAAAGTTCCTCGGAGAGGTATTGTTCCTCGGAGCGTGTGAGTTCCTCGGGGAAGCAGTGTTCCTCGGGGAACTAGTCTTTTTCGTTATAGTCTTGTTCCTCGGAGCGCGTGAGTTCCTCGGAAGTATTTGTTGTTACCATGTAGATTTCCACGTGTCTTCATTCAATTGGGCCATGTCAGCAGACTAAATTTGGTATCAACAGAAGCCCCCAATGTTTCATAGTTCGAAATTTGAGGAGTATGGAGCATTCTTTCTCGGAAATATGGTAGCTTTAAATGATTTTCCTGATTTTTAGGAGTATTTCCTTCGTATTTATTTCTCCTTCCAAATTCGTAGAATCATGCTTTTTTGAACTTTTCTGCTCGCTTCGATTCCCACGCCACTTTTCATCTTTTTAGCCGCTGTTGCCCGCTTTGATTCCTGCGCCACTTTTCATCTTTTTAGCCGTTGTTGCTCGCTTTGATTCCCGCGCCACTTCTCATATTTTTAGCCGCCGGTAACGTAATCATCCTTTTTTGTAATCATTATTTCACCATTTCCCAAGGCAAGGTATTTAAACTTCTCAGACACTCCCATCGTCTTCTACCTTTTCAAATTTTTATCTTCGAGTTTTACGTCCTCTCTTTCTCTCTTGTGTATTCATCTCTTCCACCGTCTGTTTTCTTCAGATCCACTCTTTTCTGTAAGATCTTCTTCTTTCTTCTTCTTAATTTCCTTTATTCACCATGGTTTACTCTGTTGAATCTCTTGACAAATTTTGATCTGATTTTTCCATTCCCTCTTGGGTTGTCTTGGAAGAGCTTTCTGAGCCTTCTGATTATTTCAATTTGGCTGAGGGACATTGGTTCCTCAGCCTTTTTATTGCTTAGTGTGGATTTCTTTTTCCACCAAATCCCTTGTGTCTGGAATTCTGTCATTACTTTGACGTTGTTCCTGCAAGAATAGCCCCCAACACATGGAGAATAGTTAATGGGGTGCATAAATTAAATCAAGTCCATGGAACTCGCATAGAAATTCCAGAAATCATGTACTGCTATAGATGGGCAGTTAATGATAATATTTTTTATTTAAAAACTAGATTTTTAAATAGAGCCTTAGTAGTCAATCTCCCTGATGCCAATAGGGATTATTTTGAACACGGGGTTGTCATAAAAAATTGGCAACACCCTCCATTAACTGGAGATGAGGTTTTACCAGGGTCCCAGATGCCCTCCTTATGGCAATGGGATAGGTTATTTTTATTTCATTTTATTTATTTTGAAATCATGTTTCTTTTGTGTTTGATAAAATGTACCACCGATAACAATGTTTATTTATTTGCAGTTGATAGCAAGAGAAAGTGCCCAAAAGAAGCTGATGTCAATATAAGGCATTTGAAACTTATCTGGAGTCTGCATCAAAGTGTGGCCGACGAGCACATTAGATCAACTTCGTATCTGCTGCAGTACAAGAGCTACACCACTTCCTTCACTGCTCGTCCAGTGATAAGTGAATCAGAGCTAGTACCAGCTTCCACCAGCTCATCGCCTGAATCCCATATTCCTTTAAGTGAAAGGATGAAGAAGAGAAGAACTCCTACCCTGTTTGAAAAAACTGCCTCCGGTTCTGGGGAGGCAAAGAGGAGTAGGATTGATGTCCCAAGGGAGGGGACGAAGAAGAATGATGCACCTTCCTCAGCTGCTGCAGTTGTGAAGGTTGATGAGAAGCCCGCAGTGGCTCCGAGCAGGTCTACTGCTCCTGGAGAGGTGATTGTGATATCACCGACCAAGGGTTCTTTCTTGGTTGAATCTGTACCTGTTCCCCCGAGGAGGCTGAAGAAGAACTCCTCGATCAATTTGGCTGACACCATTACTCAGCCCCCAGCTGCTGGGACTGGAGTTCCCACTTTTATTCCCCCGAGCTCTGCCATGAGCTTGGTAAAGTCCTGGATCATTCCCGAGGTCCAAGGTACTGAAGAAAACCTTACTCGGGATATGGTCACCTCGCTAGCTGCTCGTCACCTTGCTTCTGTAAGTCTCTTTACTTTGAATTTTTCATATTTCCTTTGTCGTTTCTGTTTCTGACTTGCTTTCTTTTTACTTTCACAGTTGACAAGCTGCTTCAATATAATTTTGAAGAAGGATGAAGCAATTAAAGCTTCATGCTCCTCGTCCAGCGTGGAGGGAGCTCTGGAGGAAGCTACAAAATCTCTGGCAGATTCTCGCCAGACATATGCCACTGATAAGGTTGTCTGGGAGAAGAAGCTTGTTTCCACCGAGCAGGATAAAGCTCGAGCTGTTGAAGCCTCCAAAGAGTTGGAGAAGAAAAAGAATGCCCTGGAGAAGGTAAATAAAGAGCTCGAAGAGAAGCTCAAAGCTGCTGGAGAGCTTGAAGATAAGCTCAGGGTTGCTGAGGAAAGGTTGGGCCAGCTTCAAGAAGTAGGTCGGTAGAAGGAGGAGGTTAAGAACAGATTGAAGACTTCCGAGAACCTTCTATCCGATAAACTTTCCTCGGAGAAGCTAAAGAGGAAAGCTGCTGTGAAGAAGTCCTTCAGCTCTGGCTGGGACAAAGGGGTGGAACAAGGGGTTGGCTGCCATGGTGTCGCAAGTGGACTATGGCAGTCTCAAATACTTTAGGGATGGATGGGATGCTGCCCTTCAGGAGATGAAGGTCGACGAGTCTTCCGAGCTCTTCCAGAAACATATCCATGGTCCCCCTCCAACTCCAGAAGATTTAGAAGAGGACGAAGCTACCTCCGAAGAGTCTTCGATGGTGATGGGAGATCATGCCCTAGCCATCCAGCCTGCTGCTAAGGAAAATCAGCAAGTCATTTCTTCTTCCGAGCAACTGCTTACTCTCCCCGAGAAACTATCCCTTCCCTCCGAGCAACCTACCTCTTCTTCCCAGCCTCCCGAGAAGGTTTTGGGAGATAAGGAAAAGGTTTAGTGTTGTTCGGGTTTCTTTTTATTTTGTATCTTTTTATCAAATGTAATCCAGAATATGTAACTCTGAACTATGATCTAATAAAACTTGAACTTTTTTCCATACTATTGTTCATCTTCTATTCATACTCTGCTTATATTTCTTATTGATGATTGCTCTTTCTGCTAGTTTTTGGCCAGGATGGAACTGCTATCTGCCCATGATACAAAGTTGCTGCGACAATGTAATGAGTACTTTAAGGCTGGTCACACAGACCTGAGTGTTGCACAAATTGTCGACATCCTTGGTCATGATGCTTCAGAACAGGCAGTGGAAGCATATCAATATCTGAAGTGTCTACTTGATCGAGCGGTGGCCAATAATGTGGCTTACTATGAAATGATCGAGGATCTCCAGTGCACCATTGAAGACCTTCAGAATCAATACAAAGAATCAACTGCCCTCTTGCATGAGGGTTACGAGAAGAAATACAAACTGATCATTGCCGACAAGGGCTACGAGAAGCTCTTTGCTGGGTATAATGTGAGGGAGAGAACCTTGAGAGGAGGAATGCAGACAGATTGCTGTGTTGCTGGAATAAGAAAACATCAACCTGCAAAAGGAGCTGTCACAATTGAAGTCTGCAGCTTCCACTTCTAGTGCCTTGATCCCAGTGACCGACGAGGGATTCTCGTTCTTAAAGGTTGAGAGTGCCAAGTTGAGGGACGAGTTGGAGACTTTAAAAAGTTCTGGCACCTCTACATCTTCTCGTGGTCGAGCAAGAGCTCCTCGGGGACGAGCAAGAGCATCTCGGGTTCTTGTCGAGGAGCAGAGAACTCAGTCTGCCTTAGAGAACCAGGCTTTCCAATTAATGGCGAAGAACCAGGCGTTGTCTGATATGTCAAAGAAGATTAGGGACCTGGAAAAATAGCTCTCTGCGCAGAAGTCAGTCTTGGAGAATAAGGAGCTTTTCATTAAGAATCTCCACGAGCAGCTAGAAAGGCTAACATATCAATTCCACAAACAGCCCAGGGAGTTCTGGATGGCTGGATACAATGAAGCTCTATACCACTTGGACGATCGTATCCAGAATGCCAACAATGAGGGCTATAAGCAAGGCTGGCTGAATGCCTTAGGTGTGTTGAAGCTCGAACAAGGTCATTATCTATGGGACTATTATGATCCCGGGCTGCTCGACCTACCTGTGCCTCCATACAATTTGGACATGGATTGGATCCCTGCCAGGGCCATTCCTCGGAGCTTAATTTCAAAGTATCTCGATGATTACAATTTACATTCTCAAACTGAGGTATCTCGTCCCGAGCATCTCTTAGATCGACCATCTGTGGTGAATGTCAGGATGTTGAAGGATCTCAACTTCATCAATTCTCCTCTGTCTTTAAATGATCCGCCTGCTGGCGAGGAACCTGCATCAAAAGCAGAGGGGAAAAGACCAGTAGAATAGGAATTTTTGATGTAATAGTTAGTATACATTTCAATATCAATGTACTTTTCAATTTGTAATTTATTTTGAATTCAATGAAAGACTTTCATTTTTGTTTGAAAATCTTAATTCCTATTGTCTTGTAAAACACTTTATATTTGTGAATGTGTATCTGATAAAAAGATAACAATATTGTGTTATTTGTCGACCAACTCAGTAATAATTAAAAAGGTTGATCACTTAATAATAAAGTTTTGTTTCTCGACCACTTAGCAATAAAGTAACGAGTATAAAAAATGTTGCTCGATCACTTAATAATAAAGTCACGAGTATAAAAAAATGTTTAAAATGTCTCCAACCAACCAAGGTCGTTAAATTCTCCATGTCGACTAACTACAGTTAGTGGGTTTTTATCCCCGACCAGCCATAGTTAGTAAATTTTTCTCTTAAATGTTTTCGACCAACCAAGGTCGGTAAATTTTCTTTGTCGACCAACTACAGTTGGTGGGTTTTTATCCCCGACCAGCCATAGTTAGCAACTTTTGCACTTTCTGGAATAATCTTACCTCCTGACCAACATAAGTTGGCATTTGCGAGAATATTTTGTTTCCTAGCCAAACAGGTTGGCATTTTTAGGAATATTTTGTTTCCTAGCCAAACAGGTTGGCATTTTTAGGAATATTTTGTTTCCTAGCTAAACAGGTTGGCATTTTTAGGAATATTTTGTTTCCTAACCAATCGAAGTTGGCATTTTTAGGAATATTTTGTTTCCTAACCAACCGAAGTTGGCATTTTTAGGAATATTTTGTTTCCTAACCAACCGAAGTTGGTATTTTTAGGAATATTTTGTTTCCTAACCAACCGAGGTTGGTATTTTTAGGAATATTTTGCTGAGCAGTCTGAGCTTTGCCGAGTTTTGCCGAGTAGTGTGTAGCACTAGTATTCCCCGAAAAATTCTCAATAAAAAGGAGAGACTTTGGTAGAATATCTTCATTTTATTCATACTGATGGAACTGTGTTACATATACATCACTGATAATACTTGCGCAGATGCTCTGCATTCCATGCATTCTTAAACTCCGCGCCTTCTAAAGTTGCTATTCGATAAGTTCCTGGTCGAACAACTTCTGTAACTCGGTATGGTCCATGCCAGTTTGCCTCCAGTTTATTGTGTTTTTGAATTACTTTCTTCAGTACGTAGTCTCCTTCTTTCAGGTCACATTTCTTCACCCTTTTATTGTAGAATAGAGCTATTCGTTGTTGATATGCAGCATTTCTGATGGCTGCTTCTTCTCTAACTTCCTCGAGCATGTCTAAATCTAATCTTCTCATTAAGTCACTGACAGGGGAATTGAAATTCAGTACCCTTTGTGTTGTGAGCCCCAACTCGGCAGGTATAACGGCGTCACTTTCAAATGCCAGCATATATGCTGATTCTCCAGTTGCTACTCGGGGAGTAGTTCGGTAAGCCCAAAGTACTGATTGTAGCTCGTTGATCCAATTTGATTTTGCATCATCCAGTCTTTTTTTCAAGCCATTTAGCAGCGTTCTGTTTGTCAGTTCAGTTTGTCCATTGCTTTGAGGATGGCCTGGTACTGAGTGGACCTTCAAAATATTTGACTGATGGCAATAGGCAGCGAACTCCTCGTTATCAAATTGTGTTCTATGGTCTGTGATGAAGGCATGAGGGAGACCATATCGACAAATGATGTTCTTCCAAACAAATTGGTACACCTTCTCGTACGTCATATTAATGAGTGGCTCAGCTTCCACCCACTTAGTAAAATAATCCACTGCGACGACGAGGTATTTGAACCTTCCTCGGGTTGTTGGCAGTGGCCCAACCAAATCAATTCCCCACATGGCAAATAGCCAAGGGGAAGTTATGGACGTCAACAATGCTTGTGGAGTTCTTCGGATGGAGGAAAAATGCTGTCACTTGTCACACTTCTTGGCGTAGGCTATACAATCAGCCCTCATCGTCGGCCAATAGTATCCTTGTGTCATCACCCTTTGTAAAAGTGTCCGACCTGCTACATGTGCTCCACAAGACCCTTCATGGATCTCTTCAATCAATTCTTTCACCTCGGAGGGATGTACACACCTCTGCAAACCTGCCATAATTCCCCGCCTATACAAAATACCATTAGTTCATACGTACCGAGCAGCTTTAAACTTTAATTTTTTTGCCACGAGCTTGTCAATTGGCAATTCTCCCTCCTCTATATATGCCCTGATGGGATCCATCCAAGATGGTCCTAAATCAAGGGTGATAAAGTTCATCGTCAAATCCTCATCTATACTCCGACCAGCCAATACTTCAATTGGGATTGTTCGTCGTAGCTCGGTACGAGTAGTTGATGCTAATCGAGCTAGGGCGTCTGCTCTCGCATTCTCCATTCTTGGTATTCTGACCAGCTGAATAACGGCAAATTTTGACACCAGCTCCTTTGCCTTTGCATGATATCTGATCATTAATTCTCCTCTAACTGCATATACTCCCAACATTTGATTTACGATCAATTGAGAATCACTGAAGACAATAACCTGCTGCGCCTCCATAATTTTTGCCAAACTAAGTCTTGCAATCATGGCCTCATACTCCGCCTCATTGTTGGAAGTTTTGAATTGGAAACGTAGGGCGTATTCCATGTCGACCTGGTCCGAAGTGCTCAAAACTATCCCTGCGCCACATCCTGCAGTGCAAGATGAGCCATCTACATATAACCTTCATATAGGTAACTCGTCTTCAAATTTGTGATCTGTCAGAGTTCCTCGGTGAAATATTTATTGCTTCTTTTCATCCTCCCCTGGTATTTCTTACTCCTCATCGATCATCTTTTCTCGCCCTTTTACCAACTGGAGTTGGTCTGAGCTCAAATTTGATGATCCTGTAACATCCACTTGCTCTTTTACCAACCGGAGTTGGTCTGAGCTAATGTCTGTTGATCCTGTAACATCCACAGGTTGATCAGCGAGCAACTTTGGTTCCTCGGGAGTATCATCTGTCAGAGTTCCTCGGTGAAATATTTGTTGCTTCCTTTCATCCTCCCCTGGTATTTCTTGCTCCTCGTCGATCATCCTTTCTCGCCCTTTTACCAACCGGAGTTGGTCTGAGCTCGAATTTAATGATCCTGTAACATCCACTTGCTCTTTTACCAACCGGAGTTGGTCTGAGCTAATGTCTGTTGATCCTGTAACATCCACAGGTTGATCAGCGAGCAACTTTTTCTCCTCGAGGGAATCAGGGTAGGTGAACTCTGCTATAAAATCTGCTACAGCCTGCCCTTTTAGCGATGATCTGGGTTCATAGACTATATCATATTCACCGAGCTCTATTGCCCAGTACATCAATCTCCCTGATTTTTCTGGTTTATGAAGGGCTTGCCTCAATGGCATATCAGTATATACTACTATGGTATGAGCTTGAAAGTATGGCCTCATTCTCCTACTCGCTTCAATCAACGCCAGTGCTAACTTTTCCAGCCTTGGATATCTGATCTCTGCTCCTCGGAAGGCTTTACTTGTGTAGTAAATTGGTTTTTGCACTCCATTCTCCACTCTGATCAACGCCGAGCTAACTGCATTCTCCGATACTGCTAGATACAAGTATAATTTTTCTCCCATAACTGGCCTAGATAACAGTGGAGGCGCTCCCAAGTATTTCTTCAAGTCTTGAAAAGCCTTCTCACATTCATCATTCCACTCAAAAGTCTTTCTGAGTGTCTTAAAGAATGGGAGACATCTGTCAGTTGCTCGTGACACAAATCTGTTGAGTGTTGCTACTCGTCCTGTAAGACTTTGCACCTCTTTCTTCGTCGTTGGAGATCGCAGCCCTAATAGAGCTTTGATCTTTTCAGGATTTGCTTCAATGCCTCGTTGATTGACAATTTACCCGAGGAACATGCCTTCTCGTACTCCAAATATGCACTTCATCGGGTTCAGCTTCATTTGATATTTATCCAGTTGATCAAAAGTCTGACTTAAGTTAACTAGATGATCGGCAGCTTTCTTTCTTTTCGTCAGCATATCGTCAACATAGACTTCCATATTGCAACTGATTTGTTCAGCAAAGACTTTGTTCATCAGCCGCTGATATGTCGCACCTGCATTTTTCAAACCAAAAGGCATAACATTATAACAATAAGTTCCCCAAGGGGTAATGAAAGAAGTACTCTCCCTGTCTTCAGGTTTCATTTTGATCTGATTGTAACCAGAATAAGCATCCATAAATCTCAGCAACTCGTGTCCCGAGGTAGCATCCACCAGTTGATCAATTCGGGTCAATGGAAAGTGATCCTTTGGGAATGATTTGTTGAGGTCGGTGAAGTCTACACACATCCTCCACTTGTTGTTTTTCTTTTTTACCATCACCACATTTGCTAACCAGTCTGGATATTTAACACCTTCAATAAAACAAGCTTTCTGGATCTTCTCGACTTCCTCCTGTATAGCTTGATTCTTCTCGGGACTGAATACTCTTCTTCTCTGCTTCACAGGCTTGATCTCCTTATTCACATTGAGCCCGTGACACAAGAAGTTTGGGTCTATCCCAGGCATATCTTCATGACTCCATGCAAAAGTTTGTCTTCTGCTTCTTAGGAACGTTATCAATTCCTGTTTTAATGAGGCTTCCAACGATGAACCTATTTGAGTAGTTCGTTCAGGGTGCTCGTCGTCCAGAATGATGTTTTCAGTAGCTTCTACGACTTGACCCTTCACGAGTTGCGACTCATCTCGAGGATCCAATGTTTCAATCTTTGCACCTTCATCGACTTGGTAGGTAGTAGTCTTTTTCTTTGATTCCTCCAATTCTTCTTGCTCGGCGGATGAATAATAGCATTCCCGAGCTACTTTCTGATCACCTTTCACAACTCCTACTCCAAAGTTTGTTGGAAATTTTAGGCACTGATGCACTGTAGATGGTACAGCCTCGAACTTCTTCAATCCTACTCTTCCCATGATGATATTGTATGATGATTGAACATTCTTATCCATCACGAAAAAGCGTATTCTTTCTGTCCGACAAGCAGTCCACGTACCAATGAATATATACAACTTGATCGTCCCAAGCGAAAATACTTTCTCGCCAGCAAAATCGATTAGGGGTCTATGATAAAGCTCCAGTTGAGATAACTTTAGATTTAAACTATCGAAGCACGAGTAGAATATGATGTATGCCGAGCTACCATTGTCGACCAGTACCCTTGAAATCATAACCTCTTTCATCCTTATTTTGATCACCAGTGGATCATCGTGAGGATATAAAACACCTGCAAGGTCATTCTTTGAAAAACCGATGACCAATTTCTCCTTGTTCACCTTTCTCGGGCGATCTTTCTCAGCTAGATTGATTCGCTGAATGTACGATCAAGCTTGAGCCTCACCGAGGTAAGCTTTTATCTCTGCAGTAAGGTCTCCTCCTCCTGCATCTCCTCCTGTAATAACATTACAATCAAATGATCCAAAGCCTATTGAAAATACCTCTCGTTCTGGCTGCCTTGGTTTCTTGGGAAGATCGGGGTCATCCTTGGGATCATCTTCATGGTTTCTTTTCTTGTTCTCCTCTGCTCGACGAGGAGATCTAGACCTCTCTCTTGTTCGGTCGTTGTTTCTTCTTTCATTTCTATGATCAACGTACTTTTCCAGTTTTCCTCGTCTAATGAGTGTTTCAATCTCATTCTGAAGAGCTATGCAATCCTTGGTCATATGGCCATGATCTTTGTGAAACTCGCAATATTTTTCCCTATTCCTCGTGTCAGGATCTGCCTTCATTTTCTTTGGCCAGTTTAACTCCTCGTTGTTCTTAATTTCTTCCAGGACGTGGTTGATATCTACCTTCAAAGGAGTGTAATTATCAAATTTCTTCAATACCTCCCATGACGACCTATTTTTGGATTGTTTGTCACCACCATTGTTCTTATGTTCTTTCGTCTTGGCTTTGTCGACTTCCACCTTGGTTTCTTTATCCATATTCTTCTTCCCAGCCATAGCCTCCTCGTCATTCATGATTTTGGCCGCTTTTTCCATCAATTCTGACATAGTTGTGGGTGGATATTTGGCCAAAGTGTAATACAACTTGTTAGGCAACAACCCACTCATCAAGGCAGTGATCGCTGTCTTCTCCTCATAATCAATGACTTCAAGTTTCTCGTTATTAAAACGAGTTATATAATCTCTGGTACTTTCACCAGCTTTTTGTCTAACACTTACCAAATTTGCTACTCGTTTAACTGGCTTTGCCCCAAAGCAAAAATTTCCAATGAAGAACTCGGCCAGTTGAAGAAAAGTCAAGATCTTACCCCGAGGAAGATTATTATACCATATTTGAGCAGATCCGGTAATAATTCCCGAGAATGCTCTGCATCTCATCTCATCTGGAACAACGTAGATGTCGGCTGCGGCCTGATACTGTTCTATATGAAGGACAGGATCAGTCATTCCATCATACTTGGGAGTCACAATAGGTGCTTTGAACTTTGATGGTGTTGGAAAATCTACAATAGCCTGGACAAAAGGTGTTCCTCGAACAAAGGTTCGTTGTAGAGGATTTTTTACCTTAGCCATTTCCCCTAATCTATCCTCCAGCCTCTGAATAAAGCCTTTCCATGCATCATTCCCTTCCTCGGGCCTGTTGGTTCGAACAGTTGATCGCGTTGAAGTGGCTTCCTGGGATCTATCTTGACGAGCAGCTGGTCGCGACTGGGCAGATCCTTCCCTTAAGGATGTTGATCGTCGAAAGCTCCTCGACGCTGTATTAAGAGGACTTTTGTTCCTCCTAGGGCCTAATCGGTCGAAAGGAGAAACCCTACTTAACCTTTCCAATGCGCTGGTCCTTTCTGGGGAGAGAGTGACACGTTGTTCAGTATCCGTGGCTCGCACTGACGAAGTTCGTCCAGGTTGATTAGAGAAATCTTAAGATTCTTCATTGCGATACGAATTGGTACGCCTAGTACGTGAGGATGGTGCACGGGTGTTTCTTTGAATACTTTGTGGTCCTGAATAGGCTGATGCACCGCCATGGAGAGTTTGGATGAGTTTTCGCATCGTTTCTTGCATGACGGTTTGGCCCTGAGCCAGATTTGTCATTATTCCAGCCAGATCTGGAATATTTGGCGGAGCAGATGGGTTTGGAGGGGTTCCAACGTTGCGATTGCTGGATTCAGGAATATCAGCCATTTGTGATGGATTGTTTTTGGTGAGAAAACGATATTACCAGTCGTTTCCCACAGACGGCGCCAATCTGTTGATGTAAAAAATTAGATCACTCTAATTATTCAATCACAGATAAATAAATGAGACAAAGAATTTTTAAAGTGGTTCAGCCTTATAAGAATGGCCTACGTCCACTGTTTTGGTATTGCTGTTTGTATGGGAATTCTCGATTACAAATTATCTCAAGAAATTCCGGTCCGGGGTCCCTCTACAATGAGGATTGTACAATGTATTTATAGCCCTGAGGCTGCTATGTGAAAGGGTGATACATTAAATGATATACATATGAAAGGGTGATGCATTCAATGCCCCTTGTGCGTGTGCGTCTGAATGATAAGCATTTAATGAACCAGTTGAACTGTTGGTTATCCAGCTATTAATGCTTTGTTCGAGGTGCAGCTCGGACCGCCTAAGCTTCTCGGTACTCAAGAGTTCCTCGGAGAGGTATTGTTCCTCGGAGCGTGTGAGTTCCTCAAGGAAGCAGTGTTCCTCGGGGAACTAGTCTTTCTCGTTATAGTCTTATTCCTCGGAGCGCGTGAGTTCCTCGGAAGTGTTTATTGTTGCCATGTAGATTGCCACGTGTCTTCATTCAATTGGACCATGTCAGCAGACTAAATTTGGTATCAACACTCATTATATTTGAAAAAAGGGTCCTAATATCTTGTATCCTAATGACGCACTTTAATAATCTAAGAATGTCATTCTGATATATACTTATGTTCTCATACTTAATATTTTGAGAGCTCAAAATATTGTCCGTTGTTTTCCTTAAATAAAACTTATCAACCATAAGATGTTGCATCTACAATATTCAAAATATCTTTCATTATGATGGATTTTCTCCATATAAACTATAAACGACATTAAATATCTTCCCCAGTTTCTCATGGCTTATTTACTTCAAGTTGTTATTGAATGCCTCTAGTGTTTTATACTCATCAATGAAAACGGATTTTTGTCAAAAGGGGTTCATGATGAAAATTGAACCTATCACAAAGAGACGTATTATAATGCAAGCAAATGTATCATGTTAGGGTTATACAATTTTTTTACACGATTAATTAAAAATGCTCATTTTAACTTTATCAGTACTCGAACGTAAAGAGAGACAACACTATTATGACACGAACTTTAATTATCACCTTTTTACCTCGTGTCCGAACTTGATATCAATTAAGACACGATACGTGTGACACGTGTCCAACACGAGTTCCACATGTTTACCATTACAAAGACATCATTAATTGTCATAGTCTGATCAATGTTGAGAACAAACACGTGTCTTGTGAGCATAATACTATTTCTCCATTACATGAACTTGTATGGGTGGAAAGACAGTTGGGATTTCATGACGGATTTTTTAAAAGCACATATTTTTTTCCTTCTTAAAATGACAATCATCTTAACAATGGAAAGTAAGAACAAATCATCCTCTCTTTATTATTATTCAGTATCCATTGTTCTACAACTGTTTTTCACATACGAAAGGATTTTGAAGGGACACATGATCCGAATTACTCATGTAGACACATATATACGTACAAATGCGCTTTTCTCTAGAGTTTAGGGGTGGAAAAAAAATTTAGACTCAACATGAAATTGACCTAAAATTAACAACATATGATGTGCTTGTGTCGAGATTTTTTATCACGAAGTCTTGTGTCACGTTCATGTCAAAATCATGACTCGTGTTAGTAGTGCTATCATGTTGTGTTGTTCTTTTGCTTGTGTTTTTGTGTACTATCATGTAGTCATCGTGTTTTAAGTGGATAATGTTCATATTACGTAAAACAAATAATAGAAAATTACAAGCTTAAGCTGCCTCTAAAGGATAAACTAGAAATGGGTTCAGCTAGGTTTGAAACTTGAAAGTTACTCTTTGAACATAAACTCACAAGCACCATAGTCATCACGATTATTTCCCATAAATTAGACACTGGGTTCATATAATTCTCGACTAATATACAACTGTCTTTTGGTTCAATGTATTCATGGGTCGTATTTGAGACAAAAAGCACATTAAATAGAATTTCGGGCTGAAAATAACATCTAAAACTAACAAATGCCCGTACATACAGATAACTTATTATATGGACTGCTCAAATAATCAAGTGCATAAATAATATGAAGTTATGGTCATTTATTTCCCGACTTCTACTCCATTATTGCAAAAAGAAGTGTGTAATTTTGTATTAGGTTTTTATTTTTCATAGCTAAATTGGTTATTGGTGATTTATTGTTATCTTCAAACCATATCTCTATTGACCTATGGTCTGTATCCATCAGCAGCAACATAAGGATCATTCATGGCATCCTGCAATAGAAAAGAATAACTTCCTAATAGTATAATATTAATGATGATTTTAGTACCTTAACAAAGTTCACAAGAATGGAAGATTCCGAATGTTAAATAAAAACGTTGAGGAAGATGTTGAATGGAAAAACCAGTCATTATTTCCGCATATTCCATTCATTTCATAAAAATAATAACTTTTTTACCCTGAATTCAATTTACAGCTCCATAGATTCAACATCACCCATAATCTAAAATTATGGTTAATTGCACGTAAATGGTGTCATTAGGTTAGATAATATGACTTCCAGAATGAATTCAACTTAATAAGTAAATGATCTAATCTTGACCCTCAGAGTAAATTGCGATACAATCTTTAGAGTGAAATATTATTAGATCTTAAGAAAAGATTATTTGTTCACTCTCTTTATCCCTTCACCAGTTACCTCCATATACGATTTGGCTTTACATAGCGACTTGCAATGAAATGATTTAGTTTTGTTGTAATATACTATTAGTGGTATATTTGTAACCTGTATTATTGGTATATTTGTAATTGGTGGTAGGAGATTTGATTCCCTAATTAGTATCAATTTTTTTAATATTTGGAATGTATGTATATTGCCTCCTTCTTTAAGAGATGAATACACATAAATTATTATTCCCTAAATATTTCTACATGGTATGAGAGTAAACCTTCTAGGGTTTTCCTTCTTTCCGTATCTTCTCTCATCTCGGCATCTCTATAGAATTTCTCTCTCATCTCCGCATCTTAGTGTTGTTCATTGATATTGTTCATCGGCACCGTTCAAATTATTTCCCTACCTTATTTCAGATTTGATCTCCTAATTTCAGATCTTCTTTCTCGATTTTTTTATCTCGGTGTTTTGGTCTATTATTATTTTTCACATGGTTGATAACAAATATTTGATTACCAAGCTATGTACTCATTATGGACAAACCAACCATAATGTTAACTTTTAGTGGTGTCTTCATAGCAAGCTTATTTGGGATAATCAAGCTACTCTTGAGGGGGAGTCATTTACCCTTTCTCCTACTCCTCCAGCATTAAATGATTGGGTTACTTTGACCCAGTTTGCGTATGATTCACTTCGTCACCGTTCTCCTGCTTCAATTGCTTCCAATGATGGCATTAGCACCTCAGGTAATATTGACCTTCCTTCTTCTTCTAGTACACCTTGGATTTTAGATTCTGGTGCCTATGATAAGTGATCTACCTAGAATTTCTGATGTTTTTTATCCATCTTATCCCTCATTTGTTACCACGATTAATGGATCTAAAACATGTGTTAAGGGTATTGTCACTGTTCACACCTTTACCCTTCGTTTTTCCTATGTTCTCTATTTTCCATAGTGTGACACCCCATCTATTTTATTCAGGGATGATCAGTCCTTTATCAAAATAACCAGAATTCTCATTTGGTTCATTCTTAGCATCACTGTCAAAAAACTTTTTAATTACTAATCACCTATGTTAAATTACGCTAGTGTCAAATTTTATCTTTCATATAATTAACAACATGTGGAACTAAAATAAATTAACCAACTCATCCACACAATAATGATCCGAACAATTACACGACTGATATATAATAAAATAATACCGAATAAACCATCGGTTCCCAAAACAAATAATCCAACCACAATCTGAAGTAAATTAAACTAAGATCAGAATAAAGTTTGATAAATAAACTGAAGAACTAAATAGTCTGAAGGGGCAACATGCCCAAATGAAATACTGAAGGAACTCCTACCTAGAAATGAATAAAGTGAAGCATCTAAAAAAACTCTTGCAAGCCTCCCCAAGTGTTGCAGCTACGCATCCCTGGATAGAATCATCAAGCTTGGTGTCCCTGTGGCTGGACACCTAAAAGGTTTTAACAATATTTTGACATAGGTCAGAGCCCAAGAAATTTTTTGCAAATATTTTGCAAGTGTTTAAATTACAGTTTAAATCAATTATTAGATACACATGTTAGTTTCACATACACTCCCTTAAGATCCTTACCTCTCAATTAATGTGCACACCTAGTGTACCCTATCTAGCTATTGTCACACCCCAAACCCAATATCCATACTTATCATTTGTTATTGGAATAATTGGATCATAATCTTGAGCCCAATGGAAAATATACTTCATTTATCAATATTTTTCCTTACATAATGTGCATAATGAACATAATATTATTCTTATACCATACAAAAAAATTTATATCAGAGTCAAAATTAAGCGGACATACAATACTCTGATTAACTATGATCAACTCAATCCATACTAAATCAATATATACAATGTGCGAGTATATTAAAATCTTTAGTGTGACAACAATAACATCCCTATTTTTAAACCCCATCTCTCTCCAACGGTGCAACTCTCAAAGTTACCGGTCATATGGTATCCTAGCTGGCAGCGTACGAACCTGAAATTGTTAAAGTATAAACTGTAAGCATTAAGCTTAGTGAGGTACTCCTTCCCTACAATGAAATAACAATTCTATATCGAATATGTGGATATAAAATCCGAACAATCCTGGCCATTGGCAATCACAAATCCTGGATCATAAGATCCAAACAATTCTGCCCATTGGCAATAACAAATCCTGGATCATAAGATCCAAATAATTATGCCCATTGGCAATAACAAATCCTGGATCATAAGACCCAAATAATTCTACCCATTGGCAATAACAAATCCTGGATATTTGAATATCCAAACAAATCCTGAATACCGAAGTATTCAAACCAATCCTGGATCATGAGACCCAAACAAATCCTGGACATTTTAATATCCAAACAAATCCTGAATATCGAAGTATTCAAACCAATCCTGGATCATGAGACCCAAACAAATCCTGGATATTTTAATATCCAAACAAATCCTGAATACCGAAGTATTCAAACAAATCCGCTCTTAGAGCTATATTCATATTTATATATGAAACAAATCATAAGTACACTCACCTTGATAGTTTAACTGGCTTTTCCCTTGCCTTTATCCAGTATTTGTTCAATCGGCTCTTCTTCCCTTCCTATCATTCTTAAAATATTAGTATCATCATAAGAATATCAATAATCCAAAGAATGATTTAAACATAATTCAATCCATAAGCATCACATCATTCCATTGAAATCATTTATCACAAGTGAAGTTCCATCCCAATCCATGTCAAATCATAGACCAAATATAAATTCATTTATTCTTGTAAATTCAATCCTTGTCATATTAGTATTCCAATACAAAAGACGATACATCGTTTTAAGTCTCCTAGAGCAAGATATGCTCAATTCTTTACCACATATCAAACCTGCCCTATAGGCTCTTTCATCATTCATTCAACTTCCAGGAATTTCCATAATTTTTCTACATCATAAATTTATGTGATATTTCACCCAACATCAGTAAACATACTGAACAATACAAAATTAAAATTTCATAATTTTCAGAGTTCATTTGCTATGTCAAGCAAAACATCGAACACATGGTGGGCATACTTTCACCTTTAGGGCATATTTCATACCCGAATTTCAAACTCTCACCAAAGACTCATTTATTGGTATTTTAACATAATTTTCGGATATGTCATAAACATGTGAGTCCATGTTAATCTCCAATTGGAATCAATCAATTCCTGTAAGTATAGAGAAATATATGGAAGTTTGAATAAACAAGGTTCCTAAACAAAACAATCTCAAGGGTTTACACATTCAAGTTTGCTTAAACATGCATCTATCCATAAGTACACATAAAGACATGGAATTTCAGTACTCAAATGATTATTGAAATCATTTAAATAAGTAATACAAAAAAATAAACAAGATTTATGGATGGAAATACCTTAGGGGCTTTTACCTAATTTTTCTATGAATTTTTTCTTCAATTTCTCCTCACACTTTCTTCCTAAACTTCAAAACTCTCTTTCCTTAGATTAAAACTCTTCCATGGATGAAATATGCTGAAGGAAGAGATTAATTCAAGGGTTTTAAGTCGTCATAAGGCCACCCCCTCTTGGTCCAATCAAAATATAGCATGTGGCATTACATAAAACAAAATATCATTTAAGGCTAAATGACTACTTTACCCCCTGTTCGTAAAAAGATAATATCTTCCCACTCGGATGTCCGTTCGATGAACCGTTTGTTTTGTTATAAACCTAACTCATATATCTACAAATAACTAGTTTATACCTCAAGTTCATTGTTATGTCATAAAGGTCAAAACTAGCCTCCAACAGGAACATTCCTACCAAAACTTTAAAATTTCACATTTGTAACTAATTCGATATTTCAAGCTTTAGGAAGGTGGGATTAAACTAAACATAATTACTTAACATTATATATACACTAATAACATATTATTCATATCACATAAGCTAATCATGATTTAAACATGATTTATCATAATTATATTCGGGTTGTCACAGCTATGCTACCCATCCTAACTAGATAACGTATCTAAATAACCTCAACAGGTCTAGCTCTCTCATACTACCCATACGACATGCTACCGCAATATCAATAATATATTACCCACATATTATTATTGAGTCATTTATTTAAGTTTCTCCACTTATCTTACTTTTAGATATACACAATCTATCTGTTTTACTATCACACATAAGTAGATATATCGCACTTATATATATATATATATATATATATATATATATATATATATATATATATATATAACACATATAATATATACAACTATAGCATCCTTGTAATTCCCACTTGTGATGCTAGCATACTCTGCTATCAAGTCCATATACCTCACGTACCAAATCAAGGACTATTTCTTCGGTATGTCTCCTCGAACCAAAAATCAATCAACACACACTGGAGGCGAACATGGTTCTAAGCCTTTGGTATATGCACATACCTAATGTACCCAAACGACACACTGATCCCACTAATACACAACACATAGTGAACCGCCCTAAGTTCCATGTTTTGGGGCACACATCCAGACCTCACTAGAATCGTCAAGGTGGGATCGTCCTTTGCGCGAAAACCTCCTGATAGCAGGCAACGTACGTATGTTCACAGATATAATCAAATCCCAACCATAGTTATTCACACAACCTATATATGCATATTATACAGTGGGTATACACACAACCTAATCATATAAGTCCGTATGTAGTATATATCTCTCGTATACTCAACGTACTAAAATAATTCTCACATATTATTTATTTCATGAAATTTTTAGGTAATACTCCCTACTCCCATCTATCCCTTATGTAAATTCAGTAGTTGTACATCTCTAAACTACTAATTTGTATATTAGGTTATCATTCACACTTCCCGCAACCTACACTACACCAAAATGGGTGATTTTTGAGTGCTGTTAGCAGTCACGAATGACCTTTATAACTGCTATTTACCGTCAGAATTTAGGGGGTGATAAAAGATATATTGTAACTCCTAACAGCAGTCACAAATTTTTATAACCCCTATAGGGGTTATGATTGGTAATCCAAATTTGTAACTGCTGTTTGTAACTGTTGTTAGCAGTTACGAATATAACATTTGTAACTACTGTCAACATTTATGAATCTAATATGTACGAATCAAGGTAATAAAAAGAAACAAATGCCAAAAATACAGCCAATATAAGTTTCTCTAAGTTAAGAACGATGGAAACCTCAAAAGATCTTAAAATATATATATATATATATATATATATATATATATATATATATATATATATATATATATATATATGAGGGAGTTTTGTTGGAGAAAATTTAAACGGGTTTGCACCACGAATCCTTGTGTTGAAATATTGCATTATGATGCTATTATTTGTAGAATCATCAATATTCCGATTTTTTGTGCATGTTTGATTGTTAGTTCATTCAGCTCACACTTTAAATGTCACATATGTCTGAAATAAAGTTTAATGATTTATAGCTATAAATTAGTGCTTCTTGATCGTTTCGATGTGTTGGAATTGTGATTCATTTGTTGTAGTTCACGCCCATGCATTTCATGTTCATGTTTGAGCACACCAGTACTATGTTAGCATGTAAGTCACATCGTTTTATTTGCTTTGTTTTCTGTTTTGCTGGTTTCTGCACCGTCCAGTTAGCTTTTTCAGGAAATTTTTTCACTGGGCATAACATTAAGATTTTCAGTACTGGATGTGAGTTTTAGTGTCTCTCGTTCGAGCGACATATCAATGTCGTGCGAAGCATTTCAAGTGACAAGCATATGTCATTTGAACGATAAGGATGTCTCGTTCGAGCGACCTTCTGGATTTCGGTTCCTGCTGTTTCAGTATCCTGGTGCATATGGTCATATTTTTTTGGTAATAACTGATTTCATTTTATGCAATTTACGTTGATCATATTTTTTTTTACTACATTGTATCACACCTGCTTAGATTGATTATTCATTTTGTGTGCTTATTTTTTTCTAGATACGAATTTGACATCTTTTGATCATTATTAGCTGGTTGTTTCATGTTTATCTAGATAAATTTCATTAATTATCTCATGCTAGGTAAGTTTATTTTTCCAGCGAGTTGTCTATTTGAATCTAAAAGGGGGAGATATGTATGTAATTTATGGGGAGAGTTTGTTTGATGAGCATATACATTTGTTGCATTACTTTTTGGTATCATATTTGTGATCATATGTCTTCATGATTATCTTGAGAAGATTACACTTATTAATATCTTGAGTAGATTACACTTATTAATATCCTGATTTAGATGTTGTTTACAAATTTGTATCATGTTTTTCTCACATATCAAATGATTTAGATTTGATTTTTCATATTGGTTTATATCATTTGTTCCTCCATACTTCACTGGGTATTTGTCTGTTTCATGTGTAGGTATGCTTAAGAGATTCGAAATTTCAAGACTACATCACATTCAGACAGTTCATGCTTGTCGGACCATCCTTTATTAGTCTTCTCCTGTAATTTTTTTATTTGGGTTTTATGGGATGGGATTTAGGCATCATACGGCTTGACGGCCCTCCTTAGGAATTTCACTGTTGGTTTTTTCCCGGAATAGTCAAAGGGGGAGATTTGTAAGGACAAAATTTTCAATTGAGTCCGTTATATATTTATTTGACTTATTCCCGGAACAAAACACATTTGAGTCATAGGTTGTATTTTTTATTGTCATGATTCCACACAGACTATGACGTATCAAAGACATTGCAGAGAAGCTTAAAGGAATTAATAATGTCGGGTTTTATGGTGAATATTTCTTCTTCAGTCAAATTGCATTCTAAAATCACTCAAGTATGAATGTGTAATTTTAATAGTACTCGAAAAATGTTTTAAATTATTTGAGGATGTTATTTTAATAAAGAAATTTTCCTAAAATATTTTTAAAGTGTTTAAAAATGTTTTCACTTCATTTTATTCTGAGATAAGGATGGATCAGAGTTGTATAAAATGTAAACTCTTCTGTTTCTGGTTCAAATGACATTAATGGTTGTTCAAGAGAGATATGCATGTTTTTTGAACGACATGTCAATCCCGTTCGAGCGATAAGCTATCTTGTTTGAATGATGCGCCACCTCAAGAAAATTATTAAAGGCGCTTTTTCTCAGAATTTCGGGAAGTGTGCAATCTGAAAAAACAGTATACAACCAAAACGTATTCTACAGATGTTTTCTAAGGTTTTCTAAGTACAAAAACATCCTTAGAGTTTCAAAGATCCTAGATTTCATTATCATTTGCATTTGTGATCTTTGTTTGGACCTTGTTAGAGTTTGTTCTACACTTGAACATTGGGTTTTGCGGAGAAGAAGCGAAGGAGTTTGTGTTCCGATTTCGTAGACTTTTCAAGCAACATCGGTGGATACCAAGTCATTTGTGGAGGCAACTTCTGTGGACAGGTATTGCAGAAGGATTTGCGTGGGCACTGTAGAGGAGTGGTTGAGAAGAGAGTAAAGTCTCATGGGGTATCGAGTCATTGAGTAAGACTTGTATCTTTTCCTTGTAATTCCACATCGTACTGATTGTCTAGCTTGGACCGTCCGAGGTTTTTTTCCCTTTGTAGTTTCCTCGTATATCTGGCGTTATGATTATTCTTTACTTTATTTTACTTTATTTAATCACTAGATGTAAATTTAGAATTAATAAAGATAAAATTTGGTTAAGTTAAAATTGGTTCACAGCTGGGTGCAGTTTAAAAATTGGAAAAAGGGTTTTCATAAAAAAAAAGTTGGTTTTTGTCATCCTTAAAACACATTCGAAAGAAAAAGGGTCCTATAAATTCTTATTGATCACATTGGTTCCTGTTTTTGTACTAAAGATTTGGGAAATATTTTTTATTTCTTAGGTATTGAGGTGGATAGGTCTAAAGCTAGAATTAGTCTTTCTCAAAGAAAATATAATCTGGATATTCAATAATAAACTAGTTATCTTAGTTCTAAACCAGTTTTTTCTCTCATAGACGTAAATCATAAGCTATTTTCAATTCAGGTGAATAATTTGCAGATCCAAAAATGTATCGAAGACTTAAGGGTAAACTCATTTATCTCACCATTACAACGCCTGACATCTCATAAGTAATTAGTATTGTGAGTCATTTTATGACTAGTCCCCGGGTCCCTCACTTAAATGCAGTCATTCGCATCCAGAAGTATCTTAAGAATGCTTCAGGACGTGGACTTCTTTATCAGTCATCTTCGTCTTATGGGATACACAAATGCAGATTGGGCAGGATCTCCTTTAGATAGAAAATTAACCACATGCTTTTTTATTTTTACTCGAGATAATCTATGAGTTGGAGAAGCAAGAAATAGTTAGTTATTGACCATTATAGTGCAAAACTTGAGTATCAAGCAATGACTCAAATAATTTGTGAACTCAGGTGGTTGAGAACCCTCTAACAAGAGTTTTGCATTTCAAATGAATCTCCAACTCCTCTCTATTGTGAAAATCAATTCGCCATTCACATTGTTAGCAATCCTGCTTTTCATGAAAAATAAAGAATACTGAGGTTGGTTGTCATTTCATACGATAAAAGGCATAATCAAAGGAAATTGTTACTCGTTTCATTCCATCTCATTGTCAGGTGGAAAATATTTTTACCAAGGCTCTTCCCAAGGATAAAATTGACTCCATTTGTGGCAAGCTCAGAATGATTGACATCTATTTTCTATCTTGAGGGGGAGAGTTGTAATGTATTATTAGTGGTATATTTGTAACGTGTATTGATGGTATATTTATAATTAGTGATAAGAGATTTTATGGCCTAATTAGTGGGCCAATTTTTTATTATTTGACACACACACACACACACACACACACACACACATATATATATATATTCCTGTAATACCCAGTATTTTTATGGCTTTTAATTATGGGATTAATTAAATTAATTTGGGATAATTAATTAGCAATTAATTCGGATTTAAATAACTAACGAGACGAGAGTTAGTATTTGATTATGATGATAATGTTGAATATTACTGAGTGAAAATGGTTAAATATGATTATTGAATTTATTAATATTATCGCGAGTTATAAATACGACAATTCGAAAATCAAGTTGGAACGCGCGTGTCAATCGCGTCAGGAATCAATTTAAATGGATTTAAAAGTAATTTATTTATATGTCATATGTATGATCATTTTGAGTGCACCAACGTGTCCGGAAGGGTCGAGATAGTCAGAAAACACTAGACGAGGGTTTAGTGTGGGTCTCGAGACATTTTTAACCCTAACCGGCAACCCGAGGGGGTATATTAGTCATTTCATTTTTTGGTGAATAGTAAACTATGAAAATTACGTTTGATATATGATAAAAACCTTAGGGTTATTAGGTCCATTAAATGTTAAACACAAGAGAGAACAACGTGAGAAGAAAGGAAGGGTTTCAAGAGAGTTCCAAGACCAAATAACCACCATACACCACCATCATCGCCGGATTTGTGACTGGAAAGAGACGGAGAACCAAGAATTATTGTCATAAAAGGATCAGAAACTTCTAAGCAGAGGCAAGTGATTTATCTTGCAATAATTTATGGCATATACTTTACATGATAGTTTAGGTTTGATGTCAATTTATGAATAAGGGAAAAAATATGAATTTGGAGACTTAATAATTGATTTTGGGTAGGTTTGTAGGTAGTGGTTCTTCTGGAAAGGTTTGATGAACGAAATTATAAATTAAGGGTAAAGAATCATGAAATTTAATTGAGGATTATGATGATTATGGAAGTAATAGTGAAGTATTAGGGTTGTAGTGAAATTCATGACTTTTGATCCAAAAAAAATGATGTCCTATGATAGTTTGATGATTATTGATCATTAAAACTTGTGTGGATATGTTGGTTTAATGATTAGTAAACTTACTTGGGAGATTAGGATGTTGTAATGGAGGATTTGTGGCGTAAAATTTGAATAACCCGTAACTGTTAAAAGAATTTTTGGCACATACCTGATCGATCAATCGATCGACTCAAGAATGTCGATCGATCGACCATTTTCCTCGATCGATCGAACCCTCCTGATTTTTGTAGATTGTTTCCCTTTAAGGTTTGACAAATCCCAAGCTTTTTAGAACTCTTAGGGGATTTAATAGAATATTGTGGGACGTGGGTAAGTTCACTAGGATTGTAGTTTATGCCCGAAAAATGTTATAACAATTGGGATTGAAATTTGGGTGAATGATAACTTAAGGCTAAAAACAGTAGAAGAGGGACTTTGAATTACTGAGATAAGCTTAGAGACTAGTGGGTGACTTAGTAACCTTAGAGGTAGGTTTTAGTATTCGTACTTGTACGCCAAGAATTGTAGCGCTAAACATATTACGTGCAATATTCAGGATGACACTATAATACGTATGAGACTTAAGATATAGGGTTGGTGTATACCTATATAAATATGATGATTATCTAAGTTGTGTGATTACTTAGTATCTGGATTATTGTGTGTATGAGATACCAATCATACTTGCTATCACGAAAGGTTAATTTTCGAAAAAAGGACCATCTTATCTTTGTGTGCCTTCGGAGGGATTTAGACTAGTACCTTAAGGACATAGGACTATGGATGACTTATTTGTGAGTTGATAAGTCAGCTGACCATGGGAGCGTAGGTATGTGCGTGACCCATGGGTATGTGTACTATGTTCGCCTCCAATATGTGTGATTTGTATTGAGACAGTTCCTGAGTGATTCGGAACACGTGATCCTTACGTACGTGATGTACATGGATTTGATACGAGAGTATGCGTTCACCCCAGCTTAGCCTAGGGGTGCCATATATGTATATATGTACTGAGAGTGATTTATATATGTGCTTATGACTCGTTCACGGTTGCTTAGTAGACATGAATAACCAAGATATTTAAATGGGCTAAGAATGTGAGAATTTAAGTAACACTTGAGATAAGTAATTTAACGAATGTGAAAATGGATATAAATATGACTTGTTTGGGTAATACAAGTAGATACCCTATGTTAGAATGTGAAAGCAGGAGTTAGTACGGACTAGTTAGATAGTGGCATAACTAGGATGAAATTTAGAGGATGCGCTAGGCGTGCACAATAGTTGAGGAGTGAGGATCCTAGGTGAGAGTGCGTGACTAACATGTTTAATATATATGTTGTTTAAAATTGCGATTTAAACACTTGCTGTTTTCAAAATATTTTCACGTCAGACTCTGACCCATTTGATTTCAAATCTATCTCTTTTTTTAAAATCTTTTAGGTGCCCAACCACAGGGACACCAAGCATAGAAGTCCATTCTGATGACGTGATGTAGCTGCTATGGGAGCTACAGGATCTCGGTATTATACGCCTCCACATTTATTCTTAGTCCCTTCAGAGTCATCCGTATCAGTTAGGGCATGTCGCCCATTCTTATTTAGAGGTTGTAGATACAGACTTTCATTATTTCAGATATTGGTTTATTTATTCAGACTCTTGTATTGGGATTCTATTTACTCTGGTATTATTATTATTGGAGTGTTTACTCCAGGCTCAGTTTATTTATTTTCGTTGGTTATTCATATGAGATTGTTTATGCGATTGATGGTTGATGGTTTAATTACTTGGTTAATTGTTAACTTAATTAATAAAATTTGGCATCTCGCTATTTTAAATATTAGGTTGCTAGTAATTGACTTCATGTTTTCGACGGTGATGCTAAGACTGAACCAACTTGACATTTTGTATTAATTTAAATAAAGGGGTAAATACCCGGTATTTAATTAGTCGAGGTGTCACGGGTGGTATTAGAGCATCAGGTTCTAGTGTCCTTTAGGATCTGTGCAGGTTATTATGCTTTCAGTGTAGCTTTATTTGATGTAGAGACCTATGTTTAGGATTGTTGATTTCTTAGGTGAGATTTCGTTCTCCTACTAAAATCCATATAATAGTAAATCTTAATTACATTCGGGTATGTTCGTGTGCCGAACAATGCAGCATATCAGGCGAGGGAAGTTGGGCGGACAGCAGGAGGCAAAGCTCAATTGAAGTTATAGGGTATATTCAAGAACAATGACCGTAGTTGAGGTCACCCCTATTATGGCACGGAAATCCATTATGGTGACGTTTGCTAGGGCACAACATATGACTTCCAGGTACCGCTATAGTAGAAAGTTGGGTCAAATTAAACTCACTCAACAAGGTTGGATTGGGAGAGAGTCAGACGAAACATTGAGGAGAACCAGCAGTGGAAATTCTAGAAATGCGAAAATGGTATGTGTTAGTCAACGAAGGTAAAATATCCAAAGATTTGGGCATATGTAGAAGTGTGGCTAACCGGGAGTGAAAATTTTGGGTAAAATTTTTCTTGGTTCGGAAGAGCAGAGTTATAATGGTTAGAGACAATCACCACATTTATAAGTGGAATGTTGTGTCAACGGAAGGATCTTGGATACAGTTTAAACTCAAGTTCCTTCATCAAATGTTTAGGATAAGATGCGAACGTTGTTCCGAACTCACACAAGAGGGTCTGACAGAGGTCACATTGGGAAAAGAAATTTAATTAATTAACGAACCTTGCACCGGATAAAGTAGGTATAATGGAAAAGAGGACTTTAAGGGGAAAAATTAACTTACAAGAAGAATTGCTAGCACTTCCGGGGAATTCTTCTTGGATGGTCAATGTAGATGGTGATAATGTCGCGTTATTTAATATGGAGGTAAATGCTTCCTTGTGTGGGGAGCTACAAGAATTGAGGAATTTAGCCAGAGAGTAAGACTGGGGGAAACGGTGTTGGTGATGCACCACAAGGGGGAGACCCATCTGGGGACCCATTTAAATGATTCGGATAGACAATTTTTTTTTACTGAGTGATGGTGAATTCTGTAAGGGCTTTTGAAGCCAGTAGCATGTTCCATAGGGCCATCAAAGCTAAGGGAACAACAGAAGTAGCCATCAGAGTTGAGACTACCAAAGTTCGAGAGAAGGACAACCCTAATACGGTCATTATGATCGGAGATAAGTGGATTATGTGTAGATGTATTTTGGGGAGAGTAAAACCCCGTATGTTAAATTTTCTCGAAGTTGGTAAAGGGACAGGCTTATGGCGCCTAGAAAGGGCAGTGGTTAATGTAAATTTTCATTTCGATTCGGACAGGCATGTTATGTCCAGTAATTATTTGAGCAGCCAGGTCGATTGGCAAGGTAGAAGCATGAGTTTTACCTTCAGGGGATGAGGCGTATTTTATGTGACACGAGCAAGTCATTACATTCTGATTATTGCTAGGTTCGCATGTGAGACGAGTTTAGTGCTTATATCGACAACGTTATTATTATGTGAATATTTTCCTGGTATAGTGTGGTTACCTTTAGTGTATCCGTGGAGGATGAATGGGTGTATTGATAGTGGTATATACTTTATTGAGATTACTTGTTTCAGTGATGTGTAATACGAGTATGATATTATCCTGATTATGGTTTTATATTGATTCTTAGACCGATAGTGGGCGAATATCACAAGTCTATCGGTGTTACTACCTTAGGGTATATGTTTTTATCTGCGAGAGGGTCGGACTCGCGTTTATATGTTTATATATATTATAGAGACTTCGAAGGTTATAACGGTCTCGAGATATTCGATCCTGGTATGTGTACGGACTTTATTGATATAATTCGGAGTGTATTGGGTTTACTATTCAGCGAAAAGATTTAACTTGTTATTATGTTTAATGCTCAGGACTTGGTAATAGGAAGAGCGCATTGTTATATCTCCCTTTAGAGACATGGAAGTTAATACTCATAGTTGTATGTCTGGGGACAGGATTTCGAGAGCCCCGATTATATGTGCACGATGTTTATGGAATGTGACTACCACTGATGTTAAGTGACAGCGTCTTTCGGAGGAAGTTCTTTGTTTAAGTATAATTGCAGAAGGAGATGTAACTTTTGTGTCAAGAGACGGGAATATAGGGGTACATGTTATGGACTGAGGGCCTAACGAATTTTGATGACTGACAATGCAAGGTAGTAGTGTATTGTGGGGGTTCCTTATTTGAATTTCTCTTTGCGAGATATACCACGCATGAAACTTAGCGTAAGGTTGGTAGTAGGGAGATGTTTGGCTATTCATCCATGAGTCAGGTACCTCGATCGTTATAAAGGTATGTAGTTATAATTGCAAGTTAAAAGGTAAACTATGATATCAAGCCAGCAGAGCTAGTTTTGTGGTGAGGAAGTACTAAACATTTTGTTTTAGTATGGCGAGTTGAAGGATGGAATGATGTTAAGGAGGATTTTAAATTTTAAATTCTGGGGTGATTTAGAATGCCCTAGTGGTATAGCCACGTTGCGAATACAGGGACTATAAAGAATTAGGCGTATGTATGAGCGTGTATGATGTTTAAACCCGTTTGCATGATTTATAGGGTTTATGGACACCTTGGTGTGCTGGTGTCAGAATCGCCGGAAGAAGAGACATGGAAATAGATGGGTGAAATTTATACTTATGGGACTAATATGACAAAATGAAAGTGGTAGGGTGCATTAAGCGTCATGAGGAGGACGGTAATCTATTTATTCATGTGCAATCAGAATAGCATGTCCAAACTTGGTTGAAAGGCAGTGGGAAGCCATTTAAATAGGGGTATCCCTTAGGAAGACAAATATTTAACTATTATGGACAAATTGGAGCAGAGTTCTACCCAGTAGAATATTGAGAGTGACTTGCGCGTAAATAGAATGATGGCGTCAATAAGGTATAAAGAGTCTAAAAGTGCACATCGTGGCGACAAGTGAACGGGTAAAAAATTTTGTTATATGCCGAGGGAAGAAGATGACCAATAATTACGAGTAAATGGTAAGAATTATAAGTAAAAGTTGGTGTTGAGAGGGGCATAGTAAGTAATCACCACGTGCACCGCTCATATAGATAGAAAGCAGTTGGAGTGAGATAATCAGTCAGAAAGTTTTTTATCAAGTCGACGATTTCAGTAATGGACGAGTCCAGTTGGTAAATTTCTTTGATGGGTTGCCAACCTAAAGATAAGTAACGAGTTCCTTTAAATGTGTGGAATAGGTTGTATAGAAGGAAAAAAATTATAATATCCTTGGGTGATTTACACTATTACACAATGATCGCGTCGGTACTTGATCCTGCCCAATATTATTCAATATGGGGTATCAGGAAGTAGTGGGGATAACGTTTCATTTTGAACAGGTTGTATCCCCTATAGCTCGAGGAGTAGGCACAAGGTGATTGACGATTGGTGGAGCTGTATGAAAGTAATTTTGGATTCATTGAGATCATTTCATTTCCACAATGGGTATAGCTAGTAAGTGAAGTATAATATGGTAATGGGGAGAGGATATTACCTAATGGTAGAGTTGTGTGAAAGCACCCGTATCTATTTATAGTAGACAAGGTGCTTACTGAGGTTTGGGTGGATTAACCTTACTACCCTTCCTCTGGATGTTTAGAGGTAAGCGAATTATAAAAGTTTTGGATCAGTCAGAAATTAGAATCCGATGACTATAAGGGGATAACCACAAACCTTCTTAGGTGGCTTTTTCCTTTTGTAAAAGTTACACCACCGGGATCGGAGATTCGAATAACGAACAAGAGTAGTTAGATGTTCTATAGTTTCTCCCAGAATGGGAGTTTTGTGTCTAGTTAAACACGAGAGTTGATACGAAGGATGTGCGACCTCCAAATAATATTGAGATATTGTGGCCAATAATGTATAGGCTATTCTTATTCGAATATTGTTTAGTAAGAACACAAGGTGAGGTGAATTTATTGAGGTGTGACCCTATAACTGATAAAGTGTCTAGAGGGTTCAACAAGCTTGTTGTGAAGTGGGGGCTACAGTTATTGAGCCTTACTTTGAATTTTGTTTTGAGTATTGGAGGATACCTAATTTTCCAGGTATGCCTTACTCTTCTGAATTTCGAGACAAAATTTCGTTATTAGGGGAGAAGTATGAAATACCTCATATTTTTATGTCTTTTAATTATGAGATTAATTTAACGAAATTTCTTTTAATTATGGGATTAATTAAATTAATTTGGGATAATTTATTGAAAATTAATTCGGATTTAAATAACTAGCGAGACAAGAGTTAGTATTTGATTATGATGATAATGTTGAATATTACTGAGTGAATGTGGTAATATATGATTATTGTATTTATTAATACTGTCGCGAGTTATAAATACGACAATTCGAAAATCAAGTTGGGAGGCGCGTGTCAGTCGCGTCATTAATTAATTTAAATGAATTTAAAAGTAATTTATTTTTATGTCATCTGTATGATCATTTTGAGTGCGCCAACGTGTCCGGAAGGGTCGAGATAGTCAGAAAATACTAGCCGAGGGTTTAGTTTGGGTCCCGGGGCATTTTTAAGCCTAATCGGCAACCCGAGGGGGGTATATTAGTCATTTCTATTTTTGGTGAATAGTAACCTACGAAAATTAGATTTGGTATATCAGCAAACCCTTAGGGTTATTAGGTCCATTAACTGTTAAGCACAAGAGAGAACAACGTGAGAAGAAAGGAAGGGTTCCAAGAGAGTTCCAAGGCCAAATAACCACCATACATCACCATCATCGTCGGATTTGTGATCAGAAAGAGAGGGAGGACCAACCATTATCGTCATCAAAGGATCAAAAACTTCTAAGCAGAGGCAAGTGATTTATCTTGCAATAATTTGTGGCATATACTTTACATGATAGTTTATGTTTGATGTTAATTTATGAATAAGGGCAAAAATATTTGGAGAGTTAATAATTGATTTTGGGTAGGTTTGCATGTAGTGGCTCTTCTGAAAATATTTGATGAACGAAATTATAAATTAAGGGTAAAGAATCACGAAATTTAATTGAGGATTATGATGATTATGGAAGAAATATTGAAGTATTAGGGTTGTAGTGAAATTCATGACTTTTGATCCAAGAAAACAATGTTCTATGATAGTTTGATGATTCTTGAACGTTAAAACTTGTGTACATATGTTGGTTTAATAATTAGTAAACTTACTTGGGATATTGGGACATTGTAATGGAGGATTTGGGGTGTAAAATATTAAGAACCCGTAACTTTTAAAGGAATTCTGGGCACATACCTGATCGATCGATCGATCGACTCAGGATCAGTCGATCGATCGACTGATCGATCGATCGACTCCTCCTGATTTTTGTAGATTGTTTGCCTTTAAGGTTTGACAAATCCCAAGCTTGTAAGAACTCTTAGGGTATTTAATAGAATGTTGTGGGACATGGGTAAGTTCAGTAGGATTGTAGTTTATGCCCGAAAAATGTTATAATATTTGGGATTGAAATTTGGGTCAATGATAACCTAAGGTTAAAAATAGTGGAAGAGGGACATTGAATTAGTGAGATAACCTTAGAGACTAATGGATGACTTAGTAACCTTATGAGGTAGGTTTTAGTATTCAGACTTATATAACGAGAGTTGTAGCACTAAACATATTACGTGGAATATTCAGGATGACACTATAATAGGTATGAGACTTAAGATATAGGGTTGGTGTATACCTATATAAATATGATGATTATCTAAGTTGTGTGATTACTTAGTATCTGGATTATTGTGTGTATGACATACCTACCATACTTGCTATCACAGGAGGTTAATTTTCGAAAAAGGACCATCTTAAATTTGTGTGCCTTTGGGGGGGATTTATATTGGCACCTTAAGAACATAGGACTGTGAATGACTTATTTGTGAGTTGATAAGTTAACTGACCATGGGAGCGTAGGTATGTGCGTGACCCTTGGGTATGTGAACTATGTTCACCTCCAATATGTGTGATTTGTATTGAGACGGTTCCTGAGTGATTCGGAACACGTGTTCCTTACGTACGTGATGTACATGGATTTGATAGCAGAGTATGCGTTCACTGTAGCTTAGCCTAGGGGTGCCATGTATATATATATGTACTGAGAGTGATTTATATATGTACTTGTAACTGGTTCAATATTTCTTAGTAGATGTGAATAACTAAGATATTTGAATGGGCTAAGAATGTGAGAATTTGAGTAACACTTGAGATAAGTAATTTAATGAATGTGAAAATGGATATAAATATGACTTGTTTGGGTAATACGAGTAGATACCCTATGTTAGAATGTGAAAGCATGAGTTAGTACGGACTAGTTAGATAGTGGCATAACTAGGATGAAATTTAGAGGATGCGTTTGGCGTGCACAATAGTTGAGGAGTGAGATCTCAGGTGAGGGCGCGTGACTAACATGTTTAATATATGTGTTGTTTAAAATTGTGATTTAAACACTTGCCATTTTTAAAATATTTTCACCTCGGGCTCTGACCCGTTTGATTTCAAATCTATCTCTTTTTGTAAAAACTTTTAGGTGCCCAACCACATGGACGCCAAGCATAGGAGCCCATTCTGGTGATGCACTGTAGCTGTTGTGGAAGGTACAGGATCTCGGTATTAGACGCCTCCACATTTATCCTTGGCTCCTTCAGAGTCATCCGTATCAGTTTGGGCATGTCGCCTATTCTTATTTAGAGGTTGTAGATACAAACTTTCATTATTTCATATATTGATTTATTTATTCAGACTCTTGTATTGGGATTCCATTTACTCTGGTATTATTATTATTCGAGTGTTTACTCCAGACTCAGGTTATTTCTTTTCGTTGGTTATTCATATGAGATTGTTTATGCAATTGATGGTTGACAATTTAATTACTTGGTTAATTGTTAACTTAATTAATAAAATTTGGCATCTCGCTATTTTAAATATTAGGTGGCTTGTAATTAACTAAATGTTTTCGATAGTGATACTAAGACTGAACCAACCTTACATTTTGTATTAATTTAAATAAAGGAGTAGCTACCCGGTATTTAATTAGTCGGGGTGTCACAATTGCCTCCTCCTTTAAGAGATGAATACACATATATTATTATTCCCCATTTATTTCTACAAGTTTCAACAAATTATTATATATTTTGTTTGCATTGTGGACTGAATCATACAATTCAAGCCACAATGCATGAGATTTTAATTCACAATCCAACAACATCATTATGATAATATTTTACAAAAGTTATGTTGCAAATATTGGTTATTGAAAGAAATACATGCATACCTTGAGTGAGGGGCATATAAAGTGGTTAAGAGGCACCGATTGAGCACGATATGCCAAATCTTGAGCCCTAATAACAACCTCTTTTAGTCTCTCTAATATAAGGAGAACTTGGTCTTCTAAATAAGGCCTATCTCTACGTCGAAGCTCCATACATCTCAGTCCTAATACATCCAACTCCTTCGTATCTTCAATTGGCCATCTACCAGCCTCTGGATTTCATATTTCCTATAGGTGGCCATCATCAATTGTTGTTTCTACCAAATCAGTTAGAGTTATGGTTTATCTTTTCCCTTATAAAAAGAGGTCTTGGGTAGGAGTTTTTAACCAACTTTTTATCACCTCAAAAGGCAGTGTACATATTTTATTTCCTCTCCCTCTATATACAAACCCTAGCCCCCATTTTATTCATGTTCAACCTTAGATTTGGAGGCTTATTGGGGGTTATCTTCTGTTGAGGCTAGAACCTGATTTGATTATTTTTGCGAGAGGAACGTGACGGTGCAATCTTATTTTTGAGGCAGAATATATGTGATGATTATGAGGTACGGGATTTACACAATATGATCCTAAATTCTCTCGAGAGTATTCCGTTTGTTTTTTTTATATCAATTGCACTCATGTTGAATTGTGATATTCATTTAGAATCCTGAAAAAGTGTTGAAATCTATTATTTAATTCACTGAGATATATTATATTGTTGATTTGAGCATAGTGTCATGAGATTTTAATACGACACGGAGAATGAACACTCGCCAATAGTCAAAAAATAATTATATGGCTTTGAGATGCCTAGGGGAGGTGAGGTGAGTCCTGGTGACTGATGATGCTGGAATTATCACCACCAGATAAGGTGTTTTCAAGCTTAATCTAAGAACAACAATGGCAGCATAGTTATGTAAAAGGTAAGAGAATGAGATGAGGAGAAGAGGAGAGAGCATCGGGATATAAGTGGTTCAGCCTAAATTGGCCTACGTCCACTGTGTGTGTGTGAATAACCTCACTGCAATAAGGCACTAATGGCCATGGATACAATCTCTCAAGCTTTCTCTCTCTACTGTGTATCTAGACAGAGTTTCATCTAGGGTTGAATATCTGGGATCCTTTACAAGGTAGAGGATGACCTCTATATATAGTACCTAGGGGGTGTAATGTACCCCCCATACATGCAATGAGCATGTGTGTGTTTGCCTCACAAATATGGGAAAGCCATCTGTCAATGTCACATGTAGAGAATGATGATGCAATATTCTCCCCACGTGTGGGGAATAATCTTGTTATAACTAATTTGTGTCCACGTGCCCTTATCCAAATGTCAGCAGATGCTCGGTTATCGCGTCTGGGGTATGACCTCGGCCTGGGGGAGGCCGAGGTTGGTAAGTCTAGGTACATGTTCAGTTCGAGTATTCAATGGAGGTCTCGGCCTAATCCCAGTCGAGACAATGGGCAAGGTCGGCCTGGGACGAGGCTGAGCTGGAGTGTTTGGAGTATCGACTGATGTTTTGATGAAGTTGCTGGTGGTCTCCTGCGAGCTCGGATTATGTATGGCCGAGGTTGCCATCCCAAGGTATACGAGAATACTACTGGTCCTTGTGACGCCCCTTGGAGAGGCTCATGGTAGTGTCGGCCCTGGCCGACCTTGCTATGGCGAGGGCTGATATCGCGTGCCCAAGAGTCGTCCAACGTCGGCCATGATCTCGGCCGAGGTTGGTGTTTCTGGGCCGAGGTTACACTTGGGGCATATCAATCACCCCCCCATCCCTTAGTCATATGTGGGAGCAGGTGACTAGGGTATTACCACACCTCCGAGGCCTGTCTATTACAAGCCAATATTTGTTTGATACTTGTCCAATGCTGAGGTATGCTTGCTAGGTGGGCGTGTGCTGTTAACCGCCTTTTGGGGCTCCCAAGGAAATGATGGGCCTTGGTAGTTGTGCCTGAGTATTTAAGGGTTTTGAACCCTATTTCCTTTCCTTCTTCATCACTTCTCTTGTTTCCAGCCATCTCGCTCCTGCAGCCTTCTCTCTCTTAGAATGATCCTTGCTGAAGCTTTTGGAGGGTGGTTTTCTCGCGTCTTCTCATCTCCTCCTTACTATTTCATCCTTAGGTAACCTTCGCCATACTTTTTCCTTCATTTTTCCTGCAAGTCTCCTTATTTTCGCATTTTTCGGCAAGTTTCTGAGTTTTCCGGCGAGTTTCTGAGTTTTTCGGCGAGGCCACCATTACTTCAGGCGAACAATTCTTGCCACATTTAGGTAGTTTGATCTTTTACTGCTTTACTTCACTAGCCAACCTTGTTTGTGGTTTTAGGAATCCTAAGTGTAGTGTCATCCTATGATGCTCAGACCCTTATATCAGCTTCTTGAGGAGTTCCCCTCCCTTAGAGAGAAGACTTTAGAAAAGATTAAACAAATAGAAATAGCATAGAAGGAGGCTCGTAGGTCACAAGAGTTTCCCATTATACCCATATTTCCACCACCTCTGAAGGTGATATATCCTGACCCCCCCCAGAGTTTTTCTATCAGACAGAGGTTCCTGCTGATCCCATACCGATGTCTGAGTCTGAATCTTCTACCTCAGACCCCATGTCTGTGGATTCCTTTCAGGAGGCCATGGACTTCACACCTCGGCCTGATCAGGCCGAGGTCTCCAGCCGAGCCTCGTCCCATAATAGCTCAAGCACTTCAGCCTCTTCCTCAGAGGTTGAAATTGTTGAGCCAAATGTGACTATACCACCACCACTTGACACCATTCCTCTGTCGGCCTTCACTGGTGTCGAGTTCGCTCAGAGGTTCCCGAGTAACCCATCGACATCTGCTCCGGACGACATTGAGTTGGATGATGATGATGAGGCTGAGAGTGATGTCGACGTCTCTGAGGCGGCCGAAATCGAGAGCACTATTACTGAGGTAGACCTTCTCTGCTTCAGATACCTGTATGCTATCAGTCCTTCAATAAAGCTTAGGAGACCTCGGAGGGAGGAGAGGGCTTATCATGGCCGAGATGGCGAGATCTTCCAGTATGAGCAGATGTTCAAGTTGGGTTTTCGTCTGCCCATTCACCCCATTATCAAATCCATCCTTTCTTATATCAATTTGGTCCCCTCTCAACTGTCCCCTAATGCCTGGAGAGTCATAATAGGGGCTATAGTCTTATGGAGGGCTGTCCACCATTCAGACCTTCTAGTTCAGGTCTTCGTAGGTTTTTATGTCCCTTCCTCAGCCAAAAATCGTCCGAGCTACCACCATTTTGTAGCTCGGAAGCCTGAGAAGAAAATGCTTCAAGTAACTCAGACTTCCAACCATAATTGGAAGCCTCGGTATTTCTTTGCTTCTGGGCCATGGGAATTTGGCCCATGTGTTCCCTCATCAATTCTAGAGCCGAGGATGCCCCTGAGGTTGGGTAAAGTTACAATGTCTGCGAGGGCTGACCCTGGCCTGAGCCCATCGAACCTTCAGAAGGTGAAAGCCCTTCAAGATCAGGGGGTACATGGTCTGCTGGTCAGGTTCGAGCACTTGATGACTCCCCACTTCCTCTCTGGGACAGGTCTAGGTGGAAGTCCCCTTGCCGAGCTTGGTAAGCATTTTTATTTTTTAAGTTTAACCTCTGAGTTTATTCATGTCTGATTATCTAACTCAGATCTACTAATTTTTTGCAGAGCGACCACAGGACATTTCAGACAAGCTTTGGGAGATGGTTGCACCCAACTTGACGAGACTTGCCAAGAAAGCAGGCCTTAACGCTCCTCCCCCAGCTCCCTCTGCCTCTAAGCCCCCAGCCACAAAGAAGAGGGCTCCAGAAGGTCATGCCCCTGAGGATCAGAGGCTGAAGAAGAAGACTGCTGACGCCGCTATCCCAATCTCTTCAGCTGACGCCCTGTCGGCCCGTCTAGATCAGTTGAAAATAACTGACAGCATAGTAGGCCACAGTCTTCATGCCTTAGATGACTTCGGCTCCACAATGACCGAGGCTGACAAACGCTTCTTTAGGTCACTGGACACCCCACTGTTGGTTGAATTCGGCATTCACAGATCCATTCAGGTATGACTTGATCTTTTTGATTGTTCTTCACCCAAGTGTAACATCTGATTGTTCTCCAGCTCATTCATTATCACAAAATATGCAGGGCCTGGCAGCTATGCACCACTTGTCCAACTGGACTCTGAGGAAATTGCCCCTCATCCAAAAGGGGCAAGAGGCCGAGAGAGTCCAGAGCACTCTAAACGCAGAGATTGACCGTCTTAAATCTGAGCTGAAGGATTCTGAGAAGAAGGTGAAGGGGTTGGAGAAGGACATCTCCCAGCTCGGCAAGGATCACGCTGCAGCACTGAAGGCTAAGGACGACATTCTGTAGCAGAAAGTCAACTCAGTTGTCTGGGTCGCCCTTGATGACGCCTCCGAGAAAATAATTGCTGACTACAAGTCCTCTGATGAGTTCATGGGCTTCGGCTTTGAATACCTTGAAATAGGTATCAAAGCCACTATTAAATGGGCTGACGTCAGGGAGAGAGAGGCCGACACTTTGAAGGCCTCTGATTTCGTGGGTCTCGGCTTTGCTGATCCTCAGTTTGCCCAGGCTCTTCAGGAGGTTGAAGAAGAGGCTGCCGAGACTGCTACGTTGGAGGACACCGTGGTTGGAGGGGCAGACCATCGTGATGATGCGGCCGAGGTGACCAATCAAGCCGAGGATGTCAACGTCCCCCCTTCAAACCCTTAGAGGATTTTTTGATCATTGTTTGTAACTCATTGTATTATGGAGCTTGTCTGTAATCGTTGAACATCTTACTATTTCTGAATGTATATCAACCTCTGAGGAGGACCATCTTCACTTTCGTTTCATTGAATGTCATGTGATGCTTTTCATTCTTAGTTTCGTTGTAATGGTGTCTGCTAAAAATAAATTTGTAATCTGAGCTTCCACCTCTGAAGTCCTCTTTCTAAGGTTGTCTTTTTGCAATGGTCTTGTTTAAACTCAACCAATGGTCCTGAGCTCAGACCTCGTCACCACTGAATGGTGTTATGAAGGTCTGAAGTCATCACCTAAGATGTTATCCCCATAATTAGTCTCACCAGATTAATGATGTTAAGGGTCTGAGGTCATCTATTATGGTGTCTGAGCTCAGACCTCGTCACCACAATGGTGTTATGAGGGTCAGAGGTCATCACCTAAGATGTTATCCTCATAATTAATATCACCAAATTAATGATGTTAAGGGTCTGAGGTCATCTATTATGGTGTCTGAGCTCAGACCTCGTCACCACAATGGTGTTATGAGGGTCTGAGGTCATCACCTAAAATGTTATCCTCATAATTAATCTCACCAAATTAATGATGTTAAGGGTCTACGGTCATCTTATTATGGTGTCTGAGCTCAGACCTCATCACCACAATGGTGTTATGAGGGTCTGAAGTCATCACCTAAGATGTTATCCTCATAATTAATCTCTGATCTAAGAATGAAGCAAGAACTGTCATGGGAACTGATCTTTATTAATAACCTCTTCATAATAAGAAGGTACATATACATAAAATTCTATGCAACATCATATGTAATATCTCTTTAGGTGATCATCATTCCATGGGTTAGTGAAAGGTTCTCCTTCTAGGTTTTCTAGCCTGTAAGTGCCAGACACAACCTCTTTTGTCACTTTGTAGGGCTCGTGCCAGTTTGGGTGAAGCTTATTTGCTTTCTATAGGGTCTTCTTTAGCACTAGGTCTCCCACTGCAATGGGTCTTGACTTCACCCTCTGGTTGTAGAATTTCGCTGCCCTCTGTTGGTAGACTGCTTGTCTGACCTCTGCGTCCTCTCTTCTTTCTTCGATAAAATCTAGGTCTAGCCTCCTCTCTTCCCCATTATTGTCAGGGTCATAGGTCTGAATCCGATGAGTTGGGAGCCCTATCTCCGTTGGTATGACGGCCTCTGAGCCATGTGCCAACATGAACGGAGTTTCACCTGTTGGTGTCCTTGCCGTGATTCTGTAGGCCCATAACACAGCGTAGACCTCTTCAGTCCATCTTCCCTTCGCATCCTCTAACCTCTTCTTGATTCCATCCAGGATAGTTCTGTTTGTGACTTCGGTCTGACCATTTGCCTGAGGTCGGCCAGGAGATGAGAAGAATTGCTTAATCCCTACTCTTAGGCAATACTTTTCTAAAAAGGAGTTCTTGAACTGGGTCCCATTGTCCGAGATGAGAGTGTTTGGGAGGCCATATCTGCATATGATATTCCTCCAAATAAATTGGAAGGTCTTCTGCTCGGTGATTGTTATCATCGGCTCTGCCTCCACCCACTTTGAGAAGTAGTCTATGGAAACTATCAAGAATCTATAGTTGTTGGCGGCTCTTGGTAGGGGTCCTACTAAGTCAATCCCCCATACTGCAAATGGCCATGGAGAGGTGATTGACGTCATAGGTTGATGGGGCTGATGAGGGATGGTGGCGAATCTCTGACATTTATCACACCTTTTTACGTAAGCTGCGGCGTCCTTGGACAAAGTTGGCCACCAGTACCCCTGTGTGATGATTCTCTTGGCCAAGGGTCTTCCCCCTATGTGGCTAGAGCAAGAACCCTCGTGAACCTCCTGTAAGACCCGGGGAACTTCCGTGGGATGCACACATCTGAGGAGAGGCAATATAAATCCCTTTTTGTACAAGACGTCTCCTATCATCGAGAACTTGGCAGCCCTATATCTCAATTTTCTCCTCTCTAGCTTGGACTCAGGTAGCTCTCCCCCTCTAATATACCTGACGAGGAGGTCGATCCATGAGTCTCCTAGGTTCAAATTGTGACACGGGTTATATACCTCTTCTTCCTCGATGGTTTCCTTTCTCAAGACCTCGATTGGAATGGTCCTTCTAACATCTGTCTTCATTGCCGAGGCCAGCCTTGCCAATGCATCTGTGTGACTATTACTTTGTCGAGGCACTCTCTTCAGTTTTGCCTCTTCAAAATATTCTAACAACCTTCTTACCCTCTTCAAGTACTTGGCCATCCTTTCATCTTTGGCCTCATAGATCCCCAGTACTTGATTGACAACCAGCCTTGAGTCGCTGTAGAGTAGGAGTCGCTTTACGCGAAGAGTTGTTGCCAATAAGAGACCTGCTATCATGGCCTCATACTCGGACTCGTTGTTTGAGGCCTGGAAGTTGAATCTCAGGGCGTATTCAATGTTCGCACCATCCGGAGCCGAGAGTATCAACCCCGCACCGCTTCCACTGTCGCAGGAAGAACCATCAACGAAGAGGCTCCAGACGTCTGTATCTGATGAAAAGGCTCTTTCTGTCATGACTCCTTGTTTGAAGAGATATCGATCCTCCTCATCCTCCGTAATTCTGCTCATAACGTTTTTGGATGCGACCTCTTCCAGATCTCGGAAGACATTTGGTGTCGTCTCTTCCTCCTCTCGAAAGACACTGGGTGTCGTCTCTTCCTGATTTCGGAAGACACTGCGGTTTGTCTCTACCATGCCCCCTAGGCCTTTCTCTGCCTCGGCATCTTCCCATGTGAACTCAGCAACAAAATCTGCGAGGGCCTGCCCTTTGATGGCTGTCCTAGGTTGGTAGGCAAGATCGTACTCCTCCAACTCGATGGACCAAGTCATCAACCTCCCGGATTTCTCAAGTTTATTCAGGACCTGTCTTAGTGGGGAGTCAGTGAGGACTACCATGGAGTGAGCTTGGAAGTAGGGCTTCATTTTTCTTGAAGCATGTATCAGGGCATAGGCCAACTTTTCCATGCGAGGGTAATTCTGTTCAGCCCCTTGGAGGGCTTTACTGTTGAAATACACAGGCCTTTGGATCCCATCGTCTTCCCGTATTATGGCCGCACTGATGGCTGATTCGGAGACTGCTAGATACCTATACAACTTTTCTCCTGCGACGGGTCGAGATAGCAATAAGGGGGATCCCAAGTAAGATTTGAGTTGGTTGAAGGCTTTTTCATACTCTTCGTCCCATTGGAAGGCCTTTCTTAGAACTTTAAAGAATGGAAGACACTTGTCCGTTGCCCTAGAAACAAACCTGTTAAGGGCAGCCACTCTCCCCGTAAGTCTTTGGACATCCTTGATACTCCTAGGAGTCTTCATGTCAAGTAATGCCTTGATTTTCTCAGGGTTCGCTTCAATTCCTCTCTAGTTAACGATGAATCCTAGGAACTTCCCAGCTCCTACTCCGAAGACACACTTTGCTGGGTTAAGTTTCATTCTGTACGAGTCCATAACATCGAAGGTCTTCTCAAGGTCTGCTACGTGAGTGCAAGCTTTCAAGCTCTTTGTTAGCATATCGTCCACATACACCTCCATAGTCTTACCTATTTGCTCTTCGAACATCTTATTGACAAGACGTTGGTACGTTGCCCCTGTATTTTTCAGACCGAAGGGCATCACTTTGTAGCAGTACGTCCCTTTGTCAGTAATGAAGGCTGTCTTCTCAGAGTCTTCAGCATCCATGAAGATTTGGTTATAGCGTGAATACGCGTCCATGAAGCTCATGAGCTCGTGTCCCACCGTCGCGTCCACCATCTGATCTATTCGAGGTAAGGGATAGTTGTCTTTTGGACAAGATCTGTTCAGGTCAGTGAAATCCACACACATTCTCCACTTCCCATTGGCCTTAGGCACGATGACTGCATTTGAAAGCCACTCCGGATAGGTAACTTCTCTTATGAACTCGGCCTCTTCCAACTTTTTGACCTCTTCTCGGATGACATCGTATTTCTCCCTGGAGTAGACTCTTCGTCTCTGTTTGATAGGCTTGGCATCTCTGGTCACGTTGACCTTGTGACTCATCACCTCAGGGTCGATGCCAGGCATATCTGCGTGACTCCATGCAAAGACACTCTGTCTCCTCCTGAGGAAGTTTATCAGCTCTTCCTTGGTTCCTGGCTCTAAGGCTTTACCGACCTGGACGGTTTTTTTCGGCTCGTCCTCATTGAGGATGATGGATTCTATCTCTTCCGCGGCCTCTCCCTTCTTCAATTCTGTTTCATCTCTTGGGTCAAGAGCGTCAATGCTATAAGTGGTGGTTGCCCTCTTATGGGCTTCTCTCTTTTCGGCCGAGTTGAAGTAACATTCTCGCGCTGTGGTCAGGTCACCTTGCACTTCCCCTACTCCATAAGGAGTCGGAAATTTTAGCATCTGATGGACCGTCGACGGCTTCAAACTCTTTAAGGTCCACCCTTCCTATGATGAGGTTATAGGCCGAGAACACGTTCTCGTCCATGACGAAAAAATTTATCTTATTGGTCAGCCTCTTAGGCCACTCATCACCCATCCGTACGTCCATCTCATACATGCCCAAGGGGTGGACCTTTTCGCCACTGAATCCTATCAATGGGTGATGATAGGGCATCAGCCTTGCTCTTCTAAGACCTAGGCTCTTAAAGCAAGGCCAGAACATCACGTCCGCCGAGCTCCCCCCGTCTATGAGGATCCTCTGCACCTCGCACCCATGCACCCTTGTTGTTATGACCAGAGGGTCATCATGGGGGGCTAAGATACCCTTGAAGTCGAGCCTCGAGAACCCAACTACGAGGGTGTCCATGTCTATTTTCTTCCTGCACTGTATCAGAAGACGTTAGATTCACAACTTCAAGCTTGGCCACTGACCTAGCCTCTGCTACGTGAGCCTTCCTATCAGCTACTTCAGAGCCACCTCCTGCAAATCCTCCACATATGGTTTCAACACCAAAGGATATCGTACCGACCCTCTTCACCGGGGTGTTGTCATCTTTCGGCGGAAGATCCGGATCGTCTTCGTCATCTCCTTCTGAATCATTGTTTCTTCTGGCCGGGACATTGTCACGGCATTTGTCATTTCTCCTTTTCTTAGGGTCATCTCTTCCACCCTTTGGAGCCTTACCATCCACATACTTCCTCAGCTTTCCAGATTTCAACATCTTTTCAATCTCATCTTTTAAAGAGAAGCATCTATCCGTGACATGGCCATGATCCTGATGGAACTCACACCATAGGTTTTTGTTCCTCTTATGTGGTGGGGCCTTCAGTTTTTCCGGCCATCTCAAAGTCCTATCAGTCTTAATCTCATTGAGGATGTGCTCGCAGCTTATAGTCAAAGGTGTATAGTGAGCGAACTTGTCATCACCCGACCTCTTCTTCCCATCTTTCTTGCTTTGGGACTTTCCACTGCCACCGCGGTTCTCATCCTCATACTTGGCGGCCATTGCCTCTTTTGCATTCATTACTTTCCCTGCGGTTGCCAGCAGCTCCGCCATAGACCTAGGGGGATCTTCCGCCAGTTTCCACAATAGCTTCCCCTTCTGGAGACCTCCTATAAGGGCGGTCATGGCTATGTTCTCTTCATAATCTTCGACCTCCAACTTTTCTTTGTTGAATCTTGCTATGTAGTCTCTTAGGCTCTCACCCTTGGCCTGCTTGACATACAGCAGGTGGGTAGTCTTCTTTTGAGGCCTCACCCCAAAGCAGAAGTTGTGGATGAGTCGCTCAGCCAAGCCTTTGAAGTTCTCAATTGAGTTCTTCGAAAGGGAGGTGAACCAACTGTGTGCTGCCCCTGTCAAGGTCCCAGAGAAGGCCCTACACTTCATCTCATCGGGTATCGAGTAGATGTCTGCTGCCGACTGGTACATTTCGATATGATGCACAAGGTTAGTGCTGCCATCATACTTGGGAGACACTATAGGAGGCTTGAACTTTGCTGGGGTTGGGAACCCCACTATCCTAACCACAAATGGGGAGCCCTCTGAGTAACCCCTTTGTAATGGGTCCTTGCTTTTAATGAGGTCTCCTATCTTCTCCTCAAGGCGTTGGATAGAATCATTCCATGGTCTTCTGCCATCGACTTGGCCGAGGTTATCCCCTGCCACCTCCCTAGGATGGACCGAGGGTTCCCCTGCCGCGACACGTCGGCTGTTGACCTCTTCCTGTTCCCTGCCTCTTCTTTCACAGTGTCGGCCTTAATCTGGCCGACCCTGCCTGTTCACTCTCTGAGAGCCTGTTGCGCTCCTTGATCTCGACAGTCTCTGTCTTAGGTCATTCATCGGTCCCAATCTCTCAAAGGCTGACCCTCTTCTCAACCTATCAAAGGCTGACCCTCTTTGTTGGGCCTCTTCACTTCTTCGGCCGACACAACCTTGACTTTGCCTAAGAGGCCGTACAGTGTTATTTGACACCTCATATGGCTCCCAGTAGTCTTCCGGGGCTTCTTCCGCTTCTAGAGCATCATACCGGTCCTCTGGGCAAGGGTTTCCCTGCCTCCCCAGGCGCAAGCGCCTAGGGTCAGCAACGTCCCTTCTCCGCTGGGGTGCAGGCTGTTCCTTCATTGGTGCCTGGGGTGGTCCCCTAGCGTCAGGATGGGGCTGAACTGCCGCCAGAGTGATCATGTCCGGTGAGACTCCAGGTGGCCTCATCATAGTTTGGCTGAGCTGTGCAAATTACTCCTGCATGGCTTGTTGTGTTGCAGCTAAAGATCTCAAGCCTGCAACTACCTCCGCCATTTCGGACTGGGGGGGCGCCTGACTGGAACTAGGCCCTCCACCCCCAGGCGGCGGAAGAGGCGGTGGTAAGTCTGGTGCCATATGTTAACACTATAGAGCTTGAGTAGCAGATGAGCTTAGTACCTCACAGGACCTCTTTCAATGGTGAAACAGCTCCGCGCTATGGGGAGGCCTGGTTCACCACCAGAGTCTCCGGTGAGGTTAAGCAGAAAAAGAGGAAGAGATAGCTTCTCGTTCCCACAGACGGCGCCAAAATGATGATGCTGGAATTAGCACCACCAGATAAGGTGTTTTCAAGCTCAATCTAAGAACAACAATGGCAGCATAGTCATGTAAAAGGTAAGAGAATGAGATGAGGAGAAGAGGAGAAAGCACCGGGATATAAGTGGTTCAGCCTAAATTGGCCTACGTCCACTGTGTGTGTGTGAATAACCTCACTGCAATAAGTCACTAATGGCCATGGATACAATCTCTCAAGCTTTCTCTCTCTACTGTGTATCTAGACAGAGTTTCAGCTAGGGTTGAATATCTGGGATCCTTTACAAGGTAGAGGATGACCTCTATATATAGTACCTAGGGGGTGTAATGTACCCCCCATACATGCAATGAGCATGTGTGTGTTTGCCTCACCAATATGGGAAAGCCATTTGTCACTGTCACATGTAGAGAATGATGATGCAATATTCTCCCCACGTGTGGGGAATAATCTTGTTATAACTGATTTGTGTCCACGTGCCCTTATCCAAATGTCAGCAGATGCTCGGTTATCGCGTCTGGGGTATGACCTCGGCCTGGGGGAGGCCGAGGTTGGTAAGTCTAGGTACCTGTTCAGTCCGAGTATTCAATGGAGGTCTCGGCCTAATCCCAGCCGAGACAATGGGCAAGGTCGGCCTGGGACGAGGCTGAGCTGGAGTGTTTGGAGTATCGACTGATGTTTTGATGAAGTTGCTGGTGGTCTCTTGCGAGCTCGGCTTATGTATGGCCGAGGTTTCCATCCCAAGGTATACGAGAATACTACTGGTCCTTGTGATGCCCCTTGGAGAGGCTCATGGTAGTGTCGGCCCTGGCCGACCTTGCTATGGCCGAGGGCTGATATCGCGTGCCCAAGACTCGTCCAACGTCGGCCATGATCTCGGCCGAGGTTGGTGTTTCTGGGCCGAGGTTACACTTGGGGCATATCAGTGACCCATTGATGTGTTGTTGAGAAATCAATATTGATATAATGCTTGAGTTATGCATTTGATTTGTATATTGATATAAGTATTGTTGGGATTTATTCACCGTGCTAATTAGTTTTTAGCATTTATTCATGTCATATTGTGTACTTTTTCGTATTTTCTTTTAGTTGGTAGGTTAGCATGGATTGGGACGCTATGAGCTATTTTGGAGAAATATTTTAGAGCATGGTTTGGAAGATCTATTTTTGATGTATAAACTAGTGGTGTGGTTTTAGTTGGAGAATTTTGTATTTGAGAGAAACGTTATTGTAACCATTTTTGTGGAAATAGAAATTGTGGATTTGTTGTATTTAAATTGTGGACATTTAGATGTTATATACTTTTGTTGATGGTTTTTGTTTAGTTTTATCGTAGTAGCACGAAGCGTCTCTTTCCGGGCGTGCGCGATGTCACACACACACACACACACACACACACACACATATATATATATATATACACACAGTAGATATATAAAGCACTAAAATAATTCCGTGGCTACTTCATATTACAAAGGTTCAAACTTCATTTATTGAAAGCTGAAGCTCATGAAGAGGGATACATTTTGACGTAAAAAGAAATTTCCACAACTACCCTAATTATAACTGAGATAGGTGAGAATGAAAAGGTACTAAATTAGAATATAACAGAAAATTTACCTGGGTGTGGGATGATCATTCTATAGGAGCATCTGAGGTGGAAGCTTGATCATATGTCCAAGACGGGTTGTTTGTTACCAAGCTTCTAAAACTTGAACCGTACTCTCATTTGTGTAACCAATATCTAAATCAGTGGGACGAGAATTAAAAACTTCCTCCCCTTTCCCAATATCTAGGGACCGATAGTTCTTGAATGGTTGGTTTCAACTGAATTGGTTCTTCTATGAAGAAGGGAGTTTACCATTGGTACAGAAAGAGAATGGAAATGAGTGTATGAAGTAGTTATGTCGGGGTTTGTCCATTTTTAGCAGCAGAAAAATGTAATTATACTCTTCCACAATTTATAACATCTACTTAATTTAGTTATTATTTTTGGATATACCCCCTTTGATTTATATTAGAGATAATTCAGATTTAACTCAAGTATCAGCAGCTATCCTAAATACTCCTGTTATCATCGGGGTATGTAAAAAAATGCGTAAAGAAGAATAAATTATTATAAAACAGAGAATGTCTTTAATATCAACATTATCACATTGGGAAACTAAAAAAGGTCCTTATATTTATCAACTTAGGTACGCGTTTATGAGTTGGATGTGTTTCTTGAACAATTGTTGATAGAACTCCATATGTCGCTATTGTCACATTTGATTCTTCCATTGGTCTCTGAATCAGATGGGCACAATTTTCCTTTTGAAACAGCACAGACTGTACAAAAGCTTGGAATGAATTCTAAGATTCTTGAGGACAAATTTTGTCCCCAAAGGTTCCAACACATTAAATTGTTACCCAAGAGAGAAAGTGCTGCTAAAGGAGAACCAAGACTAAACATACAAAAAGATAAACAGAAAATACTCTAGAGATTGGTTTTTGAAATTATGACAAAAAAAACTAGTTTATTTTTTCAATTAAAAAGCTCTCTTTTTGCGGTAATGAAATACATAGTGCTCATGTTATGGTTCTTCGATCACGAAATGTCGATAAAGAATAATGTTTATGTGCAATTCATGAATCGTTGTGGACATTCTAAGGTGGTCCCTAATAAAAAAAATCCTAATAAAAAAATTACGGTCAACAAGAGAGGGAGAAATTAAATGTCGTCGTCTTAAATATAATCACCCAGATTACATTGACAAAATTGGGACAAATTATGTACACCCCTAGTGGAAAGGCAAAACTATGTTATACTATATTGAGACGAATCATCAAAATTTTAATAGGACGACTAACAAGGTTATCCAATTTTTTTTGTTTATTATGTTTATTAGCTTACCGCATCATTAGTACCTTAAAAATATGCTGACGGGTGAAGCTCTGATAACAAGCTTGTTAATTTTACTTTTAGAAACCTCCTGAACAATTGCATTTACTACATCATCCGGTTCAATATGTACAATTTCTACTTGCACGTGCCCTTGGAGTAAGGTACCATATATCTAAATTTTGGCTTTTTTAAAAATTCATGCAAGAAATATATTTAACCTTTCTTTGATCATACATCTTCCTGTATGGAAGAAGTTTCTTGCCAACTTGCCATCTCACTTCCTTTCTGAAAGACACTGCTATATCTTCCCGCACTTGTGAAACTGGAATGGAATTTCCCACTTACAAAAAGAAAATATTATAATGTTAATACAGTCAGAGTATAAAAAATATTTAAGACTAATTATCTTTTCCTTTTCCTTTCCATTTTTATATTATAGAATATCATAGTTCTTCTTCCATTCTTCTTATGCATAATATACATCTTTTTTATGAATCACTATTTAATTTCCTTCCCCTTGAAAAATTCATAATTAAAAATTACTCAATATATTCATGAATAATTTTCCCTACAGAATACTGTTGGGGGGGGGGGGGGGGGGGGGGGGGGGGGTGAGGGCGCTCAAGTTTATATTTGAACTAGAGGTAAACAATAGTGTTCATTTTTTTTACAAATTTTCAGAGATTTAACGGTGACTTTTTCCTGTTATGGTCGAGATGTAAAAGATAAATTAAATTTGAATTAGACTAAATTTATTCATTCATAGATTTTATTTGTACAAAAAATATACTTTTGATATTCAAATTTTAAAAAGTTCAAACTCATATTTAGGATTCGTTTGTTTTTTGCTCTGTAAGTTTGAATCAAAACCATCCAAACTTTACAATACAACAATAGTATGTATCTTTTTTAGGAATCTTAAGCATTTAGTTCAATTTTTAAAAATTCATTTGTAGCCACCTCAATGTATTTATTTATTTAGTTGTTGATGTTATTGTAACAATTACGAGACAAGTGTCAATGTCTGCGAAAAGAAAGAGGGGTCGTCACAGAGCGGTTATATGGTTTTGACTTGTTATGAGATTTAATACAATTTAAAAATTATATGGTACTAGCTTTCAACCCGCGCAATGCGCGGGCGAAGTATAATTCTTGAGTACATGTCGTTGTAAAAATAATTACAAATATGCATGGACTCTTTGTTATATTTTAAAAATTGGTTCATGTTTTTTTTTCCTAAGAGTTCATATAGAAATGTTTGATATTAAAATAATGGACACATGTAATGCAAAAGAATTAAAAATATACATATATTAATGTACGTATTAAATTTATAACAACAACTAATATCAAATGCATGTATGAACCAAAATTGTAATGATGCAAAAGGACTTTGCATCTTATTTTCACGTGTTAAATGAAAATTTTAGTGCAAGAAAGAAAGAAAGTTGAATGAAAAATCAAACCAAACCATATAAAATGACTCATTAAACCTTAATATCATAGTGTAATTTGCAAAAACCTTCATAATTCAAATGCATATTTAATATTTTGGAAATTGTGAGCAATAAAACTTGTGAAATAAATCGCCCAATGTGATTTGACAACCCATTCCATAACCAACTTCTCAAAAGGTCATACAAAGTTTTAAAAAAAAATGGTTTCATTAAGGTATTAGTTTAGAGAATATCATTATAAAGGGTTGACTTTCGTATTATTTTTCCACATTCTCAAATTGTAGATGACTCAATTTTGGGATGGATATATATATATATATATATATATATGGAGAGAGAGAGAGAGAGAGAGAGAGGCAACAATTTGTACATATTTGAAGTTACTAATACCATTCAAATAATTTTCCACGGGGTTGAAGTTTGTGGCACGAGGAGTAAAATGTACGCCATAATCATCATGGAATCCTTACTTAATTACCAAGGGAAACTTTTGAAGGAACATAAATATCAATTGAACGAACATACATTAAGCAATGAAAGTTACCTTTTAATTAGGAGGTAGTGAAGAGATTAATGCCATGAATTCATTAACATGCAACATATTTTTTTATCATTTGGTTAAGCAAAAATAGAAAAGAAATTTAGCAATATAAGGATGAATTTAATATATAGATTATGATATAATTTGAAGCAAGAAGGTGTAATACCCCGTATTTTTATGGCATTTAATTATGGGATTAATTAAATTAAATTGGGATACAGTAATTTAATAACAATTCGGATTTTAAAATAAATATTTACTAGCGTGACAAGAGTTAATAATTATTGGTAAGAATAATGTTGAATATAAATAGATCAGTAAAGTAATATATGAGATTGAATTTATTAAAGTTGTCGCGAGTGAATAATACGATAATTATAGAAAATTAAGTCTGGACACGCATGTGTCTTGTCATGTCGGGACTAAATTAATGGAATAAAAAGTAATTTAACTATAAGTCCCTCGTATGATCATTTCGAGTGCAACAATGTGTCCATAAGGGCCGAGATAGTTAGAAAAGTGTACCGGGGGTTTAGTTTGGGTCTCGGAACGTTTTTAGGCCTAACCGGTAACCCAGGAGGGCATTTTGGTAATTACCCATTTTAGGCCTTAATTATGGACTAAAATTGAAGGGTTATATCTGATGGAAATTAGAGTCCTCGAGGGTTAGAAACATTAGAGTTGCGGAAAGGATAAGGGAGAGGGAAGAGAGAAGGCTTCTAAGGAGGAGAGCCACCAACCTTACACAACTCTCATTAATTCCACCACCAACATGTAATTTGAAAGAAGGGAGACGTTCCTATACCACTCAATTCCGTCGGACCAGATCTTTGATTTCCATGCAAGTATTTAACTTGTTGTTCTTTAATTGATAACACATCCATGCTAGTGTAGGAATTTATTCTCTTATGTCTTCATGAAAATAAAATGTTGTTTGGGAGAATTTTATTGCAAATTTGGAGTAGAAACCATGTTAGGATGCATATCTATCATATGTAGAATATTATACACGAAATTGATGCCCAGTAGAGGTAGAAATCTAGAAATTAAATGAATTCTTGAGAAAATTAGATGAACTAGGGTTAAATGATAATTTCTTGAATTAATCCCCTTTGATGATGATTTTTAACGAATTTGTGTATGTTTTACATTAGAAATCTTCTATATTAGTTTATATAACGTTCATGATGTTTGGTTGGGAGTTTGGGACATGTTAATGGAGGTTTTATGATTTATGTTGGATGAAACCCGTAGGCTAGAATTGCAGAAACTGGGTCAACACCTGCTTGATCAATCGATCGACACAAGAATATTGATCAATCGATTGGATAGATCGATCGACCCCTTTTCGTCGATCGATCGACTCCTCCAGGAAACAGAAGCTTCTTCCCCTTTTTAATGTTAATCCAATCCTAATGTGTAAGGACCTTTGGGAATAATTTAAATTTTATAATGGGACTTGAGGAGGACTAGTAGGGTATAAGTAGGGTCCGAGGAAGACGATTTTATATGGGATTTAATCGTGGGATTTCGGGGGTATAAATTGAATGGGAAATCACGCGTACGTTAAAGTACGTATTGCGAGAATTAAAGAGGACTTAGACCCATAGGGTAGTGAGTGTGAACCTACTGATTTTATATTTATCAAGAGGATACACTTCGAGAGTCGAGAAGCAGTTAAAGATTTACGGTAATTGTGAAAATAAGAAGAGTGATTATTTATACGTAGAAATCGGGCATAGTTCTCATGTATTATGGGTCATGGGTGTATATATATATATATATATATATATATATATATTGTGTATTTGTGTGTAATCATAACCGCGCTACTTGCTATCATAGAGGTTCTGTGCTGGGATAGCCTTATCTCGATTGGACCTTTATGGGGGATATTGACTTTGTAGAAGGGTGTCTTCTCCAAAATACTTTTTTGGAGGTCTAGCCTGCAGCAGAAACTCATATTGAGAAGGAACCTCACCTATGTAGCGGTAAAAACTCATATTGAGAGGGAAACTCACTTAGGTCCCGACAGAAGCTCATATTGAGAGGGGCCTCCCAGGGTCCCGACAGAAACTTAAATTGAAAAGGAAACTCACCTAGGTCCCTACAGAAACTGTTATTGAGAAGGAACCTCACCTATGTGGCGACAGAAACTCATATTGAGAGGGAACCTCACCTAGGTCCCGACAGAAACTCATATTGAGAGGGACACCCAGGGTCCGACAGAAACTCAAATAGAGAAGGAACGTACCTAGGTCCTGGAAGAAACTCATCTTGAGAAGGAACCTCACCCAGGTGGTGACAGTAACTCATACTGAGAAGGAACCTCACATAAGTCCCGGCAAAAACTCATATTAATAAGGAACCTTGTAAGGACATATTTTTATAAATGTTCGTCACAATTAATTATGTCGTATACCGTTACAACCGTCGAAGAAGCTCAAGAGCAATCTACATTAAGACGGATCCGAATACCTTAACTTTGGTTCTGGAAAAAGCTTTCGCAAAGTTTACTTTGGTAAGATTTTGTTTTAAATACCTGAACTTTGCACTTAGAGGGTTGGGATATTTTTTTAAAATATTTTCGAAGTGTTGGAGCCTACTTTTTTCATTAAAATTTGAGAATGAGTAATTTTTCTAAGTCTTGTAGCGTTTCTCGATTTTGACGCGCAGGTCGTTCAAGCGAGATCTCATCTCGTTCGAGCGACATGGAGATGTCGCACGATGTCGTTCAAATGACACGTGTCCTTCGTTCGGGAGAGATCTCTATTTATAAATACTCATTAAATGGTTTCATTTTTACTAAGAAGTCCCAGCTTGTTGAAAGACAGAAAACTGTGAATCTGCATAATTCTTTTTTACTTCTTCTTTTAGGGTTTTATCCCTTTTTGTTTTCAATTCACAAAAATCCCATATTCTTTGGTGAATTTTTTTGGTGTTCAAGAACACACTTTGCTTTTGTTCATTCTTTGTGGGAAGAAATCTACAACCGGAGAGCTGCGTGCTATTATGGAGGGAGTCCTTATGAAGATTTTAGACTGCGTTTCTGGACTGCGCGTCCTTGTGGTATAGCTGTGTGTGAACCACTGCTGATTTCTAGTCGTTGCTTTGAAGGTTTGACGAAGACATCGTGCGTTACTCTTGTGGGAGAAAGCAAGATGGTACGTAAGTCAATGGTCTTGTAAACTTGTCAAAGTTTTAGAAATAAAAGGCTTTGCCCTGCGGGGATTTTTCCTAAAATTTGTGTCGCATGCTTGATTTATTTATGGTTTGACACACGCACACACGTAGTTGCATTTTTAGGGGCTGAATTAATTTGGTTTAAAAATAGACTCTAATTAAATAAGTGTGCCAAAGTAGAAATTTGAGAAGTTAATCAATTATCACACAGTCATACATTTTACAAATTAGTATTAGAGCTTATTTAAGCGATCACCGCTTTTACAAACCTCATATAGGTGGCGGAAAAAACTCAAATTGAGAAGGAACCTCACCTATGTGGCGGCAGACTTATATTGAGAAGGGACCTCACCTAGGTTCTGACAGAAACTCATATTGAGAGGGACCCTCCCGGGTCCTGGCAGAAACTCAAAGCGAGAAGGAACCTCACTTAGGTCCCGGTAGAAACTCATATTGATAAGGAACCTCACTTATGTGGCGATAGAAACTCATATTGAGAGGGAACCTCACCTAGGTCCCGACAGAAACTCATATTGAGAAGGACCCCCGGGGTCCCGGCATAAACTCAAATTGATAAGGAGCCCACCTAGGTCTCGGTAGAAACCCATATTAAGAAAGAACCTCACCCAAGTGGCGGCAGAAACTCATATTGAGAAGGAACCTCACCTAGGTCCCGACAGAAACTCATATTAAGAAGTAACCTCATATACATGGCGACATAAATTCATATTGAGAAGGACCTCATCTAGGTCCCGACAGAAATTCATATTGAAGAGAAACCCTTGAGGTCCTCCCCCAGCTTCCAGAAAATAAACCAAGATGGGGGAGTGGCTGCCATGAGCAACCCCTCATCATGAAAAGTTATCTTTTAAAATAACAAGAGTATTAACACTTGTCTTTCTTGTACAGGTAACCTAATTGAGCAGGGCTCAAGTAGGTCAGTTGGGATCTCTTAGGAGTTTTATCTTGACGGCTGAGGAACAAGTAGGAAGACCCAGGAGTCACTTAAGAATACGCAAACCTCATACTTAGTCACAAGTGAAGTGAGCAGCCGAAGGGCTTGCTGCTCACAAGAAATGAACTCTTTATAAAAATGACTTTCTCACAAGAGGGGATCCTCAAGGTCCCTCTCAAGAAAATGATTTTAGAGGAGAGGGGTCCTTAAGGCCTCCTCTCTCAAGTTTACAAAGTTTGTACCACAAGTTACCGTTTCAGAAGATATTTACCGGATAAGATATTTTGTCTCCATTAGGAGACATATTTGCTTTTTGACTTCTGTTAGCATCAGGTGACACCTATCTGAGGGGACAGACTGCTACACACAGGTAGGGACAAATGGTACACTTCAGACCTTATTCCTCACCTACCCTCTCAATTTTTGCACCCAAAGATGCCAACTCAGGACTAGTGCCCAAGTATAAATAAGACCACTAGCAAGGTCAAAAGAGATAGAAAAACTCAATAGCACCGTTACTCTGTCAGAATCACACCAGAACTTCCTAGTATTCTCTCCATTCTCTCTCTCTCTAGTGCTAAGTGCCTTGTTCTTTCACTCCTCACTAACAGCCATCATTCTCAGGAGATCTTCTTGCAAAAATTACTACTATTGTTGTGGAAGTTCATCTTCTTGGAGGAAGGGAGTTCTAGGTTGAGCTCCATTTTTACCAAAAGGAGAAGGCTTATTGAGAACCTTGCAGACAACGTCCATTGGAGTGGGTAACGACTCACCCTTTCGATTTATTCATAGACCCCAGTCTCACTATCCTCCTACAGACTTGTACCCCCTAGAACATAACATCCTTGGTACAGGTTATCCGAGAATGATAGTTAAACAATTCTAAGAGACTTGAGGGTATGTGTTGACCTCTTAGTGACTTGGAACTATGTTTTGCCTCCAATATGTGTGTTTTGCGTTAATACATTTCTAGAGTGATTCCGAACTAGTATTTCCATTTTATATGAGACATACGGGGACTTGATAGCAGAGTATGCCAGCACCATGGACTTATGTGGGGTTCCCTACTAGTATATATATTATGAGTGGTAAATATATATACATGTGATTAATCTACTGTGCTTGTAAGTAGATAAAATTAAAGAATTAATATTAAATGGATTAAGTGTTTGAGAACTTAAGTTTGTATTGAGATGAATATACTTGGCTTAAAATATTCATAGTAAAAGGGTCATCAGATATAATCTATGGTTATGTGATCACTTGGATTAGGCTTGGTGAATGAAGATTTGGTTAGACTAGTTAAATGGGTTAGATTTAACTAAGTTAATTCCGTAGTACGTTAGGCATGCAGACTAGTTGAGAGGTGAGAATTCTCAAGTGAGTGTCGAGGTACTAGCATGTATGTAATATCAACTGGTAAGCATTTTATATACTTCCTATTATCTTTTCTTCCTCTTGTGTATATATATATATATTACAGGTGCCCAGCCACAGGGGCGTCACGCCTAGATCTTTAGACCATTGACGTGTTGCATCTATCCTGGAAGTTGCAGGTCCTTGTAGTAGATGACTCCATTCTTATCTTTCCAGTTTTCTATTTAGTTATTCTCAGACAGGGCATGTGTCGCCCGTTTCCATATCTCATTTTAGTTCAGAGAGAGACTTGTACTCTTTATCATTTCAGGATTTAGCTATTGTTGGGATTATTTTATTTATTTTCTTGTTCTGCGATTGGGATTTGTTATTTGGATTGTTTAATCTAGCTTGGATATTTCATATAGATGGTTTGGTTGTCACACCCTGCCTAATTCTGGCATCGGCCACCGCCAAAACTAAATAAAATACCATTCTTAGCATGAACTAAATAGAATAAAATATTATTCTTAGCATGAGACAGATATGAGACATATAAAATTAATCCACAAGATAATGAAAATTAATCCCAAAAGATAAGCCATCTAACTAAGCGAGAAAAGATCCAACTCCATGCAAAACTCAAAATAAATCCGATCTCTTATTAATATGAAACTGACTAATCTCCAACTGAATCTAGTGACATAACTTAATAATACCCTTACAACTTTGGAACCGAATGGCCCAATAAAATTCAAATGAAGTCTCATAATTAATTACGACTGAAAAGAAAAGTCTGACTAAATAATGCAATAAAACGAATAACTCCAGTTGCACCTCCAAATGATAACTCTGATAATCCTATGCAGCTTCTCCAAAACTTATCCTGAAAAAATTAGTCAACACACGAGGTCAGAGCCCCGAGATTGAATGCACACTACTCCCCTAAAATAGGATCCTTGAATCTAGACAGTAGCATTATACACAATAAGTATCACAATAGAATATTCTAATTTAACGAGATAATTAAACGTAATAAATATAATCACTAACTACCCGAAGAGATCCCCATTTATTATTGTTCTCACTTTTTATTATGACGGTCCTGCCGTCCCGGGTGGTAATCCACCAAAGTATCACACTTCCCCTTGTCAATCATGCTCTGACCCGTTTAAACTGTCGGCCCCGACATATGATAAGGTTCCACACACGATAAGACATAAATCGTCCTCTAACCTGTTTAAACTGTCGGCCCCAACACATTATGTCGCCATAAATTTTAATACACGTTTTTATCTTAGGCATTAATTCTCAATTTCACAATTTATAAATTATCCCACCCTTTTAATCGATGTGAGGTCCTCAAAATAACCCTTAGTCCCATACCTAAGGGTCTCCAAGTTATCAATACATCCTACCTTATATATATGATAAATTTCTAACTTAAATCTCTACCTAGTCTCATGCCTAGGCTAGCACAATGACGATATAATATAAAAAATCAGCCCACCCCCAAAATGATAAAATCGCGATAATCTACCCTCACTAGTCCTATATCTAGAAGGCGTAAATCATCTAAAAGCCTACCCACTAGTCCCATACCTAGAGGTCAACCTAAAATATAGGGAGAGCAACAATACCCAAAACCCGTCATCATAAACACAATAATATAAATCACACAATAAGCAATAATCATCTTGCAAAACTACGCATAAAAGTCCAATTCCAATTAAATCTTAATTTAATTATTAAATCGTCATAAACACACAATAATCCCATTTAATTATCTTTAATCAGTAAACACATGGATTTCATTATTAAAACAAAAAAATTCCAATTTCATCATCTCTAAACAAAATTACATGACTTATACGCTCCCAAATCCATTTATTTCAAAACTATGGTTTTTCTACATGCAACCTACACCAATAAAGCCCAAAATCCACTCATAAATCCTATGTACCCCAACGTTGTGAATATTATTCATATTAAAAGATTTCGTAAAAACAACCCCAAGTTTTATGTGTCCACTTTCTCTAATTAGATTGCTAATTAATTTTAATCAAAAACACATGATTAAAGGTTAAGGCGACACTTAAAATGCATAATAATAAAGGAAATGAATAGAGTATTCATGCCTGTGATTTAGATGAAGAAAATCTGAGTTAACTGTCGAATTCCTCTCAAAAAATTAGCAAAGAGTCGTTCTTGAACAATCTTCAGAAAACACCAATTAAGCCTTCAAATATCGAGTCAAACGCTTGAATAAGTTTTGAGCTAAAGTTTGTAGATGAAAGGGAGTAATTTTGGAGAGGTCTTCTGGCTGAAAAGTTTGAGAAAAAATAATTTTAAAAGTTCATCCATGAAATAATTGTTATATATAAAGGAATAAGAGTCTGACTAAGAAAAGAGTTTTAATCATATAAAAACACTAAAAAATTATTTCACACTATTGGACCGTTGGATTTCGATGAAATTTGGAGGGAAATTATCTGAAGACAAGAGAAAGATGTCCAAAAAATTTTACTAGATCGAACAGTTCAATATTTTTAAATATTTTTTTAGAGAGTTTTATGCTTTGAGGACTCTTGGAGAGTTTTATGTTTTTAAAACTCCTCTATATAATAAAAATTCAATTAAAACTCCATTTTAATTCCGATTCCAATTCCGTTTGAAAAATTATTTTTCAAATATAAAAACCAACATCTTAAATTATAAAATTTTTAAAATCCAAAATTTTATTTTTCTCCAAAATTCTAATTAATTTTAAAAAAATACCCATTTAAAAATCTGGGTTGTTATATTGGTTTATTATTATTAATTGTGTTCATGGAAATTGTTTCATATTAAATCATAAAAATAGGTCTTAATTTATAAAATCAAATGTTTTGGCACTTGGCTTAATTATTCATTAGGTTATTAATAAAGAAAAAATATTTTTGACACTGATGCTAAGAATGAACGAACTGGACACTTTGAGTTAATTTAATAAAGGACCGATCACCCGGTATTTAATTAGACGGGGTGTCACATAAGGAAGGAACTACAAATCATTATGGTCCTCTATAACAAATTTCATCAAACATGAGTGTGCATCAAGACTTAAATGAAAGTTTGTTAGAATGTATGAATATGGAAAAGTAAGAGTAACTACAATGTTAATAAAAAAACTACCATTTAACAAATGCAAACATTTTCTCTATAATCTTCATATCAGTTCAAAAATAAATAAAGCTAAAAAAAAGGTGCACATTATCAATACAACGATAAAAATGTAATAAACTTGAAGGAAGTAGTCAGGAATAACAAATCATTACGGCCTTCTATAAGATATTTTATCAAACATGAGTTGTTCATCAAGATTTAAGTGAAAATGTATACACATGCGTGAACACGAAAAAGTAAGAGGAACTACTACTTGGATTAGTAAAAACTACTATTAAATAAATGCAAATATTTTATCTATAATCTTCATACATGCAATGAATAAAATTAACAAAAATTGAATTATCAACACAATGATAGAAATATAACAAATCTATGATATTCTATATCCAGGTCATGGCATTTCAGAATTATGGTGAGTTTTGGTGCAAACTCTCAATCCAAATTCGGCACCACCACCGGGACCAAATGAATTATGCTATGTGTTTGTAATCAATTCATACATATCAGGTTTATAATTCTGTAGATTTTTTTTATTGTGTTAGTGAAAAATTTGTCTGTTAGGTTTTTCTCAGTGGGATCATGCAACAATGAAAGGAATTAGAGGATATATGGAGTAATCTAAATGATACCGAGGAAGGGAGAAAGGAATAGTTTAATAGATGGACAAGCAACGTTTGATTTTTTAGGCATCAAAGAAAAAAAGAGATGAGGCTGAAAAGTCATTTGGTCTTCCAAGATAAATAAACTACAAAATCAAAAGGCCAATTATCTTAATGAAGTGTACCCGTGTCATCGTGTGGGTGCGATAAATGTCGACGGTGTATTATGATGTCAGTTTTAGTTATATTCTATAATGAGCCCCCCAAAAAAATTTAGAAATAGGATTAAATCCCCAAAAGCTATTTTTTTTAACTATAAACCTTTTAATCTTCTAAAGCTTTTAATCTCATAACATCTTTTCTAATTCTTTTTATTTCATTTCTTATCTCAAATGAGAGAAGATACCCTACATTACCCCCATCCGATCATCGACTGATTGGTCTATCGTGTAAGTTTGTAATCGTTTATAGTTTTTAATTCTTCCCATTCTCTATTGGTTAGTTATGCACTAATTTATTACCGTGGAAACACCAATCATCTGATCACTTTGTGAATACCACATTTGAATGAAGTTGTTTAGAGTATTCAGCCATTTGTCTTTTATTTGTTCTCCCAATTTCTTTGTTAATGCAATACATGAGTAATTGTACTAATAAGTTCATAAGCCACCATCAAAATATATTTTTAAAAACTATATTTCAAATTTTGAAGCTGAAGGGGATTTGCAACAGGAGATATCCAAGCATATCAAATTTCTTAAATTGTATAGGTATTTTCATTTAGGGCTTGAAATTGGATACTAGGTATTGTTAATATTGATTGGATGTTGTTGTTTAGGACTTGAAATTGAGTAAGTATTGGTTGTTGTTATTTAGGGCTTGAAATTGAGTGGATATTGTCATTTATGACTTGAAATTAATGGAATATTGCTAATATAATCAAAATTCAGAGAAAATCCAAATCTTTTTTCATTTATATATAATAACATGTTTTAAACTCATTAATTATAATATTCTCTTAAATTTTCCACGTGGCACCTCCCTTAACGTTTTTCATTTCTCTCACCTAACACACGTTCGAATTTGACCTTCTCTTATGTATGTATTGGTTATGTCTCCCCCTCTTTAAGGGCAAATGTCTCTACAGTTGCAGCTGATTGATTAAAAAACACTCTTCACTAATCAGCCTCGGGATGGGTACGAGATTCTATCTTTATCTCTCTTCAAACTTCATCTTATACTTTTTATCTCTACTCGAGATCTTCTGAAAGAACCTACACACACTTTTGCCTTTAATTAGGGTCTACAAGATAGTTTATCAATATTGGGTTATAATTTTTGGGTATTTGGAAGGAAATGGTGATTAAAGTAATGATTTTATCCATTCTCTATTTGCATTTTTGCCTTTTTTTATGTTGTCCACTTGTTTGTTTTTATAGTTTGGAGTTTGAGTCTATACATACTGATTTGGTGTTTCAGGTATACCATTTTATTTGTTTTAGTTTGATTGCATTGATTGTTATAATTAGATGGTGATTAGTCTTTATGTGCTAACATTGAAATATGAACAACTTTTTGTTGCCTTGAAGTTAGATCAAATATGCTTTATTGATGCATATGTTTATATAATTTTGTCTTTTAGTTGTTTAACAAAATGTTTGAATGGGTTTTTCCTTTTTGTATTTGTATAAGAGAGGGAGGGGGGGGGGGGGGGGGGGGGAGAGAAATTTTAAGGATTGTTTGGTCTACAATTAATTTTTTATATATACATCTTTAATCAATAACAAAAGTTGTATTTCCTAGAGTGAATCGGTTGTCCACCTCAACAAAGTTCCAAAGATTTTTCATATTTTTTAGAGTTAATTCAACCATTTAATTTGACATTCTGGTATCTTGCTTATGCATCCTTATTAAAAAAATATCTATAAAGCTATTATAGAACATAAATATCTGCAACGGGATCACATATTTGATTTTATTTCTTCTTTTTGAAATGGAAACATCCTGAAAGAAAAACATGACTGGTTTTTTAGATATGATGCTTTTAGTGTCAAAAGACAATAGCTTAATTTAAGCTATTTTTATAGAGATTTTGATATCTTTAATAGTAAACAAGTGATAGGGGATGTGCTCTTTTGGATGTTATTCAGGGAAGGGTATTTTACACAAGTAATGCAATCTGAAAATAAAATTGAAGACATTTTTTCTCATAATTTTTTTTGTGAGGATTGTTATTGTTATTTTTGTATAATCATGGTTCACTGGAGAAATAACTCAAGGGCTTAAAAGGAAGGTAACATGAACACATGGGTAAGGATAAAATTCTAGCACATTGGAGGAGACCTATTATGAAACTATTAACTATTTTACCTTTTTTTATTAAACTAACTGAGTTTTTTGTTTTGTATAAAATAAGTTTTATTCAAATATTTTAATCAACTATTTTGTTTGTCAAATTTTTTATTATCTATTTAGTTTATTTAAGATTCTGAATTTACTAAAATAGTACATATGTTATTTTCAGAAGAAAAAAATAAGATGTAAAGCATGTCCAATTTCATATTGTAGCAATCTCTATCCATCAAGTGTATAATATTAAACTACTGTAAAATTTGATCAACCATACATTTACAATTGAATAATGTGTGGTAATGACCAATCTGTACATTCAAAATTTGCAATTTTAACATTTTTTTTCTTATTTAGGGTCCCATATATTTATCATATTCACAAACACTACATTCTTCTATCGTGTTTATATTTGTATTTTCGTTAGTTTATTAATAATATATTGAAAAATTTCACAACCCACTCTACTTTTATTTTGTTTATTTGTTTCTATTTAGTATGTTAAATGTTACTGCTATTTGATGTTGTAATATAAGTTTGGAAGTTATCACTCCCTGTTTTTTCAACTTTAACATAGTATGTTATCAACGTTGGAGGTAATTGTTTTTTCTTTTTTTCTTGAGATTATGTTTGAGTTTTCAGCTTTCTTTCAAATTTGTAAACCATTTCGACTTTGTCATATTCAGTTATCCTTCGACTACATTTGGGTGAAAATGGTTCTAGACCTCTGCCGTATTGTGCTTAATGGACATGAGATTTAGGAACTAAGGTTAAACTTATAATTGCATATGTTTTCTTTTCCTCTAACTTTGTGATATCTTTTCTTATGTCGTTTTCATATAATATGCAAGTGGAATTTGTTGGAAAACACCATCCTTTATCAATTTAAGTCTTAGTCTATCCCTAACATTGGAATGGAAAGAAGATGATCTTTATCCCCAACATTCGAATGGAAAGAAGATGATCATTCTTGCTAAAGTAATTTGCCTTTTTAGTCCTAAATTAAATTATGGCAAGTAAATTATGTGAAAATAATGTTTGATTTTTATTTTTGGTGCTATGAACACTATGGGATATGGAAATGGTGTGTCCCCCTTCCATTTAACTTCACTTTTAAATTTGTAAATTTATCCACCATAATAAATAATTTTAGTATCACTTGTTTCTTTTATACTTAGCTCCTTATTAGTTGAGTTTTATTTTTCGGTGTGTTTTAAATAAAGGTTATAACTCGCCTGCTCATTGTGCGGGTTTCATGCTAGTATAATATACAACCCCTAATATTTTATTAAATGAAATGAAAATATATGTTCTATTGACTTAGTATTAATATTTGGGATACAATTTTGAGTATAAGTTTTTGGGTTGATTTTCATGCTTCAAACTATCCGTTTGCAATTTTTCACTGAGTTACGCACGGGTTAGATCGCTTCAAAATCATAGTAATTTTCCTCACTATATTTCAATAGGTTTGGGTTCATTATCTCGAAACATATCATTTGTTTCAAATCTATCTTTCTTTTCCAAATGATCTAATGCTTTTATGGGTTTTTATATTTTGCTGTACATATCGAGAAAACAAATAACACCGGTAATCTGACAAAACAACTTCGGTAATCTAACAAAATCAACATTTTTTATCAATAGTTCTGTAATGCTTGTTGTACTAGTTAATTTATGTGGTGTATTGTCTTACGTTGTTGTTTATTGCTTGTTTTGCACTCGTTAATTTCTTAACATTTTACAAAATCTTTTTCCACACATGGTCTATTTGTAAATTTCACATGACAAATTTTTTTACATTTCAATCCTTATCAAGACAAAACCTCTGCAGGTTTTGATTTTTGGATGACAGATTTTCAGTTCCTTCACTTGGAAACCGTTTTTGGGTTTGCGATTTAGTGATTGTTTTTTTTTTTACTTTTGAATGGAGATTAGTGTTTGATTATTACCATTTCATTTTTCATTATTGCCTTGGAATTTATTGATAATTGCTAAATAATTATTATTGACATCTTGGGATTAATCAATTTTGTAATGATTAGTGTTAGTCACAGTTTATTTCATGTAAATTCACCACATTGAAGAACAAAATATTGAAAGATCACTACTGTCAGAGAGTTGTACGTTGTGAGGGTAACACTTCAGAACAACGCAATATTGCAAAGATACCATTACCCAAGTGTATCATTTCCTTTATTATAATTTTTTAGTACTTCGTTATTATTTGACTTGCAGGCAGTTTTACTTATTGTTGTTTACGACAGTAGAATATTTACTAGAATTTTGCGTCTTTAATAGCTTTAACTTCTGCAATTTTATGGGCTAGAGTTACTACTACTATTTTATTTTAGCACATTTATTTTAGTGAATTAATTTGTAAGCGTATTTAATTAATTAACTTATTATTTAATTGATTAATTTTTGGCTCTGCTATTGCCGGTGCTCAAGTCTGGATGTGAAACGAGGTGGGTTAGTGTCAGTTCACTGTAAAATTTATGTCAAATCTTATTGATGGATTCTATAGTTAAAAGAAGAAACGTAAATAAAAATAGCATACATAAAATTAAATTTGGTACGTGGAATTTAGGAACTCTAACTGAAAAACATGTCCATAAGAAACTAAAAGGAAGGGTGAAAAGGCTAGAAAGATAGGTGAAGGTTATAAATTATTTTATTTATGAGGGGGCGATAATCCTAGAAATGGGGTAGGTATTGTTGTTGATCACTATATGGAAGATAAAGTAGTGGATGTTAAAAAATGGGGAGATAGATTAATGAACATCAAGATTGTCTTAGATAAAATAATTTTAAATGTTATAAGTGCTTACGCACCCCAAGGAGATTTAGATGAAAATGTAAAGAAATTATTTTGGGATTTATCGAATGAAAGATTACAACAAATTCCTACACATGAAAACATATTTATAGGAGGTGACTTGAGTGGACATGTAGGAGTAGAACAAGACGGAGATCCAAGAATACTATTAGAAATGTGCAACAAAATGCACTAGATAATCTTTATAGTAAATTAGGTACCAAGGAAGATCAAAAAGAGATATATAAATAGTTTTTTTGAATTTAGTCCCATCTCCTAAGATTTGTTAGACTTCCATCCCATGTATTTTTAAAACTGTAGTAAGTTCCATAATCACTCTATTACCACCATTCTCTCTTTTCGCTCAGAATGACACTTGACCCATAGTGGTTAAAATGGGACAAATAACTAAAAAAAATAAAAATATGAGAGTGGATACAATTGAATCTCACAAAATGGGACTAAATAGTTAAGGTCCTATATATAAGTTGGCAAAGAATAGAGATAGATTAACAAGGGATATGGGTGGGTCCAGTTAAATTTATTATAGACATAAATAAAAATATATTAATTAACAATAAAGAAATTCTAGATAGATGGGAAACATATTTTCAAGGATTATTGAATGAAGAATATCCCAAAAAAGATGTCGAGAACATAGAACCGAATATAGGTATGGTATGTCCGATTACTGAAAAAGAAGTAGATATATTAATAAGAAAAATGGGAAGGAATAAAGAGGTTGGCCCAGATAAAATACCTATAGAGATGTGGAGAACCCTTAGAAGTCTAGGGTTAAAATTGTTAACATGTTTAGTTAATAAATTTTAAAAGAAGAAAACATGCCAGATGAGTGGAGGAAAAGAACCATAATACATTTGTATAAAAATATAGGAGAAATACAAAGCAATGCTAATTATAGAGGTATTAAACTCGTGAATCATACTATGAAATTATGGAAAAATGTTATAAAACGAAGATTACAAAATGAGTCAACTATTTTGGATAATCAATTTGGATTTATGCCAAATCAATCCACCACGAAAGTTATTTATCTATTAAGATAGTTAATGGAGAAATGTAGAAGTAAGAATAAAAATTTACACATAGTCTTTATAGACTTAGAAAAGGCATATGATAGAGTACCTAGAGAGATAATTTGGTGGGATTTATAGAGGAAAAGAATAGCTATGAGTTAGATTAAAGTTATTAAAGATATGTATCATAACACAAAAACTAGAGTAAGAAGTATTTGTGGAGAAACTAATGATGTTATGATTAAATTTGGTCTACATCAAAGATCTTGTAATATCTTGTAATTTTGAGTAATTTATTTTTAGCATTTAAATTACATGTGTGACGTAATTAAATTAAAATGGGAAAATAATACAGGATAAAATAAATATTAACTAGCGTGATAAGAGTTAATATTTATGAATGTGAATTTAATTGAATATTACATAGTGACCAAGTAATAAAATGTTGAATTTGCACTATGATATGTCATGAGTGAGAAATACGTGTGATTTTGTTCTACTCTTGTGTGGTAATAGTAGATATAGATAGTGTATATCTAAAGTAACTTAAGTGAGAGAAACTTAATTAAGAGTTCAACAATAATATTCGGAAAATTTTGATTATGGTTTTACGGTAACGTATCATGTGGGCGGTATGGGTGAGCTAAGCGTATTAGCCGTCAGGTAGATGCTTATTGTGCCTGGTTAGGCGGGTAATATAACGAGGTGACTTTAGTAGGATACTTTAGGTGTCCACTATAGTTGAGAGGTGAGGAACTCAAGGGAGTGCGCGTGAAGCTAACGTGTGAATAATAACTGCTCTTACTACATTTTAAATACTTGCAAATATTTTTCGAAGGTTTTGGTCTCTCACCCGTATCAAATATATTTTCAAAACTTTTAGGTTTCTAACCACAGGGATACCAAGGATGACTATTCTTTTTAGGGTCACAAAGTTGCAACTGATGTGGAGACTTATCGGTTACTGAGTAGCCGCTTCATTTATTGTATTCTAGAATAGGTTCTTTATTTTAGTTATCAGTTGGGCGTGTTGCCTCTTTCATTTAAAACTCAATTACTTTCGATTATTATTTCATTCAGATGTTGTTTTGGTTTGTGGATAACCGATGGTGTATTAGATTAATGGTTTTATTATATGATATTCTAGACTTCCTTATAGGTGTGAATGGTTTAGTTAACTTTTATTTCTTCATTGGTTTAAGTTAATGTTTTATATGTCATCTTTTAACAAAAGATAAAATTTGGCACCAGCTTATTTAACTTAGGTGGTTAGTAATCTAAAATGTTTTCGACAGTGATGATAAGAATGAAACGTATGAAATTCTTGTTTTATTTTAGTAAAGGACTGATCACCATATATTTAAATGGGTGGGGTGTCATAGATCGTCTTTAAGTTCTTTACTTATTTGTCGTAGTATTGGATGAGATTACTAAGGACATACATGAAGATGTCCCAAGGTGTATATTGTTTGCGAATGATATAGTTTCAGTAGACATTTAAAAGGATGCCTTAGCAATGAGAGTAGATATTTGAAGAAATGCCTTAGAGTACTAAAAAATATTAGAAATAAAACTGAATTTATGGAATGTAAATTTAATGATGAGGCATTTGATAGCATAATGTTAAAGATTGAAGAAAAAGTGATAAACCAAACTAAAACATTTCATTTTTTAGGTTCAGTGATAAAAAGTAATGGGGATATTGATGAGGATGTTATAAGTAGAATAGCAATTGGTTGGATGAAATGAAGACAAGCAACTGGGGTGTTATGCAATAAGAGGATAACTATTAAATTAAAAAGAAAAATTTATAGAACAGTTGTTAGGCAAACGACCCTCTATGAAGTATAATGTTGGGCTTTAAATTAAAAACATGATCAAAGTCTTAGTGAGATGTAGATGCTTCAATGGATGATAGAAATTACTAGGAAGGACAAGATTGAAAACCATTATGTGAGAGAAAAGTTAGGAGTAGCTCCCATTAGCGATAAAATAAGAAAAAGTAGACATAGATGGTACGGGCATATATTGAGTAGACAATTAGATGCACCTATAATAAGAGGAAGACTATTGAAAATAGAGGGCAAAAGAGAATGGGTCGCCCTAAGCTATCGTGGGAGGAAATTATTAGGAGATATCTCAAGAAATCAAACTTAAATGATAATATTGCTTATAATATATTAGACTTAAAAAGGAGAATCCATGTGACTGACCCCATGGGATGGGATTAAGGCAAGGAGGAGGAAAATGATATTTGAGAAAAATTATATTGAATTAATATTAATGAAAAAATAGTCCTAATTTTTTTGGCGAGGGGATGATGTCCCCATACCTCGACATTCATTATAGGTTCTACACCAACGACTCAAAATCTATGTTACGCAATTTCAAGTGACCCTCTTATCCGTATGGGATAAAACCATTTCACGTGGGAGGTAATATTATTTTTTTCCATGGTAATGAGATAACTCTTATCCTTAATTTAGAGAAGTTTTAAGGATTTCTATTAAGCCTTAATGGCTCAAATAACTAACTCTGAAGCTTTATCCCTCCCTGTTTGTATTAATAGGAAAAATACCCCCTCACTTTTTCCCCTCGCTGTATTTGTTGGAATATTTTATATATTCCAAATAATTTAATGTGGGCTCACATATTAAAATAGTAATTATAATTGAGCTTAAATTTAAAATGGGAAAATGAAGTGATCTAATTAGGTAATCTCAAATGACATCAACAGTAAGTATGGAATCTCAAATGTGTGATTAGCCCAAAGTCACAAACTGTTTACTCAATAGTCGTGTTACTCAAGAGTCACCGATTGGTTACTCAAGAGTCATCTAATTCGAATTTATGGGGTTCTAATTAGAAGTCTATAAATATAATGAAGGGTTATGGTCCCCAAGGATAATGCACTCAAACAATCTCCTCCTCATTCCCATCAATAATAGAGAACTCATAGAGAGAGAGGGATTAGTCTATCTAAGACCTTCAACCCCCAAGTCTTAATCATCAATATGGATTCAGGTACAAAGTTCTTACAATTCTTTTTTAAGGTAATTTCGATAATCTAATATGTTGATGAATTTTATTTAATATTCCAACAAGTGCTATCAAAGCCTCTTCATATTAGATTATTGGGATTAGTACTGTGATTGTAATTTAGAAGTGATTTTATTTGATTTATCATACATATGATCTAGTTAGAACCCATATGGATTTTAGGATTCTATGTATAATTTATGTATGATTTGTGATATCTTTCATAATCATAGTTTCAAACTGATTAAGGATTGTTAATCCATAGTGATTTTTCGATTTCCCTTAAAAGGGTTTAATTCATAATGGATTTGAATGGATTAATTAAGTTTTTGTTCAAAATTAATACGAGATATTTTTGTTTTGAAATCAGTTTATTTTATGAAAATTATTTTCAATTCAGTTTTTTTTTTAATTAATTCTAATTCAGTGTTTGTGGGAATTCTTTCCAATTCAGTTTTTTTTCGTGAGAATTATTTCTAAATGCAGTTTTTTTAACTAAGGCAAGTATAAAATTAGGTGGACCAAATACTTACATATTTAATTAAAAATCATTTGGTTTAAGATTTTTAATAAAGTTTGATTCCTATTCGGTGTATTTTAAAAAAAATACTATTTGATTCCTAATCTATGCAATAAATTAAAAATTAGGTGTATTTTAAATATTTTTAATAAAGTTTGATTCCTATTCAAATTAATTAAAGTAATACGTTGCCAAAGTAACCTCTATTGCATAGATAATTTATTTTGAGATATAAAATGATGTTAATATTTTTATAATTCCTGCAGATAATAATCGGCCCAAGGGAAGATTATTATTTGGATGAATAATAAATATACATGCAGAATTACATATGTGATAATTCTATAGTTTTCATGTGGATGATTAATCATCCCAAAGGAAAGTTAGTTGTTTGACCGAATTCTATAGTGTACAATTAATCATCCCGAAGGAAGGTTAGTTGACCGAATGTATTATCAATATTTTTTTTCGGACAGAGAGTACCACTTACAAGTTAATATTTATGTCAAAGGACTAAATGTTAATGTTGTGTTAGGTATATCATTCATGGGCCCACCATTACACCATTACAATTATATAAAATTTATGTCCTGCATTTATCAGTTTATTTTATTATAATATGCCATGACATAAATTTTACATTGGAGCTTTTGTAATTTATTTATTCTTTTGGATTAAGTTAATTCTTATTCTGTTAATATTACTGCCAACATGACCTCAATTCATGTGCTTAACGACACAAACTTTAAGAACTGGAAAGAGGACATTCTAATAGTTCTGAGTTACGTAAATTTAGACTATGCGATGAGGAAGGAACAACCCTCTCCTCTTATGGATAAAAGTTCCTCCGAGATAAAGCAAACTTTGAGAAGTGGATCATTCTAATCGCTTAAGTCTAATGATGCTAAAGAGCAGTGTTCTAGAAGATTTCAGCGGAGGTACGTCCAATGAGGTAACTGCCAAAAGTTTCCTTCAATATATTAAATTACATTTTGCAAAGAATGAAAAAGGATAAGACCAGTACAGTTTTAGCTAACCATATCCAAATGAAGTATAAAGGTAAAGGAAACATAAAGGAGTACATTATGGAGATGTCTAACATTGCTTCAAAAGTTAAAGTACTAAAGTTGGATTTGTATGGTAACATGCTCGTGCATCTGTTATTAATATATCTTCTTGCACGCTATAGACAATTTACAGTGAGTTATAATACTTAAAAGGATAAATGTATTATTAATGAGATCATTTCACATTGTGTGCAAGAAGAGGAAAGGTTGAAGCGAGAAAAGACATTTGAAATTGTTCATATTGTATTTAGCTTTCTCATATTTCATCTACCTCGAGGAGCATAAAGAGGAAAATGAATGATTATAAGAGTAATGCAGTTGTAACATCACAACCCAAACCTAAAGTCCAATAAAAGAAACAAGTTCAGGATTCAAAATTTTGTTGTTTCTTTTCAAGAAACCTGGGTATGTGAAGAAGGATTATTCTAATTACGCCACATGGCGTGTAAAGAAAGGTACACTTATCACTTTGTTTTGTTCTGAAGTTAATTTGGCTTTTGTACCTAGACATACGTGGTGGGTAGATTCGGGTGTTACTACTCATGTAAGTATGTATATGCATGGTTTCCTGTGGAATTGATCTCCAAATGATGTTGAAAGATTCATCTATGTGGGCGATGGCACAACAGTGGAGTTGAAGCAATTGGAATCTTTTGAAACTGATCTTTTTATCGAATTAATAGAGACTTATATAGTACCATATTTTAGACTGAACTTGGTTTCTATTTTTGTTTTGGATAAATACAGTTATTCTTGTTCACTTGGAAATAATAAAGTTACTCTCTTTCTTAATTTTACTTTGGTTGCAACTAGTTCTTTAATTGATAAATTATATTTATTAAACACCACTGCTTCATTTAATAAAACCTTGCAAAAATTAAAATTAATTGATGAGAATTCCATTGCTTTGTGGCACAAGCGTTTGGGTCATATCTCCCAAAGGATAATTGAAAGGCTTGTGTCAGACGGAATACTTGAACCCCTTAATTTCATAAACTTTTATGTTTGTATTGAGTTAAGAAAGGGGAAACATCCAAACATAAGCAAATGAAGTGCCAAAAGGAGTTATGAGTCTTAGAATTGATACATACTGGCATTTGCGGTCCATTCCCTACGGCTTCATGGAATGGAAAATAGTATTTTATCACTTTTGTAGACAACTACTCTCGCTATGGGTACTTATATTTAATTCATGAGAAGTCTCAAGCTCTGGATGTGTTAAGGCCTTCCAAGCCGAAGTTGAAAATCAATTAGGCAAGAAGATTAAAGCTGTTAAATATGATTGTGGTGGTGCACGCTATGGAAGATATGATAGATCAGGTGAACAAAGTCCATAATGTTTAAGGACATGGTAATAAATATGATTCATCATTTTTCTTTGCCAGAATTATTCTAGGGAAAGGCACTTAAGACTTCAGTATATGTTCTCAATAGAGTACTTTGTACAGCGGTAGCTAAAACCCTTTATGAACTATGGATAGGCTGAAAACATGTCATTAAACATTTACATATTTGGGGGTGTCCAACTGAGGTAAGGCCTTATAGGCCAATTGAAAAGAAACTGGACTCAAGAACTATTAGTTACTATTTTGATGGGTACGCTGAACAGGCGAAGGATTTCAAGTTCTATGATCCCTCAATTAACTCCTTTTTCGAGACGAAAATTGTGAGATTTATTGAGGATGTTGAATTTGAGGGGGAAGATAAGGTTAAGAATAAGAATGTTGTCTTTGAAAAGGAATAAATTCCTCTCCCAAACATTGTTCAGCCTGCTGACAGTGTTCAGGAATACAATAATGAGGGCTTCCCTAATCAAAATCATAGAGTTCTTCCAGAAGAGAAAACTCGATAACCACGTGAGCACTTGTAGATCATTTTGACTTAGAGCTGCATCAGATGGATGTTAAGATGGCTTTTCTTAATGGTAACATTGAGAAAACCATGTATATGGTGCAACCATGTATATAGTTATTCTCAATGGTAACATTGAGGAAACCATGTATATGGTTCAATCAGAAAACTTTAACCCAGTTGATCCAAAGTCTATGGTTTGCAAACTCAAGAAATTCATATATGGTCTTAAACAAGCTTCCCGTCAATGGTATCATAAGTTTCATCAAGTCATTATGTCATGTGATTTTTAGGTTAATGAAGTTGATTATTTTGTATATCATAAGTTCAGTGGGAGTAAATTTAACTTCCTTAAGCTCTATGTCGATGACATATTATTGGCTAGCAGCGATATAGGCTTATTACACGAACCTAAGTGATTTCTAACCAAGAATTTTGAAATGAAATATCTTAGGGATGCCTCTTTTTTTTTGGGAATTAAGATACACCGAGATCATTCTCGATGTGTCCTTAGGTTATCACAAAAGAGCTATATCGAGAAGGTACTCGCTAGATTTGGTATGAAAAATTATGCACAAGGAGATACTCCTATTGCTATGGGAGACAAGTTTAGTCTTTGTCAATGCCCCAAGAATGAGATTGAAAGTAAAGAAATGAAAAAGGTTCCTTATGCTTCAGCTATAGGGAGTATTTTGTTTGCTCAAGTATGTACACGTCCGAATTAATTGTACATAATGGGTATGTTAGGCATATATTTAAGTAACCCTGGAATGGATCACTAGAAAGCATCCAAATGGGTTATGAGCTATTTATAGAGAACAAAAGATTACATACTCATCGGAAGTCAGATAATTTGGAGATCATTGGTTATTCTAATACCGATTTTGTGGGTTGCCAAGACACTAAGAGATCCACTTCTAGCTATGTATACATGTTGTCTGGAGGTTCTATTTCCTGGAGGAGTGCTACGTAGTCACTTATTGCACCTTCCACTATGGTAAAGAGTTCATAATCTGTTATGAGGAAACAAATCATACGATATGGCTGCGAAATTTTGTCATTGGGCTACGAATTGTGGATAGCATTGAAAGACCACTAAAGATATATTGTGACAATAATTCAGAAGTTCTATATTCAAATAACAACAAAAGCTTATTGAAGTCTAAGAACATATACATTAAGTTTCTAGTTGTTAAGGAAAGAGTTCAGAGAAAGATAATGTCTATTGAACATATAAGAACAAACTCCATGCTCGCAGATCCGCTTAGTAAAGGCTTACCGCCCAAGGTCTTTCATGAACACAATTCTCATATGGGTGATGTTCAGTTTGATGATATTCAATTTTAGTGGGAGTTTGTATTTGGTTTAATGTCCCTTCATTTGACACTATTCAGATACTTTATGTATGTTTTAGTTTTCTACAGAATAAAGTTGATGGTATTTTTATTTTTTTGTTTACTCTAAGTGTATTTTCTTTTAATTGTGGTATAACATATGGTTTAAAAGACTAAGGTTTTATCTCATCATGGATAAGTTAGGACCAATTGGAAATAGGCATGTCGGAGATCGCATTGCATGTAATTCCAGGCACACATCCATACTTGAACTATGTCGTCGAATATTTTTGGTGTGGTAATCATTGATGGATCGAGTTACCACATGTGGCCATCCCGATTGAGATCGCACGCCTGGGGTGGGGATTCAAAAGGTCTCGCACCCCTTAGGAATGCTTCATCCGTCGTCGGTGTGGAATTACTATAAAAAGATGGATTCATAAGCCTATTTTGTACAAATAGGCAAAAGAACAAGTTGTCGCTTCGAGAGAGCGGCATCGAGGACAAACTAATGCATACGAAACCAATAATTCAAAGGTTCGGGGGCTAAGTTATGAAATGGGAAGGTGTTAGGCACCCATCCTGCCCTTTTGGTCTTTCATGGGCTTTTGTTATTATTTTCCTTTATCTCTCCGTGAAGTGTGATGCGTGTATATATAATGGAAATCGGAATATTTCAAATCATACCATGGGAAAGATAAAGTGAAGTTATCCATAAGAATGTTCCTAGTGTAATATATAGAGAAAATACGATATATATGTTTATCACGATATTGATCATTATTGTGAAACGATAATATGTATTGGATGAAATACTAACATATGTAATATGTTTACTAATGCAAGAATATGATGAAAATGTTGAATTTAGGAGAATTAAAAAATTGGACTTGAGTCTCGGGTTTTAATCCGAAATGCCTATGTAGCCTATAAAGGCATTAAAGTCCATGTAGTTCGAATGATGTATGGGGGTGAGGTTTATCCCGTAGATCCTAATGGAATTTTATTAAATGTGTGTGCGTAGAAAAATATATTCTAGTTTTGAAAAAGTGTGATGGATAATCCCATTCAGAATTTATGGGTGTAACCCTCTTTTTGTTTGTTTTGGTTTTTTTATAGAAAATAAAGTATGTGCAATATACTAATAAATATGTAGATATTAATGTTCATGAACTAAAGTAAGAACTAAATTATGAATCTAATTAAATTTATGCAAAATAAAGAATTTGAAGAGAAAGGGAAGGAATTGGACCTTCTTTGAAGCTTGATCTTTAATTTTGGATGAGCTCCATTGAATATAAGATGAATGTGGGATGAGAGAGAATGATGTTTTTACTAATTTGGGTATGAAAAAGATGGGAATGGAAGCTCGAATGGAACCTCACATGGAGGAACTTCGTTGATTTCGAGAGAAAGTTATTGAGATCACTGATGCTAATGGATCTCTTGTCTTGGTCCTTTTGGTAGTGAGGCCATGCCCTCCTCTTATAGGGTTTAGGGGTTACCAATCAGCATAGCCCTAGTCCTGCCTATTGGTACGTGACCCTAGACACATTATCGATAGGTAGCATACTGGACCTGCCAATTGGCAATCTCGTGTAGATTTTCCTGGAAAAATAGTCGTAGAATGTAATCCATTGATTTGAATCGTGCACGGGACATACCGTTAGAAAGGTAATTTAAATACCTTCAAGATTTCTTTGGAGCATTCCTGGGTTCGAGAGTTGACTTTGGGTCAAATATGGCTCGAAAGCACATATCAGTCATTTGGACAAGAGATCGTCGGACAAAAATGGATCGTTCGTCCGCATGGTGTGTCAGAATCATGCATGAGGTGGATATTTGGAAAGGTTAGGAGATTCATTTTGACATTCCAAAGAGTTTCTCTACGTTCAGAAAGTTGGCCTTGGTCAAACGGGTCCCAGAAGCACCCGATGATCTCTCGGAGTAAAATGAATCATTCGTCCACACCGTAAGTCATAATCCCACACAGGGTGGAACATTGGAATGGTTATTCAGTTCCCTCTAAGATTAATTTAGTGTTGTTCAAGATGAAGAGTTGACTTTGGTCAAACGGATCCCGGGAGCACTCGGTGGCCTCCGAATCAATTTTTGAGGGAAAACTGATCGTCCATTTGAATGTTATGACATGTCGTGCACAGGGCAGATCCCTAAAAAGGGGTTTTAATGCCCTTCGAAGATTCAAAGAACTTTTGCTCTGACAATGGAGTTGATCGGAGTCAAGCGGAGCTCGAGAGCGCCCGATGGCCTCTAAATCGGTACTCGAAGTGCGACTTAGGGTTTATAGTGAGATGAGGAGGTGCTAGGGACCTAAGGGGAGACTTAGGGGTACCTAGAATGTGGTTTCTATAGATCCCCTCAACGAGTGATCTTGGAACAAGCGAAACCCATCGAACAGACACCACATGATATGTTTTGAAAGCAGTCCATTATGCGGACCTAAGGGACGAGGATGATCGGTTCAGAGGGTCGAGGTCAATTCTGAGAACCCAAGGGGATGCTGGGGATGGACGATTCTAAGGACATAAAGGGGGTGACGACTGAGGTCAAAGGTAGGGAGTGACCAATTTTGTGGGTCGAGTTCAATTCTGAGGACCTAAGTGGTAGTGACCAATTATGCGAGTCGAAGCTAATTCTGAGGGCTTAAGTTAGGGTGACCAATTCTGAGGGTCGAAGCCAATTCTATGGGCTTAAGTAGAAGTGACCCATTCTACGAGTCGAAGACAATTTAACGGGCTTAAGTAGAAATGACCAATTCTGCGGGTTAAAGCCAATTCAAAAGGCTTAAGTAGTAGCGACCAATTTTGTGGGTCGAAGTCAATTCTAAGGGCTTAAGTGAAAGCGACAAATTCTGAGGGTCGAAAATAATTCTGAGGGCTTAAGTTAGGGGCAACCAATTCTGTGGATCAAAGTCAATTTTGCAGGCTTAAGTTGAAGCGACCAATTCTGAGGACTTAAGAAAAAGCGACCAATTATGCGGGTCGTAGCCAATTCTGCAAGCTTAAGATAGGGGTCAAAGACAATTCTGCAGGATTAAGTAGAAGCGACCAATTATGCGGGTCAAAGATAATTTTGTGGCCTTAAGATAGGGGTGACCAATTTTGTGGGTCAAATCCAATTCTACGGGCTTAGGTTGAAGCGATAAATTCTACGGGTCGAAGCCAATTCTGAGGGATTAAGTAGAAATAACCAATTCGGCGGGTCGAAGCCAATTTTGTAAGCTTAAGTAGAAGCGACCAATTCTGAGGGTCGAAGCCAATTTTGAGGGGTTAAGTAGAAATGGCCAATTCTGTCGGTCGAAGCCAATTTTGCAGGCTTATGTAGAAGAGACCAATTTTGAGGGTCGAAGCCCATTCTAAAGGGTTAAGTAGAAGTGACCAATTTTGCAGGTGGTCGAAGCCAATTTTGAGGGATTAAGTAGAAGCGACCAATTCTGTGAGCGTAAGTTTTATTGGGGAGAGTCGAAGACTCCATTGGGGAATTGGGGGAGCATTTGATTTTAGGTTCCGCTGGGGATTTGTGAATGATCTGAGGAATGGATTTTTCTTAGTTAGGGAATTTCTTAGTTTTTATGGTGTTCTTTGGGGACGTCATTGGGGAGACATGAAATTGATTTCAGGAATTCCGCTGGGGTGATAAGAGTTCTGCCATGCAAATGAGTGTGGTAAAAAAAAAAATTCTTGGTGAAAAAGGTTCCAAAATACATTTGGGAATTTGGGAATTTTCTCGAGGGATTTCGGGATTTTCTGGCATTTTTTATGGACTTTTTGTACGAAATTTCAAAAAGGGTGTCGACCGGCATGGTTGGAAGAGTGATAAATGACAGTGGAACGGTCTTCTGGGGTACCTCGAGCATGTGGAAGGATAGTGTCGGTCGGTGGGTGGCAGGGGGATGCTGATAGGCATGCCCCCTAGTCTCCTATAAAAAGGTGGCGGGTTCTCCTCATTTTTCATAGCTTTCTAACTTGCCTTCTTCTGAAATTACCTTCTGCAAATCATTCTAAAGTTCCAAAGTCAAAAGATGGTTGAGTTCTTGAGAACACTCATTTTCGGTATATGTCATTGTAAATTAAAGAGGTCAATCAAAAATTCCTTTCGGTACCTACAAACACACTAAAATTGTATACTAGCAAGTAAGGGGTCAATCCGTGCTCTCTTATGCGGACAAGAGAAAAATGAAGACCACGTATGATTTTTTAGAACAATTATGAAGGGATATTTATACTACTAATTATGAACTAAAAATTAAAACTACACTAATAAATAAAGAAAATGCTAAAGGGAGCTAAATGTGAGGAGAAAATAATTATAAGATAAATCAAGGGATTAAACTTCACCACTTAACCTATTTATTTTCATTAATTAGTTTGTCTATTTAAAATACCCCAAAACATATATAAATTCACAAATCAACTCTCGTTGCAAATGTAAATTTACATATAGTCTTTTTAGAAGATTAATATTTAAATTTTAATTACTCACAAAAATTAGATTTAAACATTTTCTAGTAAATCACCTGCTAGGGAAAATTTACTAAAATCATTTAAATCATAAAAAAAATAAGTTTTAAAGTTGAGAAACTGTGACTACAATATCATTCAAAAATTTCCTCTCTCTAGTTTAATTAATGAATAAATATTATTATTTGAATTTACGATTTTCTCTTGAAAATAATTCACCCTCTATCGAGGCGTAAATATAAATTGTAAAATTTTAATATTAATATTTAAAGGGGCATAATATATAAACAAACCAAAAATAAAAAGAACTAAGTTAAGCGTTCCATCTCACCCCTTGAATGAGGTATTTACCCTCTCATTTTGGTATTATTACTTATAAAATGTAATAATGACACAATAAGAGACATTAAATAAATAAGCTAAGAGAGAACAAAATAAAAACTAAGTCTCCTTAAATTTTCATTCCAATCCCAAGCTTTGACGTCAATAGTAACCCACAAATTTAAGTTTCACAACACTAAAAATAACGTCACTCAACTCACAATTTGTATCTTACAAAAATAATCTACCTCACACTCAAGTCACTATATAAAATAATACAAAAGAAAAAATAAAACATAACCAAAAATTTGGGCTAAACTAAAAACTACACTACTCTTCCCACTCTTGCACTATTGAACTATTGGATCCCCCTTGTAAAATGAAGAGTCTTCTTTTAAAAGAGGCATGAAGCATGGATTAAGGGTAGTTTAGGAAAAAAAGGGGATAAAATGTTAACATGTGACTTTTATTTTAGGACAAATGCAGATGCTTGGGTTTTGCAGGTATTCAGTTTTGGATGAAATGGGAGGTTTGGACAGAGGTGTCAGGGGGATTTTGGGTTTGGACCCCCGGATATCGAGGTAGATGGAGGTTCAAGAATGGGTTTGTGGGTATTCTATTTCAGCTGGGTTTGGAGCGGGTATAGGGTCGATGCGGGTTCCTAGCCGTATTAAGGTGGATTGCTATTTGGTTCTGGGTTTCGGGTTAAACTTTGGTACGAGATTGGTTGGGAGTTTACTGGGTCGATCTCGGGTATAGAATGGGTTCTCTTCGATTTCGGGTTAAGGAGGTTCGGTTTGGTTCGAGTTGAAATCGTCGGGGTAAGGTCCGGTTTACAGTGTCGAATAGGGGCGGATCGATCGGGTTCCGGTTTAGAATGGAAGGTCCGAGTATGGGGTCTCCAGTTTCGAGTTTGTTAGTATGATGGTATGGAGGTGGGTATTAGATGAGGGTTAAGGTTTATGATTATGGAGGTGGGTTTTGTTAATGGTGTATGAGAGAGGAAAGATAATGAGTGGTGAAGAAGATGGAGTGGGGGTTGATTAGGTGTAGGTGAGGTGTAGGGGAATAGAGTGTGTATTTGGTAATGTGTGTGTTTAGTTTGTGACTAAACACATTAATTGAAAAAAAATTTACTTACAACATAATAAAAAAAACTTAATAAAATTAAAAATATAAATCTATTAAAATTAAAGATTAGAACTCTAACCTATAAATAAAAGACTCAAATAAAATAATAGTAATTAAATTAAATAAAAAAATTGAAAACAAATAAAATAACTAAAAATATAATAGAACAAGCACCTATTATATTTATATAAAAAATATGAAAATACTCGACGCGTGATAACGGACTCTAATATATACAATAATACCCACACATAAATCCTAAAAATATACACAACTCAAAATGAAATGTAAAATAAATTCTAAAAATTAAAAACGACACAAATAAAAATCTAAAAAAATCTAAAAAGTACAAACCAAATACACACGGTACACAATATGGATGGTTTGGGCTCGGTACGAGGTAAGTTAGGGTTTGGGGACAAGGACTTTAGTTCCTTTAACTATATATTCGCTGCAGTTGATGTACTTGACCATTTATTTGTAGCAATTGCCTCTAATTAAGCACGTTTGACACCGTAAATGCATATTGACCTACAAAACCAATAAATAGCAACATAAGTCCGATTTTACCGAGAACTAGCAATTAAAAATTATCTATTTGAGGTATAAATATTACACTTTTGGGTACTTATCACACCACCCACAAACAGAACATTGCTAGTCCTCGAGCAAAATGTAGAGAGAGGAAAGATTAGAAACCAAAATTGTATCGCTTTCGCGGGTACAGGCGATTGCACTTAACATGTGCAACAAGCCTTTAAATATATAGGTTGCCCTACAGGACGAGTGTTGTCTCATGAGGGTTTGCAGGGAATATACTGTTGGAAACGAAGACCCCAATTTTAATTTTATAAAAATGAATTTCCTTTAATGCGGAATAAAGATGGTTCAACACACTCAATTGACAAATTTTAATTTATTGAAACAAATTAAAATTAAACAAAGCAAAGTGAATTAAAGTAAACTCACACACACTTTAAATTCACTCAAACAAAATTAATTTAATTATCAAGTTTAAATAAATTAGATAAGACTATTAACCAATTAATTTAGTGCCAACTTGAATTAAATTAACTTAAACAAAATTTACCCAAATAATTAAACATGCACCATTTTAATCAAGAATGCGAATTAAACCCAATTTTATCTTTTTACCGTAAGCATGAGTTCTAGGTGATTTTTTAAAAAAGATAAAATAAATTCACAATCCCACAACACGACGATGTACGAGGAAAAACCCAAAATCAAGAAAAAACCTCGGACGGCCCTAGCCTAACAGGTTCACTAAGTACGATATGAATTTTACAAAGACTCGACAAGAGGACTTACGCAACTGACTCGACTCCCTTCAAGCCTTGATGCGCTCCTTCAAACTTCAACCTTCGCCTAACAAATAATCCCAGAGTCCACCGGAACCTTGGAGTCCACCAATCGAGACCAAGCAACCATCAACCACACATGGTGCCTTTCACCATGTAAGAATGCCATAGCAAAAATAAAAGATTCTTCTTCTTTGAGGGATGTAGAAGCTAACCCAAACTTATCCTTCTTATGTTAGAGATGAACTAATGGTTACAAACTGCTCTAAGCAAGATATATATGTTTAAGAACATGGAATAAACATAAACTGATTTTATGGGTGAAAACACATATGTATAAGAGAATTTCTAATTAATTTTGACACATGAAAACTGGGACTTTTGTTATGAAATACTGGCTCTCAAAAATCTCTCAAGGAGGTTGCAAAAGTCTTAGAAAAGGTCTATCCCGAAGTTACCTTTAAAACTGTCATAAGGTAGCGGGACAAAGTAGTGGTAAATGGGTTAAAACTGCCAAAATTTTCTCGCCTAGAAATCTCGTTCGAACAAAGTCTCGTTCGAACGACCTTTCTAACAAAGTTCCAGAGGACAAAAGGTAAAATCCATTATCAAACTCGTTCGAACGACATTCTCGTTCGAACGAGTTTTTCGTTCAAACGAAGTGACAGAATGGTCATTTTCAAAATTAAGCCCAAATCTTTTTTATACAAAGTTCTAAAGTAACCTTCTGAAAATAAATTTTATTTTAAAATAAAATTACACCCGATAAAAAAATGTTCCAAGCTCCTATATATATAATTCATTCATATCTTAGGAGGGATTGGAACTAAGTTGATGACGTGAAATGATGCACATGTAAATCGGCAATGATGTTTTCTTGATAAGAAGGTCGTAACGTCTTCAACTTTCACATGTCATGGGCTTGAAGGATACACAAGAACACTATCCTATGACTCAATTATTTTTGTCCGGAATTGAGCCAAAACTACAAAGGACTCAATTGGAAAGTTGTGTCCTTACGAATCTCCCCCTTTGGCTATTCCGAGACAAAAACCAAAATAAAATCCTAAAGGGCTGCCAAGCTATACTAGACTCAAAAACTTTTCACCCAAAATAAAAAAATACAAGCTTGACTAAAAACCCAAGGATGGATAGCTTTACCGATGAAAGGTTTTCGCTAAATAGAAGTCATGCACACTTAAGCAAACATTAAACACATAGGGAATATCAAAGATTTAAATGCAATGAAATTAAATACTCCCCCTAAATTAATTTTCCCTTTTTATCCACTATGATCTATCTAAGAAGTTAGCGACTCCCCCTAAGTTAAATCTCCTAAAATAAAGGTTTTAGAAACCACTTCTCCCCCTTTTTTGTTCAGGAATAGACAAAGGATTAATTAATTACACATTCTCCCCCTAACAACTACATAAAGGGATAAAGTATGGGAAAGCAATTAAAACATGATTAAGCATAAAGTGATAAGAGCATGAAAGCAGCGTGGCAACATGAACGTAACTAATCCATACAAATAATAAACGATACCAACTAAGATGCAAAAGAAAGATAACAATTTGATACAAACGATACTAAGCATGTGATATCGACCAAAATATACAACAAGATAGATACCAATTTTGAATTGGAAACATGGATGGACTAGCAAGCAAGGCAAAGAAAAAAAAATTACCATATATATGTAGACATAATGAATATCACTAACGCACATGCACATATATATAGGTATAAACACCACACATGACACAAAGTACATTAAGCTTTTCACACTTGTATGGAAAAAATGTGTCCAAATACATGTGGTAAACGGAAGTGTAGGGGTGTGAACTAGTAACAATTAAATTTATACCCGATCACTTAAAACATATTCACGGAGTTCTCATTTGATTGCAAACTTTATCACATTTGAATATAACCTCATGTGATAATATAGATTGAACTCAATGAATAAACATACACAATGCATACAAGCCTAGAATTTTGATGATTCTACAAACCAATAGAGTCATGACATTGAAAGCACAACTAGGATAAACGGACATTGTGCAAGCCGTTGATATACCACCCAAACTCCCTCAAAATTAGCATATTAGTTTTTGAATGATTATATCAAACTAGGCAAATAGGCCTTAGCAAATATTTTCTTTTAATGCCATTATTTTCTTACTCCTTTGGACCACGTATTTCTTTTTGGTCCAAGAAAACGGTGGCTTACTCGTAAAGGATGATATTTCCTTTCGGAGACCTTCTCGTGCACATATATATATAATATTTTATCGCTCAATTCTCACGTGCAACGGATTTTAACACGCACTAGTCCTCCTAGGTCACATAGCATGTAGATGACTAGATTGGTAGGAGAACACCTCACAAAGCTCAATTATACATGTGAAGTTAAAATTTCAAGTGAGCTCGTGCATGTGAATTGAGGCATATAAAAATAGAATCCATCATACCAACTAAAAATCCAACTAATCCATGTAAGCATGGTAAAGAACATTTTAAGGATTGACAATCTTAATCAAAAGTTCTAGCCACATGGAAGAGAAAATAAAGGGATTCAAACACAAGTATATGCCACATAAAGTGTGTCAAACTAAAATACACACACACAAAAAAATATTTTTGAGTTTTTGAAATTTTTAACCAACCAAACAAAAATATTTACTCAAAAGACAAACAGAAAGACATTTATATTTTTCATTAAGCCTAAATTATTAAAAGGTAAAACAAAAATGATAAACAAAAATCTTTTTGTATTTTTCATTTAAAGAAAACTAAACTAAATATAATACAAAAGATAAACACAAATTATAATTCTAGCATGTGATAAATCATGAAGTATAGACTAGAACAATGATTAACATGCATACACCTAGCAATGATATATAATATGAAGCGCAAGAAGCTAGAGTATGAAAACAACTAACACATTCAACCTTTTGATTTAGCAAGGGATGTATCATGTGAAAGTAAATGAGAATAAAAAATACTATCTCGTAAAGCTACCAATTCGGATCTCCTAACCCAAACTAATGATGATTGACGATCTCGGGATATAGGAATCTTGGCTACCTCTGTTGCCTTACGTAAGGATTTTCTAGGACTTCGTTTAAGATCAAAACAAAATTTCTTAAGATGACCTTTTCGACCACAATGTGAGCATCTAAAGACTCGGCGAAAAGACTTACCCAAGGAATGATCTATAACATTATTCCTAGAGGATTCTCCTAAAACATTGGTTTTGGCTCTATGAGTTGACTCATTACAAGTATCGAAGCCTAAACCACAAGTGTGATTTTTAATTTGGACGGTTCCTAATATTTTATCTGATTTCTCCAAATGACATTCGAAATAAAATTTGACTTTACTAGAGTCTTTCACTTTCTTCTCAAGCTCTACAATCCTAGACTCAACCAAACCATTTCTCTCTCCAAGCTTGAGAAGCTCATTTTTCAAGGATTTCATCAAACCTCTAAGTCTATCTTTCTCACCTTCTACATACTCAAGCTTCTCTCAAAGAGCTCTCTCTCGCGTCCTAAGGTATTCAACCAACACACTATCCTCAACGACCTTGACACGCTCTCTAAAACTTACTTTCTAACTTCAAATTTCCTCTTTCTAATTTAATAGATTCTTCATATAGTTCTTGAAATGAAAATTGAAGTTCACTCACATTAACCTCTTCTTCACTCTCACTACCATAAAAAAATAAGGGAATCATACACTTTGGCCTCGGAAGGGTCATTTATTTGTATATCTTTATGGGAAGATTCATTATCGGTGCTCACATGACTTGCCATGAAGGCGATAAAGTTGCGCTCAGTAGGGGAAGCGGATCCCTCTTCCTTATCACTATCACTAAGGGTAGAATTATATGAAATTAGTTGTTTACCCTCTTTCCTTAGTTTAGAGGGGCATTCAAAAGACCTATGGTCATACCCTTCACAACCATAACACCTATTGGACTCGTCCCTATTTAAATTTTCATTAATGGTTTTAGGGATCTTTTCGGTTTTTTCATGCTTAGAATTTTCAAATTTCTTGAAATTATTTTTAAATTTATCTTTGTTAAATTTAAGAAATTTACGAAACTTCCTAGCAAACATAACCATGTCCTTCGAGTCACTATCACTTTCACTCTCTACTACTTATTTTTCCTTCTTTTGGGTTTTCAAAGAAACTGCCTTATCCATTTTCTTTTCAGTTTTGTAGGGAAACATGTCTAGTTCATAGGTTTGTAAATCACCTACGAGCTCTTCTAATTTCGTAGAGGCTAAAGTGGGTAAAGAATTTAACGTGGTCCCTTAGGAATAAATCTATCGGGTAGGGACCTTAAAATTTTCTTTACCACTCGGTCGTCGGGTATTTTCTCTCTCAAATTAAAAGATGAATTAACTATATCGGAAAATCTAGCATAAAATTCATCAAATGTTTCTTTTTCATTCATTTTGATGGTTTCAAATTGAGTGGTGAGGTTTTGGAGTTTAGAAGATTTGACGACACTAGTTCCCTCGTAAGTGAGTTGTAAAATATCCTAAGCTTCTTTAGCGGTTTCACATGTCATAATGCGTCGAAATTCATCCGGTGTGACCGTCGTAAATAAGGCATTCAAACCTCGGGAATTAAAATTTGCAAGTTTAAATTCAATCTCACTCCATCTATTTCTGGGTTTGGGAACATGCTCATTGTCTACCAAATGTGTGGGTGGGGACCACCCGTTAACAAATGACAACCAAACCTTTTCATCTAGAGACCTAAGTGCTGAACGCATACGTGCTTTCCAATATGCGTAATTAAAACCATTGAAAATAGGAAATTTGCAAAATGGAGAAAAATCCATTTTTAACCAAAATAATTGAAAAAGACCTTAACGCAATAATTTAGTGCTCGAGCTTTGATACCACTTGTTGGAAACAAAGACCCCCAATTTTAATTTTATAAAAATAAATTTCCTTTAATGCAGAATAAAGATGGTTCAAAACACTCAATTGACAAATTTTAATTTATTGGAACAAATTAAAATTAAACATAACAAAGTGAATTAAAGTAAACTCACACACACTTTAAATTCACTCAAACCAAATTAATTTAATTATCAAGTTTAAATCAATTAGACAAGACTATTAACCAATTAATTTAGTGCCAACTTGAATAAAATTAACTTAAACGAAATTTACCCAAATAATTAAACATGCACCATTTTAATCAAGAATGTGAATTAAACCCAATATTATCTTTTTACCCTAAGCATGAGTTCTAGGTGATTTTTTTCAAAAGATAAAATAAATTCACAATCCCAAAACACGGCGATGTACGAGGAAAAACCCGAATCGGGAAAAAACCTCAGACGGTCCTGGCCTAACAGATTCACTAAGTATGGTATGAATTTAACAAAGACTCGACAAGAGGACTTACACAACTGACTCGACTCCCTTCAAGCCTTGATGCGCTCCTTCTAACTTCAACCTCCGCCTAGTGAATAATCCCGGAGTCCATCGAAACCTTGGAATCCACCAATTGAGACCAAGCAACCATCAACCACACATGGTGCCTTTCACCATGTGAGAATGCCGCAACAAAACAAAAGCTTCTTCTTCTTTAAGGGATGTAGAAGCAAACCCAAACTTCTCCTTCTTATGGTAGATATAAACCAATGGTTCCAAACAACTCCAAGCAAGATATATATATTTAAGAACATGGAATAAACATAAACTGATTTTATGGGTGAAAACACGTGTATCAGAGAATTTTTAATTAATTTTGGCACATGAAAACTAGGACTTTTGTTATGAGATATGTGCTCTCAAAAATCCCTCAAGGAGGTTGCAAAAGTCTTAGAAAATGTCTGTACCGAAGTTGCCTTTAAAACTGTCATAAGATAGTGGGACAAAGTAGTGAAAAATGGATTAAAACTGCCAAAATGTTCCCGCCCAGAAATATCGTTCGAACGACCTTTCTAACGAAGTTCCAGAGGCCAAAAGGGAAAATTCGTTGGCAAACTCATTCGAACGACATTCTCGTTCGAACGAAAAACTCGTTAGAACGACATTATCGAATGAAGTGATAGAATGGTCATTTTCAAAATTAAGCCCAAAACTTTTTATACAAAGTTCTAAAGTAACTGTCTAAAAGTAAAATTTATTTTAAAATAAAACTACACCCGATAAAAAAATGTTTCAAGATCCTATATATATATATATGTAATGCATTCATACCTTAGGAAGGATTGGAACTAAGTTGATGATGTGAACGAGGCACATGTAAACCGGCAATGACGTTCTCTTGATAAGAAGGCCGCAACGTCTTCAACTTTCATATGTCATGGGCTTGAAGGATACACAAGAACACTGTCCTATGACTCAATTGTTTTTGTCCGGAATTGAGCCAAAACTACAAAAGTATCAATTAGAAATTTGTGTCCTTACATATACCCACAAAATTCTTAATTTTCAAATGGACAGTCTATCTCTTATTAGACATAGAATAATCAAACAATCGATCACAAGATAAATGATTTGAGAAATACAAGCAAAAAGTGTATAAAAGGTTATCTAAGTAAATACTCAAGGCTCATCCTTCCTATAACTCAACGTGTGTGGTGTGAATCAGTCAAAGCGGGTCGAGTATCATAAGAGTAATTCCTTGATTGCCTCTTTGGAATCAACACTTCAACTTTAAAATCTCACTGGATATAGCTCTCTCAAACGAAAGCTTGAGATTTGGGTTAGTTTATCACTCTGGTGTGTGGGGAGGTGAATAAATGTAAGCAAGTTCAAACGTCTCACACACATATAAGAAAGAACAACAATTAGAAAGATAAATGATCTCATGAAAGAATGTCAATCACTATAGTGAGAACGTCGAGTTATTCACCACATTGACTTTCATTTGCTCGAACACCTAGGGGAAAACATGGAATTTTATGTGTGAGGGGAAATGAAATGGGATGAGAAGGTTATGATAGGTAAAATGGTGATATGATGGATGATGGATGGATATGCGATGTGTGAGGAGAGTGTTCAATACATGAAGAACAAATGTCTTTATTTCACAAGAACTAACTACAAACTATTCTTCTTTTTTTTTACTTTTCTTTCCTCTCTTTTTTTTCTTTTGCTATTTTTTTCTGTTTCTCTCTTTCGTTATACTCTCAATCACTGAAGACATTTTACATTTGGTAAAGAACTATTTTTCTCAAAAATGAAAGTTGATATATGAATGGGCATGATATATGATGGAGTGGGAAAATATGTGGGAATATGGAAGAGCATGGAAATGTAATGGGTGAAGTGAATGGGTGAAAACCTAGTGATCGGGACAAATTTCAAGACACGTGTTTCTTATAACTCGAAAATGATGTCGTTCTCGGTGATCAAACCAAAAATTTATGAAAAATAATTTGATCATACAATAATTAAAGCAGACCCAAAAGAAGTTGAATGAACTTGTGACTCGAAGATGTTGACGAGATAAGTGCACAAATTTTGTTGAGTCTAGAAATTCATAGTGTAAAATTCCTTGTTACATATTACATAAGATATTTAGAAAAAATAAATCCTCTAGCTTGATTCCTAGACTTAAAATATGGATGATAGAAAATTCAAGTCAGTGAATGAGATGAAAGCGACTGCAAAAAATTTTTAAAATGAGGTTTAAAAATAAATAAAAAATTCAAAAGAGGTACGATTTTGATAAATTTCCCCACCCCCAAACAAAAAGGAACATTGTCCTCGATGTTAAGTAAAATGATTTTAAAATTGAGAGTAGAAGGGACGAAAGATATTATCGGAATCATCCACTATAGAAGTGAACAGATGTTGCCAAAAAGAAACCTGAATAAGTGATAAGATAAAAAAAAATGTGTGCAAGTCTATAAACATTATAAAACACAGGGTGATGTGAAACAGCACCCCCAAATCGGATGAGACTCATACAAGAACAACGGGTTGCCTCCCGGTATCTCTAAGTTTAATATCTTTAGCCATACCGAACAATTCTCACCCTAAGGACAAGATCGATGAAAGTGTGGGGCGGCAGAAAAATTGTGTGATGATAATCACCCCCAAACAAGACTGAAGTGTAAGTCTTGTTGGATAAAGGCTAAAACGGGTCAATGCGCTTGGATGGCGAAGTGCTTCACGCGATGAAAAGCATCAGTGGACCATGGGTGGTGGGTATTAGGGTAAAGGTGAGGGTGTAAAGGCACATATCATTGGCCTTATTGAGCCAAAAAGTGAGGGCAACAACGACCCTGTTAGAATGGTGCTCAAGTTGGATGGGGAGGCAGAAGGGTGTAGAAAGTGTAATGGGGTGGGGTTCATATAAATCACACGACCGTTCTATGAATGGGTGATGATAATGGTCATTCCGTGACATGCCAGGGAGCTGTCGATGGAAAAAATAAACACCACAAGAGCATGGAGGGCATGGGTTAACAAGCTCGGTGTCACGTAAGTTGAGAGTAACACCATATATACTCTCGTGGATGGTAGGATGAAAGAAGAACTCACGAAATGGCTCATGAAGTTCAAACATGGAGGGTGGGTGCAAGTAAGGACCTAAAGAAATAAGTGGCAACGGTGAATGTATAAGGTCCAGGCATGGTGGAGGGTTGGGTGGGACATTAGGTGGGGGAAGATAATCTAATACGAGAGTAGGTGATACACACTCATTTGGAGGATTGGAATAATCCTCAAGATCCTCTTGAAGAGGAAGTGTGGTATCAAGTGATGGAGAGATCAAATTATCCACTAATGTGTCACCAACCGTGGTGGTGAAAGGGTTTAACGAGGCGTTAAGATCCGAGATATATGAATCAACATCAATATCAGACTAAAAGTGAGACAAACATTGCTGGAGAGTATCCATAGCAAGGGAGGGGGAAGCATCTCCGAATAAATCTCCATGAATTGGGAATCACACATAGCCAAAGCTAACCTAAAAGAAATGGGCATCTCGAGGACACACTTAAGGGGTGCAACAGGTATAAACTCAGACGTATTTTTGGACATAATGGATGGGGGAACCTCAAAATGGGTTATTTTCGATATCGCAGGGAAAGGTGAACGTCGACATTAGGTTCTTTTGGATTATTAGGGTAGGGATCAGTCTCATATACTATGGATACGTCAGCACAATTGTCAACTTGAGGCTCGGACCACGGGGAGGTCTCAACTACAAGATTCTCGGGGTGATTAGGTTGGTGGTGGGATAATGGTGGATGGGTGAGGTGGACACAACACACTAATATCATGACTAAACGGATAATACTCATAGGAGGTGTGGGGAGCGGGGTCAAGTTCATCATACACAAAAGGATCGCCTTCATGATGGACAAAAGGATGATAATCGTTCGGTGCGTAGTGAGGGAACTGATCGGGATGGGGTGCACTTGAATGCCATGAAGACTGTCGGAACGTGTGAGAATCCGCAATAGGGGGTTGGGATTCATATTGCATGGGAGGGTGATCAATCCTCCACGAATAGCTTGGTTGCTCACGCCACTCGGTATTAGATATGTCAGGATAATAAGCCGAAGTGGGTTCCGAAACAGTGTCATATGGATACGCATGTTCCATGGTGGGGTCGGATGGATAAGGACAGTACGCGCACTCATGGGACATGTGATTGGCGTGGGAACAATAGGTGCACTGCGAATAGGGGAAATGGCCAAAGTCATTCCATAAAAGATTTTCATCGACCATGACGAGGTGGATAGGGGAGAAAAGGTTTCTCCACAAATATTTTTAGCTTTTTAAATTTTATTTTTTATTATAAAGAAAGAAAATCTTTTTGGATTTTGAATTTTTGAAAAAGAATGAAAATATTTTTGGTATTTTTGAATATAAAAAAATCTTTTTGAATTTTTGAAAAATAAGGAAAATAAATAAATAAAATGTTTTTGAATTTTTTATATTTTTTTTAAATAAGAAAAAGGATGAAAATATCTTTGAATTTTTGAAAAGGGATAAAAGTGGACTCGATATGAAACACACACTAATGGAGCACACCAAATCGACTACCAAAGGATTACAATTATATACGTACAAGCGAAGGAAAATTCTAACTAGCATGTAACCATTTTTTATCTTCAATTAGGTGAATGGGTAGTCAAATTTTAATTACTCCGCGAGCAAGAAAAAGCACGAAATCTTATACGTCGCCTGTGAAATAATGTGCTCCTACTTGGCTTTCTAGTTGATTGATTTTAATTAAGTGATGGCACGGGTTAACAAGCAAGTGGAGTTTGTGATTGAGTCGGGTGATGAAATCCCTTCTCGTTTCAATGACCGGGTATAGGTCTTAAGTTCTTTAATTCATCAAACCATTCAAAGTAAGACTATGGAAAAATAAAATCACATAGGAGCAAATAGTCAAACAATAAATGGACTCGCTAACAGATGAGGCGCGAGTGATAAAGAAATGTACCTCCTACGGCCTCTACACACGTAGGGTGAAGACCGAGTTGAGTCGACTAGGAGAAGTTTGCTAAAATTCAGTCGTCTCTGGGAGTCCTACGGACCCAAAGTAGAGAGGTTTTAAAATTCCATTCCAAGGGCGCTCTCTCTCCCTTATCCCATTTCCGTTTTTCTTTTTCTTATTTTATTTAATTATTACAAATAATTGGTTTCCAAAGCACCACGAATAAATGTATAAGGCATCAATATCCTAATACAAACAATCTATGTAAAAATAAAAAATATATTTATATATGTATATATGTATATACAAATGAACAAATCTACAAGTCTTCAAAACGCTCCTCAACTTGAAAAGTCGGCAACGACGCCATTTGACAACACGCCTTTGCGGTATATGTCGTTGAAAAGTAAAGGCGGTCAATCAAAAATTCCTTTTGATACCTACAAACACACAAAAATTGTATATTGGCAAGTAAAGGGTCAATCTGCGCTCTCTAATGTGGACAAGAGCAAAATGAAGACCACGTATGATTTTTTAAAACAATTATGAATGGATATTTATACTACTAATTATGAACTAAAAATTAAAACTACACTAATAAATAAGAAAATGATAAAGTGAGCTAAATATGATGAGAAAATAATTACGAGAAAATTCAAGGGATTAAACTTCACCACTTAAATTATTTATTTTCATTAATTAGTTTGTCTATTTGAAATACCCCAAAACATATAAAAATTCACAAATCAACTCTCGTTGCAAATGTAAATTTACATATAGTCTTTTTAGAAGATTAATATTTAAATTTTACATACTCACAAAAATTAGATTTAAACATTTTCTAGGAAATCACCCGTTAGGAAAAATTTACTAAAAGCATTTAAATCATAAAAAAATAAGTTTCAGAGTTGAGAAATTCAAACTACAATATCATTCAAAATTTTCCTATCTCTAGTTTAATTAATGAATAAATATTATTATTTGAATTTACGATTTTCTCTCGAAAATAATTCACCCTCTATCGAGGCGTAAATATAAATTGTAAAATTTTAATATTAATATATGAAGGGGCATAATAAATAAACAAACCAAAAATAAAAAGAACTAAGTTAAGGGTTCCATCTCACCCCTTTAATGGGGGTATTTACCCTCTCATTTTGGTTTTATTACATATAAAATGTAATAATGACACAATAAGAGGCATTAAATAAATAAGCTAAAAGATAACAAAATAAAAACCAAGTCTCCTTAAATTTTCATTCCAATCTCAAGCTTTGACATGAATAGTAACCCACAAATTTGAGTTTCACAACACTAAAAATAATACCACTCAACTCACAATTTGTATCTTACAGAAATAATCTACTTCACACTCAAATCACTATATAAAAAAAATAGAAAGGAAAAAATAAAAACTGAACCAAAAATTTGAGCTCCAAAAAAGGAGCTCCTAAACTAAAAACTACACTAATCTTCCTACTCTTACACTTTTGAACTATTGGATCCCCCTTGTAAAATGAAGAGTCTTCTTTTTAAAGAGGCATGAAGCATGGATTAAGGGTAGTTTAGGGGGGGAAAGGGATAAAATGTTAACATGTGACTTTTATTTTATGAAAAATGCAAATGCTTGGATTTTGTAGGTATTAAGTTTTGGATGAAATAGGAGGTTTGGACAGAGGTGTCCGCGGGATTATGGGTTTGGACCTCCGGATATCGAGGTAGATGGAGGTTCAAGAATGGGTTTGTGGGTATTCTATTTCAGTTGGGTTTGGAGCGGGTATAGGGTCGATACGGGTTCCTGGATGGATTAAGGTGGATTGGTGTTTGGTTGTGGGTTTCGGGTTAAACTTTGGTACAAGTTTTGTTAGGAGTTTACTGGGTCGATCTATCGTATAGAATGGGTTCTCTTCGGTTCCAAGTTAAGGATGTTCGGGTTGGTTCGTGTTGAAATTATCGGGGTAAGGTCCGGTTTGCAGTGTCTGAATCGGGGCAGATCGATCAGGTTTCAGTTTGGAATAGCAAGTTCAGGTATGGGGTCTCCATTTTTGGGTTTGGTAGTATGATGGTATGGAGGTGGGTATTAGATGAGGGGAAAGGTTTATGGTTATGGAAGTGGGTTTTGTTAATGGTGGATGAGAGAGGAGAAAGAATGAGTGGTGAAGAAGATGGAGTGGGGGTTGATTGGGTGTATGTGAGGTGTAGGGGAATAGGGTGTGTGTTAGGTAATGTGTGTGTTTTGTTTGTGACTAAAAACATTAAATGAAAAACAAAATTGCTTACAACACAATTAAAAAAAACTTAATAACATTAAAAATTAAAATCTATTAAAATTAAAAATTAAAATTCTGACCTATAAATAAAAGACATAAAAAAAATAGTAATAAAATTAAACTAAAAAAATTAAAAACAAATAAAATAACTAGAAATATAATAAAACAAACACCTATTATATTTACATATAAAAATATAAAAATACTTGACACGCGATAACGGACTCTAATATATACAATAATACGCACACATAAATCCTAAAAATATACACAACTCAAAATGAAATGTAAAATAAATTCTAAAAATTAAAAACGACACAAATAAAACTCTAAAAAAATATAAAAAGTAAAAACTAAATACACACGAGGCTCGGGACAGAATAGGGATGGTCTGGGCTTGGTGCGAGGTAGGCTAGGGTTTGGGGACATGGACTTTAGCTCCTTTAACCGCATCTTCGCTGCATTTGATGTACTTGACCATTTATTTGTATCAACTGCCTCGAATTAATCATGTTTGACACCGCAAATGCATATTGACCTACAAAACCAACAAATATCAACATAAGTCCGATTTTACCGAGAACTAGCAATTAAAAACCGTCTATTTGAGGTATAAACATAACACTTTTGGGTGCTTATCAGTTCTCAAGTAGCGCAACACACATGGCTTGGCTTGATGCTGACGATTGGGCAGGCTTGGAATGGAGGGGCAGCGAAAACTCTTTTGACTAATTCGAGTCGGTGGTGAATAATAGGACTCTATTTTGTGAACCTTCGTGTCATCGCACTTCTAGGGTGGTGAACCCTGGTGGTTATGTAAGTATTGATGACCCTTGGTATTCTCTTCCTTTTTTCTTGGCGATATTTCCTTATTTCTTCAATTTTGACAAGGGATTTTACTTTTTTCTTTTGGCATGTGACACCCCGCCTAAATAAATACAAGTGATCAGTCCTTTATTAAATTAACTCAAAGTTTCTGGTTGGTTCATTCTAAGTATCACTGTTGAAAAATAATTTTCTTTATTAATCACCTAATAAATAATTAAGCTACGTGTCAAAACATTTAATTTTATAAATTAAGTTTGATTGTTATTATTAACTATGAAACCATTTTCATGAATACAAATGATAGTATTAAAACCAAACCATGCAGATTAAAGAACATACTAGATAAATCAATCCAAATAAACTATCCCAAATCGCAGGACGAGGTAGTAATCACAAGTAATCCCAACTAAAATAAAATCCTCAAATAAATCAAGAGTACAAATATCTCTGAACTAGATAAAACTGGAAATGGGAGACATATGCCCTATCTAATGATGACTAAATAGAAGACTGAGAAGGCAACGATGAAGTCGTCTACTGCAAGGACCTGCAACTCCCACACTAGCTGCAGCAGGTCAACAGTCCAAAGATCTAAGCCTGCTGCCTCTGTGGCCAGGCACCTGTAATACATACATATATATATATACAAGTGAAGGAAAATATAACAAGAAACGGGTCAGATCCCGAGTGTAAAATAACTTTAAAAATAGTTTAGCAAGTATTTAAAATGCTTACCAGTTGATATTGCATACATGTTAGTACCAGGACACTCACTTGAGAATTCCCACCCCTCAACTAGTGTCCACGCCTAACGTACTAACGAACTAATCTGGATAAAGCTAACCCAATTCACTAGTCTAATTCAATTTCCCCTCACCAAATTTGTTTCAAGTAATCCCATGATTATAGTTATATCTGATAACCTTTTCTTATGAATATATTGGGCAAGTTATATATATATTCGTCTCAATATAGACTTAAGTTCGCAACCACTTATTTCATTTACTATGAATTATTCAGTTCGTATCTAGTTACAAGCACAGGAGATTAATCACAAGAATACATATTTACCACTCATAATATATATACTAATAGGGCTCCCCACATAAATCTATGGTGCTGGCATACTCTGCTATTAGGTCCCCGTGTCTCTCGTACAAAGGAAAATACTAGTTCGTAATCACTCTCGAACTGTACACAAAACTCACATATTGGAGGTGAATCATAGTTCTAAGTCACTAAGATGTCAGCACATACCCTCACGTCTCTTAGAACCGTCTGACAATCATTCTCGAAGATCCTGTACCAAGGATCCTATGTTCTAAGGTACGAGTAAATATCTCCCATAAAGGTCACATCAGATATTCAAATAATATATATACATGCACTCATATGTATATTTACATTATTCATCTAGGTACGTCCATGACCCATAACATATTCTATCCATGCGTAGCATATAACGCTCGAGTTCTACGTATAAGTAAATTACTCTTTTTATTCTGGCTTGGAAATCATATGTTGTGCCCTAGCCATCTTTACAGTTCTGTCTTCTCACGCCATAATAGGGATGACCTCAACTACGGTCATTAATCTTGAATATATCAACTAACCTTAACTGAGATATGCCTCCTGTTGTCCACCTAACGGCCCTCGTCTGTTAAACTTCATTGTTCGAACACGCCCGAACGCAAATAAGATTCACTAATATATATATATGTTATAGTAGGAGAACAAAATCTCACCATAGAAATCAATAATACTAAACCTAGGGCTCTATATCAAACAAAGCAACGCTGGAAGCATAATAAGCCACACAGATCCTAATGGACTCTAGAATCTGATGCTCTGATACCACCTGTGACACCCCGCCTAATTAAATATCGGGTCATCAGTCCTTTATTAAATTAACACAAAGTGTTCGGTTGGTTCATTCTTAGCATCACTGTCGAAAAATAATTTTCTTTATTAATCACCTAATAAATATTTAAGTGTTAAAACATTTAATTTTATAAATTAAGTCCGGTTGTTATTATTAACTATGAAACCATTTTCACAAATACAAATGATAGTATTAAAAATAAACCATCCAAATGAAAGAACATACTAGATAAATCAATACAAATAAAATATCCCAAATCGCAGGATGAGGTATTAATCACAAGTAATCCCAACAAAAATAGAATACTCAAATAAATCAAGAGTACAATTCTCCCTGAACTAGATAAAACTGGAAACGGGTGACACATGCCCTATCTAATGATGACTAAATAGAAGACTGAGATGGCAAGGATGAAGTCGTCTACTGCAAGGACCTATAACTCCCACACTAGCAGCAGTACGTCAACAGTTCAAAGATCTAAGCCTGATGCCTCTGTGGCTGGGCACCTGTAATACATATATATATATATATATATAGAAGAGAAGGAAAAGATAACAAGAAACGGGTCAGAACCCCAGGGTAAAACAACTCTAAAAATAGTTTAGCAAGTATTTAAAATGATTACAAGTTGATACTACATACATGTTAGTACCACGACACTCACTTGGGAATTTTCACCCCTCAACTAGTGTGCACGCCTAACGTACTAACGAACTAATCTGGATAAATCTAACCCAATTCACTAGTCTAATTAAATTTCCCCTCACCAAATTTTGTTTCAAGTAATCGCATGATTATAGTTATATCAGACAACCTTTTCTTATGAATATATTAGGCCATATATATATATATATATATATTCATCTCAATATAGACTTAAGTTCGTAACCACTTATATCATTTACTATAAATTATTCAGTTCGTATCTACTTACAAGCACAGTAGATTAATCACAGGTATATATATTTACCACTCATAATATATATACTAATAGGGCACCCCCCATATAAATCTATGGTGCTGGCATACTCTACTATCAAATCCCCATATCTCTCGTACAAAGGGAAATACTAGTTCGTTATCACTCTCCAACTGTATTGACACAAAACACACATATTGGAGGCGAAGCATAGTTCCAAGTCACAAAGAGGTCAGTACATACCCTCACATCTCTTAGGACCGTTTGACTATCATTTTCGGATAGCCTGTACCAAGGAGCCTATGTTCTAGGGTACGAGTCAATATCCCCCATAAAGGTTACATCAGAATAAGACTGTCTCGGTGCGAAAACCTCCGTAATAGAAAGTAGCGCGGGTATGATTAAACACAGATATTCAAATAATATATATACATGCACTCATATATATATTTACAATATTCAGCTTGGAACCCATAACATATTCTATCCATGCGTAGCATATAATGCTCGAGTTCTACGTATAAGTAAATCACTCATTTTATTCTCTTAATTATTTCAAATCCTTAAGTACTTCTCGACTCTCGAAATGTATCCTCTCGATAAACATAAAACCAGTAGGTTCACCATCACTACTTTACTGGTCTAAGTATTTCTTAATTCTCACAAGACCTACAATAACGTACGCATGATTTTCCACTAAATTTATATTCCCAAAACCCCACGATTAAATCTCATATAAACTTGTTTTACCCGGACCCTACTTATACCCTACTGGTCCTTCTCATGTCCCATTAAGATATTTAAATTATGTCCAAAGGTCCTTATGCATTGGGATTGGATTAACATAAAAAGGGGAAGAAGTTTTAGTTTCAAAGAGGGGTCGATCAATCGATAAAAAGGGTTGATCAATCGACACAGTCGATCGACATTCTTAAATAGATCGATCGATCGACATTCTTAAGTCGATCGATCAAGCAGGTGTTGTCCCAGTTTTTTCAATTCTAGCCTACGGGTTTCATCCAATATAAATCCTCAAACCTCCATTAACAAGTCCCAAACTCCCAACCAAACCTCGCGAATGTTATATAAACCAATATAGAATATTTCTACCGTAAAACATTCGCAAATTCACCAAGAATCGTCATCAAAGGGGATTAATTTAAGAAGTTAATATTTAACCCTAGTTCATCCAATTTTCTCAAGAATTCATTTAAATTTATAGATTTATATATCTACTGGGCATCAATTTCATGGATAATATATTAGATATGACAGATATCCATCCTAACATGGTTTCTACTTTAAATTTGCAATAAACACCTCCCAAACAACATTTTATTTTCAAGAAAACATGAGAGAATAAATTCCTATACTAGCATGGATGTGTTATCAACTAAAGAACAGCAAGTTAGATACTTGCCTGGAAATCGAACGTCTAATCCGACGAATAGAATGGTATAGGAACGATTCCCTTCTTTCGATGTACACATTGGTGGTGGAATTGATGAGAGTGGTGTAGGGTTGGTGGCTCTCCTCCTTGGAAGCCTTATCTCTTCTCTCTTCCTTAGCCTCTACGAAACTCCAAGGTTTCTAACCCTCGAGAATTATAAGTCCAATAAGATATAACACTCCAATTTTCGTTCATGATTAAGGCCTAAAATGGGTAATTACCAAAATGCCCTCCCGGGTTACCGGTTAGGCCTAAAATGTCTCGAGACCCAAACTAAACCCCTGTGTACACTTTTCTGATTATCTCAACCCTTTCGGACACATTGGCGCACTCGAAATGGCCATATGGGTGACTTATAATTAATTCACTTTTATTCCATTAATTTAGCCCAGACACGACACATGCGCGTCCCAACTTAACTTCTATAATTGTCGTATTATTCACTCGCGACAATTTCTCATATATTACTTATTCAATATTATTCTTACCAATAATTATTAACTCTTGTGATGCTAGTAAATATTTATTTTAAAATCTGAATTAATATTAAATTAATTTACCCTAATTTAATTTAATTAATCCCACAATTAAATGTCACAAAAGTACGGTGTATTACAGTATGATGGTTCTATGTCAACTATGCGTGCTCGAGGGACGACGGGACTTAAGAATGTTTAGGAGCACCTTCCGTCTGTGGTGTGTTGGATGCTGTCATCAGCCAGTTTTGGGAGACTAGCGGTTGCTTTGGATTAGACACCTCGTTCTACGTTTGTTCTCTGTGCTCTGGGGGAGAGGTAGTGGGAAACCACCCACACCTTTTATTTTGGATTTGGGGAGATGACAGTGATTCCTGTGCAGCAGCTGCTGGGGATGGATTGCGATGGGATGCAGATTGGGGTGGATAGGACTCTGAGGGTGATGCCGGAGGCGGTGACGACGACGTTGGGTGATGTGAAGAGGGTGGTCTCTGTGGACTCTCTTCGTTTGTCTATCTTGATAGAGTTATTGCTGAGGAGGAAGATTGATGAGAGTGATGGGTGGTAGGTACGATAGATGGCCCGTCTGTTTATTTTGCTGGTGTTGGGGGGTTTATTGGTAGTGACGAGTGGCGACGTCGTCCACTGGTGGTTTTTACCATTCTTAAGGGTGTTTTCGAGCATCCGTCTTTATGACTGGGGAGCCTGATCTTGTTGACCCTTTATTACTCTGTTGATGCATTCAGTCAGTGCTACCGACAAACTTTTACAGGGGCCACTTGTTTTTCTGAGGTATTCTTTATTTTTCGCATTTTCCTTTATGCACTTGCTTTTTTTTCATGCGTTTTATTCTTGATTTCTTAATTGCTGACTTTTTCAGACATGGTTCTATGAGGTGATTGGTTTAACACCCAATTTATAGCTCTGAAGGAAGAGTCTATTGAGGACATATATCGGATGTACAGGTGGCAGGAGTCCAATCGGCACTCGAAGAAGTCTCTTTCTCAAGAGGCGGATCATCAGCTCTTGAATGGCCTAACGAGTGAGTGGGTAAATCTTTATTTCTTTCTTAAGACTATCTTTCCTTTGATGATCCTTTCCTGATATTGATATTTTTCTCTTGCTAGGAATTTGTAGGTGACCTTCTATCCGTGGGGGATGGCTATCCAGCATACGGGGTTGACTAAGGGACATACGCAGATGCGGCATCTACTGGCGCATGAGTTTGGCCAATCTTGGTACCTTGGGGAGAGATTAGTTCGACAAATTATGGAGGATGTGGGTTCGGTTCCACCAATGAAGACCCCGATATATATGAGGCGAGTGTGGAGATGTTGAATAATGCACAGGTAGCGGCGATGATGGGTGAACCTTACTCGTCATATACCGACACGACAGTTATGTATGACTATATGGATTTTGTGTTGAGATGGTTGATTCCGCCCAACATATATGACGTGATGGATCTTCCCCAACGAGCTCGAGTCATTTTTTAGGATCATCCTATAGCATAGGCGGTGTGTCGACATTAATGGCAGCGATAACTTCAGAGGCTCCTTTTGTTCAGTTGGCCACTCCTACTTACGATATTCGAAGAGATGATGGAGGGTCAGTGCGTATGCTATACCATCCTAATGCGATGGATCCGAAGGAGTTGGGCTTGAAAAAGGAGGTCCTTTGACTTAAGGTATACTTTTCATCTCTTTGTCTTTTTTATTTCCTGATTTCTTTCTTTGCCTCAGACTGGATGATTTGATGTTTTCTATTTTCTTTCGTAGCATATTCGGGTCTCCACGACTTGGATGAGGGATATTAGGGGTTGAATAACTTCGACGAATGTCCACATTCGAGATGCAATTTTTATTCCTTCTTGTTTGGTGTCGTATGCCTCATCTGAGCAAGGGTCTGTCTTGGTGAGTGGTAGCGCATCGTTCGTAGAGGAAAGAGAGCGTGTCGCAAGGAAGGAGGCTCCTAGATAGATAGATAGATAGATAGATAGATAGATAGATAGAGAGAGAGAGAGAGAGAGAGAGAGAGAGAGAGAGAGAGAGAGAGAGAGAGGGGGGTATGTGGGTTCAGGCTGAGTCCCGTTATATTTTTTATTTTTCTTGCAAAACTGATGTAACACCACAAATATCTATGCAGATAAAATGAAGTTTTTTTTGTTTAATTTCTGTTTTTAGTGACTAATGCACATGCTCTTTTTACTTTGCTGCTGAGACCGCAAAAATAAAAATAAATGATTGGAGAAAGATTTTATTTTAAAATGGGATAAGTAAAAACATAAGGATAAGGAAATTCGGAATTCCCTTAAAATAAAAATTATTTTTATTGAGTTTTTTATTTTGACAAAAAGGGAAAATGGGATTTCCCAAAAATAGGGGGTTGTCGATCGGCATGAACCCTGTCCTGCCTATCAGCATATCAGTCCAGTCTAATCAACCCAAGACTTTGATCGCACTTTCTTCAATTTCTTGGTACTTGGTGTGGTAAGTTTTCCTTCGATTTCTGCAGGGTTTCTTGTCTTTGTTTGAGAGCTTTCAATTATAAATTGGGGTATGGATGGAGATTTTTCTTCACCCTTTCACATTCCTTCTCCTTTACATTATTCTTTGCTCACCTTCTTCTTATTTTATGATATGGCACTCCCTGGTAGTGTTGAGTTTGCAAATGACCTCGAAACCTTGGAAGCGATGGTCTCCTATAACATTGACTACGACGCTTTCAACATGCGATGAGTCTCTTTATGGCGTAATTGGCCCATAGAGTGGAATATGCTGATGGAGGTAGTTGGGTTTTGGTACCCCGATGACCCTTTCATTCGCTTTGGGTTGGACAAAATGTGTCTGAACTATGAAGAGTTTTATGCCATGTGGTTGTGAGAGAGGTTCCGTATGGCAGTCCCACATACGTATCCTTTGCTGGGGGTGACAAATTTCTTTTCATGCTATTTCATCAGTGTAGGCCTGGATATCGAGAGCTGGGAAAACTGGTTCATGGAGCACGGGGCTCGAGGCTTACGCTGGTCAGTGCCTTATTGGGGGGAGTTGTTTCCCATTTTGGAACTCGAATAATACTAGTATGTTTGGTTAGTAGGCCTTCGGCATACCTCTTTCACTTTCCCTGGCAGCTTTTGTGCCAATTTGGTTGGGAATAGATTATGCCACCGCAAACACTGGACTTCTTTCCTGTGGAGGATCTGACAGAGCGTATGTGCATACATCTTAGTTCTTTACGGGATAATCGTCGGCCGTTGACCAGTCCATCCCAGTCTGTTGGAAGAGTTTGGTATATCTCAGGGGACTATATGAAGTGGTTATGGAGAAGAGTAGTTGCCAAGATGCTGGTTATGGAGACTGGAAAAATATGGTTTGCTATATCTGACACCATGGAGGGAGGTGTTGTGGTTTTCCCCAACGTAGTTCGGGCTTATCGTTCCATGGAGCGTCTGTGGCACTCAATTTAAGTAGGGGAAGTTTGGGGACCTAGGATGTGGGTGATGATAGGGCTGGTTCTTCTGGAAACTACGGGTAGGATGTGTGAAGCTTTTGTAATGGGTGTGGTTATGTGTTTTGGGAATAATTTATGGGTTATTTTAGGTGTAGTGGGACTTGTTTTTATTTTGGTTTTATGAAGGTAGGAGTTGGATTACAGGGGAAGTCGTTTGACTCCCTATGCCAATGTAATCTTACCAAAATTTTGAATAATGAAATAAAAGAGTTTTTTTATTATCTAATTGTGCCTCTTGATGAGTTTTGCATTTGAATTATCTATAACAATCACTAAGGCATACATAATACTTTTGTGCATGTATACGTTAAAATGAACTGTAGTTCTCGGGGATAAGAAGAGAATAGGATTTTATCAAAAAAAAGGGAGTCATGCTCATGTAAAGGGTATGAGATGCCTACGTACCTCTAGGGGTTTTGAAAAAAAAATTAAAATTAATTTTGAAAGCAAAAGGATTTTTAGAGCATCAGGACCCAATTAATTTTGGCTAGAGTAAAATAGAAAAAAAAAATTTGAATAGAAGGTGGATGAGAAGAATCGTAGCGTGTTGAGATTTCGAACTAGGGGTAGAATTTCTTGAGACGGTACAAGTTGATTGGACGCGCCATTTTTTCTTCGTCAAAATCGATGAGCATAGCTGCACCGCCTATTAAGATCTTTTTCACAATGTAGGAGCCTCTCCAATTGGGCTTGAATCTCCCTATGGGGTCCCCTTCTTGAACACCGAGGTCCTTGACTCTCTTATTAAATGATCACGCAATACAATGATGGTATCCTTGTACATGATACAGCATTTTTAGCCTCCTTTCATCCAAGAGTGATAACTCATCAAGAAGGCTCTGATGCCAGTCTTCCTCGTTGATTTTTCTTTCTAGCATAACACGTTGTGAAAGGATTTCCAGCTCTATGGGTAAGAATGCTTCCATGCCATAGATAAGAGAGTAATGGGTAGCCCCAGTAGAGGTTCGAACTAAAGCGCGGTAGCCCCAGAGTGCGTAAGGGTTCTTGGCGGCCCAATCTCGATAACTCTCGGTCATCTTGATGATGATGGATTTGAGATTCTTATTGGCTTCTTCAACTTCTCCATTGGTTTGACATCGGTAGGGAGAGGATTTGTGTCTCTGAATCCCAAACTCATCGACCATATTTGTAACTTTTACCTCAAAGTGTAACCCATTGTTTGATACAAGCTCGTGCATGACCCCATATTGGCAGATGATATTTTTCTTGATGAACTTGGCCACTTTCTTAGCATTCAGCATTGCTTATGATTCAACTTCGACCCATTTAGTGAAGTAGTCAATGGAAAGTAGAATGAATTCATGCCCATTGGAAGCTTTAGGTGTAAATTTCCATATAATGTCGATGCCCCATGTAGAGAATGGCCAAGGAGAAGTCGTGTTATACAATTCTCGTGGAGGCAAGTGTTATAGGTTAGAAAATTACTGGCATGAGGCATCTGCGAACGTAAGTTATGCAATCTGGAACCATGGTAGTCCATTAGTAACCCTGTCAGATGATCTTCTTGGCGAGTATATGGTCATTCATGTGGGGTCCCATTCCTCGTTGTGGATTTTCTACATCATCTCTTCAATGCCAACCCTTGTGATGCAGTGAAAATGGGTTCCATTGATGTTTCTCTTGACAAGTGATTTATCACAAATAATGTACTGGGTAGCCAGTCTGTGGAGGGTTAATCGATCTTTCTTATCAAAACTTTGGGGATACGTACCATACTTGAGGAGGCTCCAAATATCATAGTACCAGTAGTTGGTTATCTAGGGGTCTTCTTATGTGCTAAGCTCAATATGGTAGCATTGGGTGGTTTATCTTGATTTTGGAGAAGTAATGGGGCTATAGTTATTCCTTCAGATATGTCAATAATAAAGGTTAAAGTACAAGCGCATCGACTAGATTGTTCTTTACTCGGGGCAGGTAGTGGAAAGTGATTTCTTAGAATTTGCAATCTAGCTCTTCTAGGTGGGCATGGAAGGGTAGGAGTTTCTCATCCTTGACTTTCCATTCTCTTAGTACTTGACCTATGATGAGGTATGAATGCCCACAGATGTTTAGGTATCGAATTCCTTTCTTGAGGGAAACTTTGAGGCCTATCGTGCATGCCTCATATTGAGTCATGTTGTTGGTGCAAGGAAAATCTAAGTTGATGGCAATGGGAGTGTGAGAGTCATTAAGAGCAATTAGGAGTATCCCAATGCCATACCCTTTCTTCTTGGTGGCTCCATCAAAGAACATTTTCCATCGAAGGCCTTCTTAGGATGTACAGAGTATATTCTCATCTAGGAATTCGAAAATCCAAACATCGGCTTCTTATTTAGGGTAGTCAGCAAGGTAATCAGAGATAGACCTTCCTTTTATGGCTTTCTGCGTGACATATACAATATCAAATTTGTCTAGAACCATCAACCAACGAGCCATTCAACTAGAAAGGGCGAGCTTCTCGAGTAGGTAGTTGATGGGATCCATTCGGGATACGAGTTTGATGGGAAAGGCAAGCATGTAGTTCCATAGCTTTTGGGTGACCCAGACAAGAGCGACACATGCTTTTTGCAAGGTTGTGTAGTTAACTTTGTACCTGACCAACTTGTGACTGGCATAGTAGATGGATCTTTTTTGTGAGTTTCTTCAAGGTACTAGGCTAGCAAATCCATAGCTGCGGTATATGTCACGGTTAGGTATAGGAGTAGGGAAAGACCAGGCTGCGATGTCATGAGTACCATAGGTCGAGTTAGGTATAGCTTTATTCGGTCAAAGGCTTATTGGAAAGCTTCTTTATAGAATCTTATCGAATCCTTTCGAAAGAGTTTGAAGATGGGCTCATAAATGGAAGTCAATTGGCTGATGAACTGGCTAATATACTATAATTTCCCAAGGAATTCTCGAATCCCCTTCTCCGTCTGGGGTAGTGGCATTTCGAGTTCTTTCAACTTGGCAGGATCTTCTTATATCCCTTTCTCACTAACCATGAATCCTAAGAGTTTTCCTTTGGTAAGTCCAAAGACACATTTTTATGGGTTAAGTCACATTTGATATTGTTGCAATCATTTAAATAACTTTCAAAAAGTAGGAACATAACCTTCCCTAGTCTTAGACTTGATAATCATATCATCCACATAGACGTCGACTTCCTTGTGTATAAGATCGTTCAAGATGGTTATGACATCCCTCTGGTAGGTAGCCCCTATATTTTTTAGACCAAATGGCATGATGGTGTAGCAAAACGCTCCCCAAAGGGTGATGAATGTGATTTTCGCTTGATGATCTGGGTGCATCTTGATCTGATTATATCCAGCAAACCCATCAACTAATGACTTGAGAGCGTGACTAGTCATATTATCCACAATCATGTCGATATTGGGTAGCGAGTAATCATCATTTGGAGAGGCCTTGTTCAAGTCTCGGTAGTCGACCCACATACGAACCTTCCCTCTTAACTTCATCGCGGGGACGATATTGGCTAGCCATGTGGGATATTCGATCACCCGAATGAAACCCGTGTTCAACTATTTAATCACTTCTTCTTTAACTTAGAGTGAACATTCGGTGCAGAGTTTTCACCTTTTCCATTTGACTGGTTTGCATTCAGGGAGAGTGGAAATCTCATGTTGAGCTATCTTAGGATCAATGTCGGGCATGTCACCATAGGACCATGTGAAAACATCCATAAATTCCTTTAGTAATTCCTTGAGTTAGGCGTTCTCATGCTCGTCAAGGGTGACCCATATCTTAATCTCATGCAGTTGGCTACTAGAACCGAGATTAATAACAATGGTTTTATCTTCATTAACTTGAACGTGGTTATGTTTTTTGTTATTAACCTTATTTAGATAAGTTAAGAATTGTTCATTTGCAAAATCGTCATCATTAAGAGTTTGATTAGAATCAAGACAATTAATGTAAGGGATAGCAAGATACTCAAAATCTTCATTTATTTCATTGAGAGGAAAAACAGCATTGAGAACCTCATCAAAGGAGGCTTCGATTACTTCAGAGTAAAGAGGAATAACTAGGGAAGAAAAAAGGGGATAAATATCAGGGTTAGGTTGAATATCAGCAGGTGGCATATGTGTAGCATGATAGTTGAGGAGAGGTGTATTAGTAGCTTTGATCAGTTAGGATGGATCCGAGGATATAGCCCCTGAGTGGATCATGCACATTGTTAGCCCTAGTATATACAAATTGAATGAATCCTCAGATTCATTTTCCTCAGAATCTCTGGTATCAGCTATGGTCTCTTCAATGAGTGGTTGCACACAATGCTGGGAACTCTCGGCCCATGAGTACTCATTTTGGAAAAATATCCCCATTCCTAGTTTCACCTTCTGATCCACATAATCACACCATGGTTTCAGAAAGTCGTAAAAGGGGAGATCTTCACCCTCTCTGATGAATCTTTCATTCGAGGAATCTTCTGAGCCAGTCTTGGCACTTTCTAACCTTCTCTTTAGTCGAGGCTAATGAATCATTCTGAGTTCTTCTGCTGAAGGTTGATAGCCTAAGCCACAGGGAGGAAAATCCTTCTTCAACACAATGAGTTCAAGTATTCCTTTTTGTCTTTATCCTAGCCCCAGTTCAAGCATAAAGTGCTTGTTCTTGAACATCTGGATTACATTGACGTTGTCGTGAGGCTTATATTCTGGACAAACCTTATCTTTGAAAATTTCCTTATTGAGAGTAGAAGTGGTTTAACCTGGAAACCTGACATAAGCATACCATTTGTCCCGTGTTATATCTCTAGTACTGGATGTCCCGTGTTGTATCTCTAATACTGGATTGTTGGTGCTTGGATTCTCGACATTGTCGTCATCGCCCAAGATGGTGATGACCTGCCCATTAGTTAAGAACTTCAGTTTTTATGAAGGGAAGAAGACACCCCCTTAATGCTATGGAGCCATGGTCATCCGATCAGCAGATTGAAATAGGATGGAATGTCGATGACTTGGAATTCAACAACCAAATTTATAGGGCCAGCCCCTATTGTAAGCTTTATAGATCCCATCATTTCTTGGCGGATATTAACGTAGGCCCGTACTGCAACAGAGGTTGGAATAAGGTTGCTTACTTTCAGTCCCAAACAATTGAGGGTCCTTAACGGGAAAACATTCTGAGCTGATCTGTTATTGAAAAGTGAAAGTGGGACAGTCTTTCCCATGACTTCGATGGAGATGTTGAGAGCCTAATTATGGTTTGGACCAATCTTGGGGATTTCATCTTCGGAGAAGGAGAGCATTATAGTATAGGTTAGATATCCAACTAGATTCACTACTTCTTTTGTCATGGTAGAAGGAGGAACTGAGGGTCCTGTAAGAAGCTTGATCATGGTTGGTGCTGCTAGGAAGACATAAAGAGTCCCCATAGAGTGATGTCAGCTTGGGTCTTCTTCAATTGATTGAGGATTTTGCTCTCCTAAAGGGTCATTTCTGGCATAGGAAGATTATCATAACCCTTTCATTTGTTTCTTGATGATGGTTACAAGCTTGGGTTTTGGTAATGCCTCCCTGACCTAGTCACTTGGTTCACGAAAGAAGGAAAAAACAATTACCCTATTTCCTCATCGGTCTTGGGTTATTCAACCACCTTATTGATCTATCCTAGTTGCTCCTCAAATTAGATAATCCCACATATACTGACTATCGGACTATCCTTTTCTGGACTCTACTCTGAATCATTAAATCCCCCCCCCCCCATCTAGTGGAAACGACATTATCTTTCCATGAAAATTCAATACACTCCACAACTTTAGTGGCTTCTTTGTATAGGTCCCTCCATTCGGTGGGGAGATGTATAAGTGAATGAACTAGATGCCCTTATAGTTTCAAAGCATCGAAAAGCTCGGATATACTGTAAATATCACATGTCTGTTAGAAAAAATCCACTATGATCTGGACCATATCATCCAAACTGACTTCATCGATCGGTGCCACCCAATTTTCTGACTCTCGGGACCATTTTTGATCTTTTAAGAATAACACACTGAATCTCCGACAGTCAACAGTCACCTGGGAGGGTAATTTTAGCCACAACTCTAGGAGTTAGTTCAATAATTCTATCAATTCCATATCTTTACCTCCAGAACCGGTGCAGACAGCGATCCATGCTCTGATAAGGAGTGATAGATCCTGATCAGAGAAGATGGTAGGGTGTAGGAGAAAATATGAGCATGTTTGGAGAGGTTTAGGAGAGTATATGGTTATGATTGGTGATTTTCTTGGTATAATCTGGGTAGATGGGTCCAATTTTGGGTTTTCTTCTAGGAAGATGGCATTTGTATGATTCGGGAGTAGATTATGGATAGTGTTTGGTTTAGGATTGGCCAGTGGGCGATGACAATCCCAGTCAATCAGGACTTGGATCTCATTTCGAAGGTGGAAACACTGATCTGTGGTATGGCCAGTAATTTAGTGAAAGTCACAATCGAAATCTGGTTTGAAATGAAATGGGTTTGGTAATGGATGAGGGTACAATGGTTTGATAAGGTTTCATATCAAGAGGTCTCGGTAAAGTTTGGAGAAGGGAGCATGAACCTCGGTGTATTCCTTACCGACGGGGTTAGGGCGACTTTCCGGTGCCTACGAAGTGGCGGGCTGAGAGATGTTATTGACGGTGAAAACTGCGGCATTTACTGGATTTTTAAACTTTTTAGAAGCGAATTGTCCAGATACTTTCTTCGGTTCAACTTTTGTATTGGCAAGACCTTCTTCGATCTCCAATCTTTCTTCTCGGAGGGCTCAAAAATTTTGGTAGTATTGTCCTCCCATCGTTGCTCGAACATGGGGTAAGAAGTTCTTCTTCACAATGCTGACTTGCACCTCCTCAGAAGGCTGATTGTTTATGGTGGCTTCTTTCTCTCTCCACCTTTCTATGAAGTTACTGAATAACTCCTCAGGATTCTGCATGAGCAACTCTAAATCATGGTGGGTAACCTCTAACTCTTCATTGTACTTGTATTGTTACATGAATTCGTGGTCAACATCCTCCCTATTGTGGATTTTGAACTCCTCTAGAGATAAGAACCAATGGATAGTACTATCCTTCAAGGTCTGTTGGAACATTTGGGCCATTATTTCCTCAGAGGCCCCTAGGAGAGTCATGGCTCGATGATAGCTATGGAGATAAACGATCGGGGGTTCGTTACCCCAAAATTTCTCAATTTTGGTCATCTTGAACTTTTTCGGTAACCTTGCTTTAGGATAGGGAGACATGTGGGTATAGTCCATGTAGTTTCCAGAGAGTATGACTTGGTCAAATTTCTTGGTCAACATCTTGAGGTCTTCCTTGACTTTGTTTAACTCTTCCTCCTTTAGATCAATGGTCACGGGTAAGTTAGCCCCTAGCTGGGCAAGATTCGTCATAGGAAGCTGGGCTAGCGGTGGCCCATTAGCAGGAGGAACACGTGGAGCATGCTGGTATTCCTAGGTAACTCAGATAGGCTCGGGTGCAGGTAGACCCATAGTGCTAGGGAAGAGTACCTCGGGCTCTTCGATAATAGGGACTCGATTTTATTGGATCTCATGAACCTCGATTTGAAGGTTGTCAATCTTGGCTGTAAGTTGGGCTAGGACCATCAGCAAATCCGGTTTCATATTCGGTACTTGGTATGTGTTCTCCATAGAAACTGAATGAATTTCGGACTCGGAGGAAGTGAGGGGACTGACGAATCTTCTGGGTGGATTGACTGAAGAACAAAGCTAATAGGGAGCCAGGCCAAGGGTAATCGATCGACCTGAGAAGGAGAAAAATTAAGATTTATTTTTGGAAAAGAGGAAACAAGGAAACATGTTTTTGACATTTTTAGAAAATATGAGGACAAACTGTTTTTTGGGTAAAGGGAAGGAAAAATATTTCTGGGATTTTTGATAAAAGAGGAAAAATGTTTTTGGACACCTTTGGAAATGAAAGAAGGAAAACTGAGAGACCGGTCTCAGCATGATTATTATTATGTTTATTAGGTTCTCACTTATTAGGTTTACCTAAATGCAAAAAGAAATGTCGGGCGGGACCCGATCCTGAAAAAATTGGTTTTGAAAAATATGTAAAAACTATGGCTGGACTTGTTACCAGGATCATGGGCAGAGTCCCGTTTTAAAAATTACACTAAAATTTGGGCGGCATGCCGATCCATCATTTCGACAGAGTTTCGGGTTGAAATCGGCAAACTAAATATGAGTGTCCTAGGTTTGACACGTATATGCGGGTATGCAATTGTTGGGTTAATTGTAAGGTGTTTCCCCCTTTGGCATAACTTTCACTATATAAGTCTTGCCTTGGAGGGAAATTGGTACGTGTGGACAAGCCATTTGATACACCTGAGTGTACATGAATTGCCTCACTATATACCTTGTGAGGACAGTACATGTGAGAGCGAATTCGATATACTCGATGTACGTGAATGAGTTCCCTATGATATACCTCCCACCATGACTTTGGTCAAGCGGCACGATGTGAGGAGAACCGTTTGATATACGTTGAAGTTACTTAACCAATAAAAGGTGAGATTCATATCACTTACGCTAACTGCGCCCTGCCAGACCAGCTCCCATCACGAAGTGACTCCCCAGTTACGGGACAAAATTTGGTCAATAACAATGCTCTTTGGTGATGTAGTGTGCAATATGCATGATTCTTGATTAGTATCTTATAGAGAGAGTATCTTTATTGATGATCATCATGCCAAATTATATATAAGAGATGGGCGAAGGTCTCTTTAGTCTCATACTAGTATAGGAGATGGACAAGATTGATTCGGAAGATGTCTTAAGAATAGAAAGCAATTTGGTGCGCACATAAGGTTATTGGATATAATTACATTCGTAATTATTATGTAGCCCAAGTGGGATATTGTTGGAATATTTTATATATTCCAAATAATTTAATGTGGGCTCACATATTAAAATAGTAATTATAATCGAGCTTCAATTTAAAATAGGCAAATGGAGTGATCTAATTTGGTAAGCTCAAAAGACATCAACAGTAAGTATGGAATCCGAAATGTGTGATTACCCAAAAGTCACCTATTGGTTACTCAAAAGTTATGTTACTTAAGAGTCACCTATTGGTTACTCAAGAGTCACCTAATTAGAATTTATGGAGTTTTAATTAGATGTCAATAAATATAATGAAGGGTTATGGTGCCAAGGTTAATGCACTCAAACACTATCCTCCTCATTCCCATCAATGAGAGAGAACTCATAGATAGAGAGGGATTAGTCTATGGAAGACCTTCAACCCCCGAGTCTCAATCATCACTATGGATTCAGGTACACAGTTCCTATAATTTTTTTATAAGGTAATTTCGATAATCTAATATGTTGATGACTTTTTTTAATACCCCAACCGTATTTGCACACTTTTTTCCTTCTAGTCTCATAAATAGTGTGCGATATCAGATCAATAAAGAAAACCGATAAGCCCCCCAAAAAATATGTTCTTAACCTGTGTCCCAAAGAAACCGTAGTATTATTGGAAATCAAAGTCTTCGGAGGTTGATTTTAGCTTTTACAGCTGAAACCCTAGAAGTCGGAGTTATGTTTAACCTAAATCAACTGCCTACTTTTCTTAGGTGAGATTCTCTCTTCCAAACCCTCATTTTCATTATTTACGAAGGTCAAACTGAGTTGTCTGACTACTTTACAAATGTTATTATTTTTGAACTCCTAGTTTATAATAAAAAATGTTATTTTTTCAGCTTTAAAAATGTTACTTTGTCAAATCTCGGTTAAAAACTCTGTTGTTAGCATCTTACTATACGTATCCAATTACGATGCACGTTACGCAAGTAAAACAATAGGAACTACACACCTCCGTATCGCATATGTCATGTATCGCAAGCATATCGTTCTGAGTCTCCTGATACAATACGCATATCTTACGATACACATAGCGATATAGAGTCGAAATTTTTTGAGCCAATTATTCAGCCAAAAAAACTAATTCCTAGATCTTTTGGCCTTCCAATTGTATAATTATTTTCTCATCTTTTTGAAAGGGCCAAGAAATAACTAAATGCTAGAATAATTCTATCCATTTTTTCAGTTCTTTATCTTGTGCAATCCACTACTTTCTTCCTCTTAAGTTAAACCTCTCCCCACCTTTTTCACTTTTGCAAATCCAATAAGCTACTTCGTTGGATACGACTTCTATGTAACTTATATATATAAATTTTTATGTGTCATTAAATAATTTTGTGAACTTAGTGTTAATTTATTATTGAATATATAAATTAATTAGAAGACGTGCATTAGTATACTCACTTAGACAATGTTATGCATATCAAATGATAATTTTTAATTTATCTAATGTTCACGTTATTAATCTTATTATTTAAAAAAATTATATATTGTTTTGAAATTATGGGGGAATTTACATAACGTGTCACTGTGTATCACCCGATACAACAACTGACTTAGAAAATTGAGTATTCAAGTCATAGACTGTAACTGACATTTTGAAGCATGAATTGAAAATTCCAATTTATTTCATTTATTCTTACATTTCTTTAGTCCTTAATGTTGCGACATTACTACGAAAGGAAAATTTCTTACCATCAGACAATGTAATCATGTCATAAATTAGTCTTAAATCATAATATGTTGTATAATTGATTGTAAAAGGCCATCTATGAATTTATTTACTTTTTACAACCTTTTTCATTCAAACGAATTGTCCCCCTTCATGTTTCAATTTCAAACTGGCATTTTGTTTTAATTCAGACTTGCACTTAAATCTTTGATAAACAAACTAACTTATTGTGAAGGAAGATTATATAGTTCTCTCTTGAAAGGTAAATATAATTTTCAACAATCCTAAAGATGGGGGCAACCCTGTACAATATGAAATTTTGATTACAAATATATGCCTTTGCTGCTGAGGAGTGACAATCCCATGTCTTAACTTTTGTAGATTTCTTGGGGTCCCATCTTTGATATTATAGCTTATATTTCTATTGTTTGTTGAGCTGTTAATGTTGATTTTGTAGCTTAGGGATTTTACGTGTATACAAGGGTTCTTACTGATATTTTTTCTCCAGTTTGATCTTATTTTTTTATTTCTCCATCTTTTTAGGCATCAGGGTCTGTAATCTTGCTATGATATATGTATGCTAATATGCAAGAGGTGCCCGATCAACTCCGAACAACTTATACGGATGTTTCTGGAGAATTTTATAGATTACATGAACTTGTGTTCTTTTTCTTAGAAGTGGAATCAAATAGTACAAAGATAGCTAAAGGAGGATCATCATTAAGTTTATGGAGCTAAATGGTGAAAAACTAGACATATAATCCATATTGAAAGATATTGAATTTGGGCGTAATTATTTCTCTCTTATTAGGCATATTGACATTATTCCTTTTGATGTTCTAGTTGTAATTCTTGTTTATATAGTTTAGCGAGTGTATCCCATTGTTTGCACTTAAATTAGCCATATACTCTTAGTGATCCCATATTTGTATAGTGCACTAAATGGGTTAAATAATATGGTGTGTTAAATCAAATTATAACCTATTATATGGTGAATTAAATTTAAATTATTACAGCTGATGTACCCTTTTCTAATTGTCCAATATGTATTGGATGAAATGCTAATAGACATAATATGTATATTAATGCAAGGATATGATGAAAATGACGAATTTAGGAAAATTGGAAAATTGGACTCGAGTCTCGAGTTTTAATCTGAAACGCCTACGTAGCCCATAAATGCATCAAAGTCCAAATAGTTCGGATAAGGCATCAGGTGGGGTTTGTCCCATAGATCTGAACGGGATTTTATTATATGTGTGTGTGTAGAAAAATATGTTTTAGTTTTGAAAAAGTATGATGGATAATCCCATTCGAAATTTATGGGTGTAACCCTCTTTTTGTTTGTTTTGTTTTTTTATAGAAAATAAAGTATGTGAAATATACTAATAAAAAAGTAGATATTAATGTGTATGAATAAAGTAAGAACTAAATTATGAATCTAATGAAATTTATGCAAAATAAAGAATTTAAAGAGAAATGGAATGAATTGGACCTTCGTTGAATCTTGATATTTGATCTTGGACGAGATCCCATGAATGTGAGATGAATATGGGATGAGAGAGAATGAGATTTTTGCTAAATTGGGTATGAAAAGGATGGGAATGGAACTTCTCATAAAGGAACTTCGCTAATTTTGAGAGAATGTCGCTGAGATCACCGATGCTGATGGATATATTGTCTTGGTCCTCTTGGTAGTGAGTTCATGCCATCCTTTTATAGGTTCGGGGAGTTGATGATCGGCATAGCCCTAGTCTTGCTTATCAGCACACACTGCCGATAGGCAGGGCACTGGACCTGCCAATTGGCAGTCTCGTGAAGATTTCATGGGAAAAAGGTCGAAGAATGTAATCCATTGATCTGAATCGCGCTCGGGGCATACCTTTAGAAATTTACTTTAGATACCTTAAAGATTCCCTTAGACCGCTCCAGGTTCTCGTAGTTGACTTTGGATCAAATATTGATCGAGAGCGCACGTTTGTCCTATGGACGGGAGATTATCGGAAAGAAATAAATCGTTCGTCCGCATGGTAAGTCATAATAACACACGGGAAAAATCATTGGAAGGGTTAGGAGATTTATTTTGACATTCCAAAGAGTTTCACTTGGTTCAAAAAGTTAACCTTAGTCTATCGAGGCCCGAAAGCACTCAGTGACCTCTCGAAGTAAAATGGATAGTTCGTCCGCACCGTAAGTTAGAATCGCCCACGGGGTGGACCGTTGGAAAGAGTATTCATTACCCTTAGGAGATTCATTCAATCTCGTTGGATTTGAAGAGTTGACTTTGGTCAAGCAGATCCCAGGAGCGTCAGGTGGCCTCCAGGTCAATTTTTTAGGGAAAACTGATCATTCATCTAAATGCTTATGCCGTTTTGTGCACAAGGAAGACTGTTGGAAAGGGGTTTCAGTGCCTTTTGACTATATAAAGAGCTTTCACTCTGACAATGGAGTTTATCGGAGTCAAGCGGGGCCCGGGAGTACCCGATGGCCTCTAGATCTTTACTCGGAGTGCGACCTAGGGTTTATAGTGAAATGAGGAGGTGCTAGGGACCTAAGGAAAGACTTAGAGGGTCCTAGAATATGGTGTCTACATATCCCCTCGAAGGGTGAGCTTAATACAAGCGAAGGCCATGGAATAGACACCACTTAATTTTTTTGGAAAAAGGGAGATTCTGCAGACCTAAGGGACGAGTATGACCGATTCATAGGGCTAAGGTCGATTATGAGAACCTAAGGGGATTTTAGGGATGGCCGATTCTAAGGACCTAAGGGAGTGAAGACTGAGGATAAAGGTAGGGAGTGACCAATTCTACGGGTCAAGGTCAATTCTGAGGACCTAAGTTGTAGTGACCAATTCTGTGGGTCGAAGACAATTCAGAGGGCTTAAGTTAGGGGTGACCCATTCTGAGGCTCAAAGCCAATTCTGTGGGCTTAAGTAAAAGAGACCAATTCTTCGGATCCAATCCAATTCAGAGTCCTTAAGTAGAAGTGATTGATTCTTCGAATCAAAGCCAATTATGAGGGCTTAAGTAGAAGCGACCAATTCTGCGGGTTGAGGCCAATTCTACGGGCTTAAGTAGAAGAGACCAATTCTGAGGCTCGAAGACAATTCTGAAGGTTTAAGTAGAAGCGACCAATTCTGCGAGTCGAAGATAATTCTGTGGGCTTAAGTTAGGGGCGACTAATTTTGTGGGTCAAAGCCAATCTGTGGGCTTAAGTAGAAGCGATAATTATAAGAGTCGAAGCCAATTCAGAGAGCTTAAGTAAAAGCGACCAATTCTACAAGTCGAAGCCAATTCTGCGGGCTTAAGTAGAAACGAAAAATTTTGCCGGTCAAACCCAATTTTATGGGCTTAAGATAGGGGTGATCAATTATGTGGGTCAAAGCCAATTCTGTGGGCATAGGTTTGAAGCGACCAATTCTGAGGATCAAAGCCAATTCTGAGGACTTAAGTAGAAATGACCAATTCTGTAGGTCGAAGCCAATTCTACGGGATTAAGATAGGGGCGACCAATTCTGCAGGTCAAAGCTAATTTTTCGAGATTTAGTAGAAGCAACCAATTCTAAGGATCGAAGCCAATTTTGAGGGCTTAAGTAAAAGTGACCACTTCTGGGGGTCAAAGCCAATTCTGCGGACTTAAGATAGGGGTGACAAATTCTTCGAGTCAAAGCCAGTTCTGAGGGCTTAAGTAAAAGCGACCGATTTTGAGGGTCGAAACCAATTCTGAGGGCTTAAGTAGAAGTGACCAATGCTGCAGGTCGAATCCAATTATGCGGGCTTAAGTTGAAGTGACCAATTTTGAGGGTCGAAGCCAATTCTGTGGGCTTAAGTAGAAGCGACCAATTCTGCGGGTCGAAGTCAATTTTACGGGCTTAAGTTATCTTGGGGAATTTTGGAGACTCCACTCGGGATTTGGGGGAGCATTTGATTTTAGGTTCCGCTAGGAATTTGGGAATGATCTGAGGATTAGATTTTTCTTAGCTGGGGAATTTCTTGGTTTTGAGATCCTAACCACACATCCTCCCAAAATCTAATTTATTCCATGTTCCCCACCTTAATGCCACATATATAAAATGATAATTGTTATGTCTTAAATTGTGCTCCTTTATTTCCTTTAGTAGTACTAGTAGTTAGGTGAGGGAATTTTTATCCCTTATATGACATTAAAATGTAGAAGCTTCTTGTGAGTCATAGCACATGTCACAAGATGCTACTCATGAAATTACAAGATGCTAAAACATTCCATTTGTAATTAACATATTTAGGGCATTTCCCCTTACACCTCTACCTACATGTTTCCCTTAAGTGTGGTAAGTAATGATTTAATATATTATAGAGAGTTTATCTTGGTTTGTGTGCTTCTCTTTTTTGTGCCATTGATAAGTTTACATCATTTAAATTATCATGCAGCCTATGCCATTTCTCTCTCAAATGCAAAGACTTTACCTAATGGCAATGGTTGCCGTTAAAAGAGTGTAACAACACTGGCTTTACCATGCACTGTCAAAAGGCATAACCTTCTCTGTTTGAGAGTATCTATTTATGAATGTAAAACAGGTTCATATTGGTTTGGTGAATAATACCCATCTCTTTGAATATGCCTTTAAGAATATAGTGCTTAATGCCAATGATTTTTACAACATAAGTCTTACATGGAACACTTTATTCTAAATTGTAAAATCAATGCCACTTGGAAGAAATGTATTCAAACGACAAAGAAAATTCAATTTGAGGGTTAAGTCACAAAAACAATGTTGTTTCATTTTTGAAAATGCATTCCTTTTACCATTTTAATCACAAACAACTTACATTCAATTGTGCCCGTAAATTGAAACTAAATTATCATATACCGTAATGTACTAAGTTATGGATGTGATAGGTGCTTGAATGAGAATGAATATCAGGGACCATTTGGGTCACTATCACAAAATAATGACACAATAGAGGTAGGATGGACCACTATTTGTGAAAGATATTCTTATCAATCTTCTATAGAAGCACTATTGATTGGTTTAAAAAATTGTCAACTTCCATAGAGCGAAATATAATTATTACACTAATAGGCAATGTCTTGATTTATTTTTAAAAGTACAGTATCTTCTTTATCAATTATTATCAAACTTATTAAGTGGTACGTATATTTATCTAAGTGTCTTTCATGGGCGAAATATGGTGAACTGTTTTAATTTATAAAAGGAGAATGTACAATGTTTTTAATGTTTGAATATTGGGTAGGTCCTGCATTCTTGCTTTAACACACAAAAAGTTTATTTTGGCAAAGAACAAGAATTGAATATGATATAATTGCTGGAGTTGCAAAAACTTTTCCTGGATATCAAACTTATAACACAATGCCAAAATATTTTAGGTAAATCACGGTACTTGGTCTCCTTAAAATGCTAACAATTTGAGGAGAATTCACAATAGTTTCTCGATTTGGGGATATCTTTGATTTCTGTTTGAGTAAAATCCTTATCTATATGTTTTCTCCTCACTATTGCCTATACTTTTTCTTGTTTGTAATCTAGGGTATATGTATGTGGTGTGTATTTCTACAATGTAATACTCCTTCCCTCCCAGATTAATAATCATAGTTTGAAAGTTAACAAAATATTTTATTTTCCACATTTATTATCCGGGAAGTGCGAATATCATTGGAATGTAATACCATTTTCTTCATTCCTCTCCTATAGGTAATGAAGTTTCCACCTATTTTATATACTACATAATGCAATACATGCACTTGTTTTCATTACTCTTCCCTAGGTATTGATTCCAGCTAGTTATATATACTATTTTTAACAACTTGACTACTCATTCGGGTTGGACCGAAAAGGAACCCAAATTATAAATTTGGGATGGAGGGAATGCATAGTTGATATAGTTCTACCAAGATTTACATTTATTTTAAAGATTTTTTAATAATCGATTGCGCTTTTACTTGGCACATCCTCCAAAGAAGCTGAGATTACCGCTAAGTGTAGCGCGAGTAACAATGAAGCAATAAAAATAAAGAGATGAGAAAATGCCATAAGAGGTTATTGAATTATTTTTCTACCCTGTATATACGTCTTATTTACTTGTGTTTACAAAAGTAGGGTTGTTAACGACTATGGTTTTTAGAGTTCAATACTTGGAAAATTTGCTGGGAAGTTGGTGGTGGTACTAAACGAGTAGAAAAGACGTGCAAGCCTAAAGACCGTGTTGATATAAAATGATAGATTGATCTAATTAATTAATCACAGATAAATATGAGTAAAGAAATAAGACAAGAGTTTTTTAGAACGTTTCATCCTTAATGAAATGGCCCACGTCCACTGTCTTGTATTACTGGGTGTCTTGCCTTGGTCTCAATTACATTTTCTTATCATAGCTTACCCTGCCATGAGGGTATTACAATGTATTTATAGCCCTTGGGCTGTCAGTGTGAATAGATAATATGTCGTTATTGAATAGGCATATACATGTATACATGGTTAAGAATACTCATTGAATCTGTCTTTGTCGTTTGATCTTCCTAACAAGTTGCTCGTTATGCTGAGTAGCTCGGTATGTTGAGTAGTTCGGTATGTTTAGTAGCTCGGTAAATTGAACTTATGCCATGTTGGATGACACATGTCTTCATATAATTGGACCACATCATTTGAATAATTTTTGTATCAACAGAAGCCCCCAATGTTTCACAGTTGAGTTTTGATATGAGAGTGTGGAACATTTTACCGAAAAGTTGCTCGGGCACATTTCTTACATCTTGATTAATTACAGAACTGCAACACTTGGAAAAAATTTCATTTTGTGTAACAATTTTGAGCGTGAAATGGAAAATTTGTAAATATTTTGAGGTTTTAACGAACGCTTGGGTATTTGTGTCTTTTTCTTTTGATTAGCTGTCGGGAACACAACAGTCGTTATGTGTGATCATTACTTTTCTTTTTTTTCGATGCAGTGCGGTAAAATCCAATTGTCTTCTACCTTTTGCTATCTTGTTCCAAACTCTTTGTCTTTTCATTTTTCTTCTTACGAATTTTCTTTAAAGTCATCTTCCTTAGTTGATTCCTTAATCTTCTGTGAGAATTTCTTTTTTCCTTCTTCTTTCTTTGCTTTAGCCATCATGGTTTACCTTATCGAGTCATTAGATAAGTTTAGGGCCAACTTTGAGATTCCTTCTTGGGTTATTTTGGAAGAACCTCCTTTCCCTTCTGATTTATTTTCTCTAGCTGAGGGACACTGGTTTCCCTCTATTTTTGTAGCAGAATGTGGTTTTTCTTTCCCGCCAAATCCCCTGTGTTTGGAATTTTACCAATATTTTGATATTGTACCTGTAAAAGTAGTTCCAAATACATGGAGGGTAGTTAATGGCATACATAGGTTGAATCAAATTCATAGAACTCGTCTAGGGATTTCTGAAATTATGTACTGTTATAAATGGGTCACCAGCGACACCACCTTTTATTTAAAAACTAGGTTTTCTAACAGAGATTTAGTGGTCAATCTCCCTTATTCTAATAGGGATTATTTTGAACATGAGGTTGTGATAAAAAATTGGCAACACCCCCCACTAAAGTGAAAAGACGCATACCAAGGTCCCCGATGTCCACCTTATGGGAATGGGATAGGTTGTTTTTTTATTTTTAAGTTATCTCTGTTTTTGTTTGATAAAATGTTTCACTGACTTTTGCTTTTTTATTTGTGATTTGCCGTTGACAGTAAAAGAAAACCACCAAAAGAGAGTGATATCAATAAAAAAGATTTGAAACTCATCTGGGGTTTGCATCAATCAATTGTTGGGGAGCACGTGAGGTTTATTTCCTATTTGCTGAGATATCAGAACACCACTTCCTCTTTTATTGCTCGGCCTCTTGCTCCTCCTTTGGTGATTGATCTTGAGTAGGCTCCAGTATTTTCTTCAATTATTAAAGAATCTTCCTCTGATTTGGGCACTTATATTGCTGACCTGATGATAAAGAAGAGGAGAATACCTGATCTCTTTGCCAAGGTTGTCCCTGGTGCTGATGGGGAAAAAAAGAGCAAAGAAGATGTCCCAGCTGAAGGGACTAAGAAAAAGGATATTGCTCCATATGGGGGAGCAGTCATAGCTATCAAAGAGGTCAGCAAGAAGCCCTATGTTGCTCCAAAACAGGCAGTACCTTTGATTAAAGGGGTTGTTGTTATTCGAGAAGAGACAGCACCTTTGATTGAAGAGGATGCTCCTGTGAAAAGATTGATAAGGGGTCTTGCTGAGAAGATCATTGATGTTGCTGCTCAAACTATTGGGGTTGATATACCTCATTTGAGAGCTCGTCCTCCGCATTAATTACTCCTAGCTTGGCCAAGAATTTAATTTGGCCTAGAAATCTTCCTGATCACAGAGTTGCTGAGACTTCTACTCCTCGGGGGAAAGTCACTGACTTGGCAGCCCAATACCTTGCATCTGTGAGTGTCATTATACCTGTCATTTAAGTTAAGTTTATAATTTTCATATTCTAACTTGAGTTTCTCTTCTTCTTGCAGCATTTAGTGTATCTCAATAATATCCTGAAGAATGATGAATCTATCAAAGTTGCTTCCTCTTCCAGTGAAGTAGAAGAAGCCTTTGCTAGGTTAACAAAATATTTGGAGGAGTCCCGACAGAAGTATGTGGATGGAAAAATTGCTTGGGAAAATAAAATCAAGTCTGCTGAGACAGATCAACAAAAAGTTGTGGAAGCTTCCAAGGAGGCTGATCTAGCTCGGCAACAAGCTATAAATGATTCCAATGAGGCAGAGGAAAAATTGAAGGTCGCCATTTACAGTAAGGAGGAAGCTGAGGGCAAGCTTTAAGAGGATGAACGGCGTAAGAAAGATCTTGAACAGAAAGTAAAATTTGTTGAAGTTCTTCTTAGGGAAAATGCTTCTTCGGAAAGGGAGAAGAGAAAAATTATTGTGAAAGAGTCCTTTAGCTATGGCTGGGACAAAGGGTGGAACAAAGATGTAACTATTGCCTCTACTCAAATGGAGTATTCAAGTTTGAAGTTCTCTAGGGATGGATGGGTTGAAGCATTGAAGGAGTTGAACGTTGCTAAGGATTCTGAACTATTTCAGAGACACGTACACAGCCCTCCTCCTGCTATTGAAGAAGAAGAAGAAGAAGAAGAAGAAGAAGAAGAAGAAGAAGAAGAAGAAGAAGAAGAAGAAGAAGAAGAAGAAGAAGAAGAAGAAGAAGAAGAAGAAGAAGAAGAAGAAGAAGAAGAAGAAGAAGAAGAAGAAGAAGAAGAAGAAGAAGAAGAAGAAGAAGTTGGATCTGATGAATCTTCTTTTATGATAGTAGAACAACCACCTATTGCCACTATCCCTCAATCCTCCGAGCAAGTTCAGCAGACAATAACTTCTTTCGAACAACGTCAGATGCCCATCAAGTAACCAATCCCTTCTTCAAAATCAACTGAAGGTGCTGTAGGCAATAAGGAGAAGGTGTAATGTTGTTTGGCAATTTTTTCTTTTCTCTGGGTTTTTTTCCCTTTGTTTTGTACTTTTGGTTGTATCCTCCTCTATTATGATCAATAAAATGGACTAATTACTTATTCTGAATTTCTTCTTTACTGTTCAATATAGATGTGATGTTGTTGATCTTTTTTTACTTTTCCTTGCTAGTTTATTTCCAGGATGGAACTTTTGTCAGCTCACGATACAGAGTCGATGAAGAAGTGTACAGATTACTTCAAAGATGGTCATGCAGATTTCACTGAAGCAAAAATAATTGATATTCTTGGATCTGATGCCTCTGAATAAGCAATTGAGACTTACTAGTATTTAAAATGTCTACTTAATCGGGATGTAGCAAATAACATAGCTTACTATGAAATGAATCTTCAAGAAATGATTGAAGAACTTTAACTTCAACACAAGGAAGCCACTGCTCTTATGCATGAAGTTTATGAGAAGAAGTACCAATAGTTGAGCATTGAACGGGGTTATGACAAATTTACCTCAGCCCATAATAAGAGAGAGAGAGAGAGAGTGCTACAACTTGAAGTTGAGGAACATAGAAACATTTCTAAGCTTCTGGAGGAAGAAAATATTGCTTTAAGAGAAGAATTGAGACAGCCAAAATTTGCTTCTTCCTCTGGAGCTCTGGTCCCAGTTAATGATGAAGGTTTTTCCTTTTTGGAGACTGATAATGCCTCATTAAGAGAAGAAATAGAAGATTTGAAAAGAGTCAGACCTGCATCCACTTCCCGGGGTAGAACAAGAGTTGGTCCGAGAAGCATCGAAGAGACTAGGACTCAACAGGCTTTAAAAATTAAGCTGCTCAACTGAAGGCAAAAAATCAAGCTCTGGCTGACATGTCCCAGAAAATTAAAACTCTTACCAAGAAACTTTCCAATCAGAGTTATGCATTGCAGAATAAAGAAATTTTGGTGAAGAGGCTTCATCAGCATGTTGAACGATTGACTTATTAATTTCACAAGCAGCCCAGAGAGTTCTGGATGGGGGGATACAATGAAGCTTTGTATAATCTTGATGCTAAGTTGAAGCAACCAAATAATGAGGGATACAAACAGGGGTGGTTGAATGCTCTAACTCTGATGAAGGTTGAGTAAGGAACCGAGCTGTGGGATTGGTGTAACCCTGGATTACTTGATCCGCCAGTACCTCCTTTCAAACTAGATGTTAGATGGATTCCAGTTAGCTCTATTCCTCAGTGTTTGACTTACAAATACCTTGGTGATTACAATCTTCATGAAGATCTACGGGATTTGAACTTTATCAACTCTTCTTTTTCTTTAGATGATCCTCCAGCTGGAATGGATCCTGTGTCTAAATCTGAAGAAAGAAACCAGTAGAATAGGCTATTTGTATCTTGTTAGTAAATGAAGAAAATGTATCTCTTTGTAATTTTGTTTACTTGGAAATAAAATAAGTTGCATGATCAATTATAATAGTACTGTATTTTTCAGTCATTAAGTATATATATATATATATATGAATGGACATTTTTTCCTTTTTGATTTGATTGCCTAGACAATGGAACTTTTGCCCCATGTATTTATCTAGTTGTAGTGACTTATCACCCATAAGTGCCTAAAGAATGGAATTTTATCCCATGTTCTTACTTAGTTGGGACAATCATTTAAGTAAATAATTGCCCTGGTGCCTAAGCAGTGAATATGTTACCCATCTTCTTGCCTAGTTTAGATGCCTCTTGGGTCACCCATAATCAAGTAGACCTTGCCTTGATCGATTGTTTTACCAACATTTTTAGTGTTTATGGTGATGCCGACCAACTTTGTTGGTGAAAAAAAATATAAATAGGGAAATCATCATTTGCATTCATACTAAAACAATCAGGTACATGGGCAGTTACATTACTGGTAGTATTTTCGCAAGTGCTCAGCATTCCAAATATTTTTGAATTCTTCCCCTTCAAGAGTTTATATTCGGTAAGTTCCAGGTCGAACAACAGCCGTGACACGATATGGTCCATGCCAATTTACTTCCAACTTATTATGATTTTGAATTACTTTCTTGAGCACGTAATTGCCCTCCTTAAGATCACACTTCCTGACCCTTTTATTATAGAACATAGCATTCATTTGCTGATATGATGCATTGCGGATCATCATGTCTTCTCTGACTTCTTCGAGCATGTCCAAGTCCAAGCATCTCATTAAATCACTTACCATAGAATTGAAATTAAGCACCCTATGAATAGGTAACCCTAATTCAGCAGGTATGACTATTTCACTCCCAAAAGCCAATATGTAAGGAGATTCCCCAGTTGCTGTTCGGGGAGTTATTCGGTAATCCCATAACATGGAATGCAACTTGTTGATCCAATTCCCTTTAGCATCATACAATTTCCTCTACAACCCATTCAGAAGAGTTTTGTTCGTCACCTCTATTTGCCCATTACTTTGGGGATGACCTGGAGTAGAATGGATATTTTGAATGTTGGACTATAGATAGTACACTGTGAACTCATCATTATCAAATTAGGTACCGTGATTCGTGATAAAAGTATGGGGTAGACCATATCGATAAATAATATTCTTCCAAATAAATTGGTAAATCCTTTTGTAGGCCATATCGATGAGAGGTTCAGCTTCCACCCATTTTGTGAAGTAATCAATAGCCACCACCAAGTATTTGAATCATCCTCTTGTAGTTGTTAAAGGCCCGACCAAATCTATTCCCCACATAGAGAATGGCTAAGGTGAAGTGATTGGTGTTAGTAGCACCTGAGGAGTTCTTCGTATAGTAGAAAATCGCTGACACTTGTCACATTTCTTAGCATAAGTTGTACAATCAGTGCCCAATGTTGTCCAATAGTTCCCCTGTATATTTATTCTCTATAAAAGAGTTCTACCTGCTACGTGAGTCCCACAAGATCCTTCATGAATTTCCTCTATTAGATCTTTAACTTCTGTTGGATGAACACACCTTTGCAGACCAGCTATCACACTTTTTTTTTACAGAACTCCATTGTTCAAGATATATCTGGAAGCCTTATACTTCAACCTCTTGGTTGTAAGTTAGTCGGCTAGTAAAGTACCTTCTTCGATATAATCCCTGATGGGATCCATCCAGGAAGTACCCATATCCAAGGCGATAAAAACCACCATTAAATCTTCATCAATACTTCTGCTTGCAAGTACTTCAATGGGGATTGTTCTTCATAGCTCGATACACGTAGCTGAGGCTAACCAAGCAAGTTCATCTATTCTTACATTCTCTAGTCTTGGTATTCTAATTACTTGGAAAGCTGCCAAATTGGATACAATTTCCATAGCTTTAGTTAAATACCTCGACATGAATTCCCCTTTTGCCGTGTAAAAACTTAGCATCTGATTCACCACTAGTTGTGAATCAATGAACACCACAACTTGTTTTTCATTCAAGGATTTAGATAAGTTGAGGCCCATAAACACGGCTTCATACTCAGCCTCATTATTGGAAGCCTGGAATTGGAAATGCGGAGCATATTCTATGTTTATTCCATCTGAACTGTTGAGAATAATTCCCGCTCCGCAACCTGTAGCACACGAAGAACCATCAACATATAAATTCCATATAAGGATATTATCATAAAATCCTTGGTCTGATAAAATCCCTTGATGAAATATCTTGTCCTTCCTTTCTTTATACTTCTTCTTCAACTATTGTCCCTTACTAGAAGATTCTGGTTGATCGGTGGCCATCCCTTCTGGTAATTCTGCAATTGGGCGTTGCTCGAGGATATTTTATGTTGATCTTCTAACATCCTGAAGTTGCTCTTCATTAGCCCCCTGTTGATTGGAGACATCTGAGTAGGAAAACTCAGTAATGAAATCCTCCAATGCCTGCCATTTGAGAAAGGATCTTGGCTCGTAGATAATGTCGTACTCCCCTAACTCCACTGCCCAATACATCAATCTTCTAAACTTTTCTGGATTATGTAAAGTCTGTCTAAGTGGCATGTCAGTATATACCACTATTGTATGGGCTTAAAAATATGGTTTCATCCTCCTGGTCACGTCAATCAACGCTAATGCTAACTTCTCTAGTTTTGGATACATGATCTATGCTCCCCTGAATGCCTTAATCGTATAATAAACTGGTTTTTGCACTCCGCTTTCTATTCTTATCAAAGCCCAACTGACTACACTTTCTGAAACAGCTAAGTATATGTATAATTTTTCTCCCACCACTGGCCTGGATAATAAAGGAGGTGTCCCCAAGTATCTCTTCAACTGTAAGAACGCCTTCTCACATTCGTCATTCCACTCAATGGTATTTCTGATAACCTTAAAGAATGGAAGACATCTATCAGTTGCTCGGGAGATGAATCTGTTGAGAGCTGCAACATGCCCCATAAGGCTTTGCACTTCCTTCTTGGTGGTTGGATATTGTAACTCCAGCAAGGCTTTTATCTTGTCAGGATTTGCTTTAATACCTCTTTGATTCACAATGTACCCGAGGAACATGCCTTCTTGTACGCTAAAAACGTACTTGGTCGGGTTTAGCTTCATCTGGTACTTCTCCAACTGATCAAATGTTTGGCTCAAATTAGCTATATGATTAGCAGCTTTCTTGCTTTTCGTCAACATGTCGTCGACGTACACCTCCATATTTTTGCCAATCTGCTCTATAAACACCTTGTTAATCAGCCGCTGATATGTAGCACCTGCATTTTTAAGACCAAAAGGCATAACATTGTAACAATATATTCCTTGTGGGGTAATGAAAGAGGTACTCTCCCTGTCTTCTGGTTTCATTTTAATTTGATTATATCCATAATAAGCATCCATAAAGCTTAGCAGCTCATGCCCCGAAGTTGCATCTACCAACTTATTTATCCTGGGCAGAGGGAAATGATCTTTTGGGCAAGCTTTATTCAGGTCTGTGAAGTCCACACACATTCTCCACTTGTTGTTCTTTTTCTTTACCATCAAAAAATTAGCTAACCAATCAGGATATTTGACGTCTTCGATGAAATAAGCCTTTTACAACTTTTCCACTTCTTCTTGAATATCCTGATTCTCCTCTGGACTAAAGACTCTTCTTCTTTACTTTACTGGTTTGATCTCTTTGTTGACATTGAGCTCGTGACATAGGAAGGTTGGGTCTATCCCTGGCATATCTTTATGACTCCACGCAAATACTTATTTTTTGTTCTTCAAAAATGCCACCAGCTCTTGCTTTAATACTGGATCAAGTGAAGCACCAATCTGAGTTGTTCATTCTGGTTGCTCGTCATCCATAATAATACTTTCCATCACTTCCATTACTTGGCCTTCAACGAGTTCTATTTCATCTCTTGGGTCTAAGGTTTCAATCTCAGACTCGTCAGATCCATCCACTTGATAAGTGGTTATTTTCTTCCTTCCATTCTCCAATTCTTCTTGCTCGGCAGACGGGTAGTAGCATTCCCGAGCTACTTTTTAATCGCATTTCACAATTCTAACCCCAAAATTAGTCGAGAATTTTAAACACTAATGTACAGTGGATAGGACTGCTTCAAAATTTTTGAAGCCTACTATCCCCATTATTATATTACAGGCTGACTGGACATTTTTATCCATCATAAAGAAGTGTACCTTCTCTATTCTGTAAAATGGCCAGGTACCAATCATCATGTCTAATTTGATCGTTCCAAGTGGAAAAACTTTTTCTCCGGAAAACCCAAGGAGGGGCCTATGATACAGCTCCAATTGACCAAGTTTCATGTTCAAGCTGTCGAAGCAGGGGTAAAACATGATGTCTGTCGAGCTACCATTATCCACCAACACTCTTAAAATGATTACATCCTTCAGTCTCATTTTGATCACTAGAGGATCATTATGAGGATACAAAATGCCTTCCAGATCATTTTTAAAAAAGCCAATGACCAGCTTATCTTTGTGAACCTTCCTCGGACGATCTTCTTCTGCCAGATTTATTTGCTGTATATAGGAACACGCTTGAGTCTCATTGAGGTAAGCTTTCCTTTCAGCGGTATGATCGCCCCCTCTAGCGTCTCCACCTGTAATCATATTACAATCGAATGAACCAAAATGAATTGAAAATACCTCACGTTCAAGTTGTCTTGGCCTTTTTAGGAGATCGGGATCATCTTCAGGATCATCTTTATGGTCCATTTTCTTATGTTCTCTTATTTGACAAGAAAATTTGGTTCTCTATAGAGCTCGGGTGTTTATCTTCCCACCATTCTGGTGATCAACATACTTGTTCAACTTTATGTGCCTAGTGAGTGCCTCAATTTCATTTTGGAGAGCTACACACTGCTTAGTTGTGTGATCGTGATCTTTATGGAACTCACAATAATTGGATTTATCCCTTCTTTCGGGAGATAATCTCAGTTTTTCTGTCCAATTCAGTTCCTCGCTATTTTTTATTTTCTTCAGGACGTGGTTTATATCCACCTTTAAGGGAGTATAATTTGTATACTTCCTCAAGTGTTCCAACGTTTCTTTACCTTTCGACTGCTTGCTCCCACCATCATGTTTGTGATCTTTCCTCTTTGACTTGCCTTCAGCTTTAGATTCTGCCTTTGACTTAGCATTATTATTCGCAGCCATTGCCTCCTCGGCATTCATAATTTTGGTTGCTTTAGCCATTAATTTAGGGGGATCCTTGGTGAAAGTGTAATACAGCTTGTCTGGCAAAAGACCACTCATGAGAGCTATAATGGTTGTCTTCTCCTCATAGTCTATGAACTTCGGTTTCTCGTTGTTAAAATGAGTGATATAATCCTTAATACTTTCTCCTGATTTTTGTCTAACACTCAACAGATGTGTTACCTTTTTAATTGGCTTTGCACCAAAATAGAAATTTCCTATAAAGATGGAGGTCGCAATCTTCCCCCGGGGATGGATGTTGTACCATATCTGAGCAGATCCAGTAATGGTTCCTGAGAAGGCTCTGCACCTCATTTCATCTGGGAATATATAAATATCTTTTGCAGCTTGGTACTGCTCTATGTGGAGAATAGGATCGGTTTTTCCATCTTAGTTAGGTGTGACCACGGGAGCCTTGAACTTTGATGGTGTGGGAAAATCGAGAATTGCTTGTACAAATAGGGATCATTTGATAAAGGTTCGTTAGAGAGGGTTTTATCCTTAGCCATTTCCCCTAACCTGTCTTCTAATCTCTGAATAGATCTCTTCCATTCATCATTTCCGGCCTCTGATTTATTTATGTTTGAACGAGAAACAGATCGTGCAGAATTCTCCTCTTGGGATCTTTCTATGCGAGCTGCACGCCTGGGATTTGGATGTTATTGGACTGAGCCTTCCCTTAAATCATTTGGTCGTTGAGACTTTCTCAACAAAATTCGAGGAGGATTTATGTTCCTCCTAGAGCCCAAACGGTCGAAGGGTGAAACTCTGCTCAACCTTTCCAGAGCGCTTGTTCGTTCTGGATTTAGAGTGACATTTTCTTGAGAATTTAAAATTCATATAGGAGAAGTCAAACCAGGGTGATAGGATGGATCACTTTAATTCCCAGTATGATAGATTTCAATGTGTCTGGATCGTGAAGGTGGTGGTCGCATGCTCCTATGAAGGCTTCATTGGACTGAATGGGTAGACGCTCCATGTTGAACAGTCTGAATGAAATGTCGCATAGTTTCCTATATAGTTGTTTGTCTCCTAGCTAAGCTTGCTAAGATTCTGGTGATATCGTTTGCATTTGAGGGGATAGAAGGGTTAGGAAGATTCCCTTAATTATTCCTATTACTAGATTCTAGGATATCAGCCATTTATGATAAGTTTTTAGTGAAAAATGCTATGTATAGTCGTTCCCATAGACGGTGCCAATCTGTTGATGTAAAAAACTAGATTTTATCTAATTAATTAATCACAGATAAATATGAGTAAAGAAATAAGAAAAAATATTTTTAAAGTGGTTCAGCCTTAATGAAATGGCCTACGCCCACTGTCTTGTATTACTGGGTGTCTTGCCTTGATCTCAATTACGTTTGCTTATCATAGCTTACCCTGTCATGAGTGATATGCCCTAAATGTACCCCCAGGATCAGAGACATCAGCCTCGGCCATGTAGATGGCCGACGTTGGAAGGGCCTTAGATCAACAACCAGTGGTCTCGTCCCAAGAAAGGTCGGCCATGGCCAACGTTAATAGTCACCTCGACAGGTGAGGTCTTCGTAATCCACAGGGGTGGTTATCCATCTGGTCATCCAAGGCTTGCCACCTCGGCTTGGTTAAGGCCGAGGTTCCCCCCCCCCCCCCCCCCATCATCTTAACCAATCTCGGCTAAGGATCAGCCGACGTTCCTGCTATGCCATCGATACCTCGGCTCAGGCCGACGTCACAGCTCAACATGCCTTACCTCAGCTCTCCCACTGAGCCAAGGTCACTACCTTGTCCTCTTCCAAGCCGATATTGGGACCATTCGTAAATGTCATTCAGTTATAACCGAATCATTCCCCTCACGCGGGGAATATTGAGGTCATCATTATTTACATGAGATCAGCCAGGTGTCATTCTCATACTGGTTCGATCCTTATGCACATGTTCATTGCATGCTTGGGGGGTACATTACACCCCCCAAGCACTATATATAGAGGTCATCCTCTACCTTGTAAAGGGATCCCAAAATGACAACCCTAGCTAAACTCTGTCAAATTATACGGTAGAGAGAGAAAGCTTGAGAGATTATATCTATGGCCATTAGAGCCCTCATACAGTGATATTAATCACACACTTGCACAGTGGACGTAGGCCTGATTGGCTTAACCACTTACATGAATGTGTGTATCCTCTTCTCCTCACCTCCATCTTCTGTATATCCTTACCCATGTACTGCCATTGTTAACACTAAATTGAGCTTACGAACACCTTGAAGGGTGGTGCTGTTTCCAGCATCATTATTTTGGCGCCGTCTGTGGGAACGAGAATCTATCTCTTCCTCATCTGTTGCTTAACCTCGTCGGAGACTCTGGTGGTGAACCAATCCTCAACCCTTGCGTGGAGTTGTTTCACCATTGAAAGAGGTCCTATAAGGTATTAAGCTCATCTACTACACCAGCTCTTTAGTGCTAACACATGGCACCAAAATTACCACCACATGTTCCACCGCCTGGGGCTGGTGGACCTAGCTCCAGCCAGGCACTGCCTCAGTCCGAAATGGCGAAGGTGGCCGCAGCCTTGAGGTCTTTGGCTGAATGCAGCAAGCCATACAGGAGAAATTCGCACAGGTCAGTCAAAATATGATGAGACCACCTGGAGTCTCACCGGAGATGATTACCCTGGTGGCTGTCCAGGTGCACTTAGCAGTCAGGGGAACACCCCAGGCACCGCAAAAGGATCACCTTACGCCCTAGTGGAGGAGGGGCGTTGCTGACCCTAAGCGCTTGCACCTTGGGAGGTAAGGAAACCCTTGCCCTGAGGACAGGTATGATGATCTAAAGGCGAAAGATGTCCCGAAAGATTGTTGGGAGTCGTATGAGGTTTCAAACAATACAGTTCGTCCTATCCAACGGAGCCAAGGTTGTGAAGGAAGAAGAGGTGGAGAAGCCCAACAACGAGGATCAGCTTTTGATCGACTGAGCATAGGGTCAGCCTTTGAAAGGCTGGGCCCCGTAAACGACCTAAGACAAAGGTTGTCAAGGTCGAGGAGTGCAGCCGGCTCACAAGGGGAAGAGAGGCAACGTCGGCCTCATCAAGGACGAGGAAGAGACCAAGAAGAGGTCAATAGCAGACGTTGTGTTGCGACTGGGGAACCCTCAGTCCACCCCTTGGAGGTGGCTGGGGACGTCGCAAAACCATGGAATGACTCCATCTAACATCTTGAGGACAAGATAGGAGACCTCATCAAAAGTCGGGATCCACTGCAAAGGGGTTTCTCAGAAGGCTCCCCATTCGTGGCTAAGATAGTAAGCTTCCCTACCCCAGCCAAGTTCAAGCCACCTATGATGACTCCCAAGTATGATGGTAGCACCAATCTTGTACATCATATTGATATGTACCAATCAGCGGTGGACATTTACTCAATACAAAATGAGATGAAATGCCGAGCCTTCTTCGGGACTTTGACGGGAGCTGCGCACATATGGTTTACTTCTCTTCTGAAGAATTCAATTGAGAACTTTAAGGGATTGGTTGAACGGTTCATCCACAATTTCTGCTTTGGGATAAGACCTCAAAAGAAGATCACCCATCTGTTGTATGTCAAGCAAGGCAAGCACGAGAGCCTAAGAGACTACATCACCAGGTTCAACAAGGAAAAACTTGAGGTTGAAGATTACGAAGAGAATATTGCCATGACCACCCTCATTGGAGGTCTTCAGAAAGGGAAGTTATTGTGGAAACTTGTGAAAGACCCTCCAAAGTCCATGGTGGAGCTATTGGCAACTACGAGGAAAGTCATGAACGCTGAAGAGGCCATGGACGCTAAGTATAAAGACGAGAACGGTGGTAGCGGCGGGAAATTCCAAAGAAAGAAAGATGGAAAGAGGAAGTCAGTTGATGACAAGTTTTCACGTTATACCCCTCTTACTGTAAGCTGTGAACACATCCTCAATGAGATAAAAAATGACCGATCCCTAAGATGGCCAGAAAAGTTGAAGGCTCCTCCACATAAGAGGAACTAGAACCTATGGTGCGAATTCCACTAAGACCATGGTCATGTCACAGACAAGTGCTTCGCCTTAAAGGATGAGATCGACAAGATATTGAAATCAGGAAAGTTGAGTGATAACAAAGCTCCTAAAAAGGGAAGAGATGACCCTAAAAAGACGAGAAACGATAGGTGTGGTGATGATACCCCAACAAAAAGGGGGGATGACTCGGATGGCGATGATAAAGACGATCTGAACCTTCCACCAAAAGATGACAACACCCCCGTGAAGAGGGTTGGAATGATCTCCTTTGGTGTTAACACCATATGCAGAGGACTTGCAGGGGGTGGTTCTGCCTTGGCTGACCGAAAGGCCCATGTGGCAGAGGCCAAGACAGTGGCCAAACTTGAAGTAGTAAATCTAACGTCTTCCGAGACAACACAGAACAGAAAGAAGGTGGACATGGACACTCTCATAGTTGGGTTCTCACGACTCAACTTCAAAGGCATCCTAGCTCCACATAATGACCCTTTAGTAATCACAACAAGAGTTCATGGATGTGAGGTACAGAGAATTCTTGTAGACGGAGGAAGTTCAGCAGATGTGATGTTCTGCCCCTGCTTCAAAAGCCTAGGCCTTATCTGAGCTAGGCTGGTACCCTATCATCATCCGTTAATGGGGTTCAGCGATAAAAATGTCCATCCGTTGGGCATGTATGAGATGGACGTGCGAATGGGTGATGAATGGCCTAAGAGGTTAACCCGAAAGATTAATTTTTTCGTTATGGACCAAAACATCTTCTCAGCCTATAATCTCATCATAAGAAGAGTAGCCCTTAAGGAGTTTGAGGCCATGCCATCGACGGTCCACCAGATGCTAAAATTCTCGATCCCCTATGGGGTAGAGGAAGTGCAGGGTGACCAGAACATAGCACGAGAATGCTACTTTAACTTGGTTGAAGAGAGAGAGGCTCATAAGAGAGAAACTACCACATATAACATTGATACACTTGACCCTAAAGATGAAACAAAATGGAAGAAAGGAGAGGCTGCGAAAGAGGTAGAATCCATTGTCCTCAATGAGGACGAGCCAGAAAAAACCGTCCAAGTCAACAAAGCCTTAAAGGCAGAAATCAAGGAAGAGTTGATAGACTTCCTGAGGAAGAGGCAGAGTGTCTTCGCTTAGAGTCACGCGGACATGCCTGGCATCATCCCTGAAGTTATGTGCCACAAACTGAATGTGACTAAGGATGTTAGGCCAATCAAACAAAGACGAAGAATTTACTCCAGGGAGAAGTACGACGTCATCCGAGAAGAAGTCAGAAAGTTGGAAGAGGCTGAGTTTATTAGAGAAGTCATTTATCCATAGTGGCTATCGAATACAGTCATTATACCCAAAGCCAACGAAAAATGGAGAATGTGCGCAGACTTTACCGACCTGAATAAATCTTGCCCGAAAGACAGTTATCCCTTACCTCGGATCGACCAGATGGTAGATGAAACTGCAGGACATGAGTTCATGAGCTTCGTGGACGCGTACTCAGGCTATAACTAGATTTTCATGGATGCTGAAGACTCAGAGAAGATAGCCTTCATCACTGACAAAGGGACGTATTACTACAAGGTTATGACCTTCGGATAGAAAAATGCCGGGGTAACATACCAATGTCTTGTGAATAAGATGTTTGAAGACCAAATAGGTAAGACTATGGAAGTGTACGTCGATGATATGTTAACGAAGAGCTTAAACGCCTGCACCCACGTGGCAGACCTAGAAAAGACTTTCGATACCATGGACTTGAACAGAATGAAATTCAACCCTGCGAAGTGTGTCTTCGGGGTAGGAGTAGGGAAATTTCTTGGATTCATTGTAAATCATAGGGGAATAGAGGCAAACCCTAAGAAAATCAAGAATTTGCTTGATATGAAGACACCAAAGAGTATCAAGGACATTTAGAGACTTACTGGAAGAGTAGGTGCACTCAACAAATTTGTTTCAAGAGCGATGGAAAATTGTCTTCCGTTATTTAAAGTGATTAAAAAGGCCTTCGAGTGGGACAAAGAGTGTGATGAAGCTTTCAACCAGCTCAAGTCCTACCTCGGATCCCCCTTACTCTTATCTCGACCCATAGCAGGAGAGAAGTTGTATGTCTATCTAGCAGTTTCTGAATCAGCTATAAGTGCAGTAATAGTACAAGAAGACGTTGGGGTCCAAAGGCATGTGTACTTCAACAGTAAGGACCTTCAGGGGTCTGAGAAGAATTATCCTCAGATAGAAAAGTTGGCCTACGCCCTGATACATGCTTCTGGGAAGATGAAGCCTTACCTTCAATCCCATTCCATGGTCATCCTCACCGACTCCCCACTAAGACAGGTCCTCCATAAGCCTGAGAAGTCGGGTAGGTTGATGACATGGTCCATTGAGTTGGGGGAATATGACCTCACTTATCAGTCTAGGACGTCCATCAAAGGGCAGGCACTGGCATATTTTTTTGCAGAGTTCACATGGGAAGAGGTCGAGGTTGAGAATAATTTAGAGACTACAGAAGGGTCAAACAGCAACGTCTTCCGACACCCGAAAGAGGTTATGCCCAAGAGAGTTTGAGATGGAATAGCCGAGAATGAGGAAGACCGGTACCTCTTCAGGCAGGGAATCATATTAGAAGAGGGTTTCTCATCAGATAAAGGCATATGGAACCTCTTCATCGATGGGTCTTCTTGCAAAAGTGGAAGCGGTGTGGGCCTAATACTCTCAGCCCCGGATGGTACCACATTCGAATATGCCCTAAGGTTTAACTTCAAGGCGTCAAACAATGAGTCAGAATACGAGGTTATGATAGCAGGCCTCTCCTTAGCAAGGACCGTTGGTATAAGATGACTCCTCCTTCACAGTGACTCAAGGTTGGTTATTAATAAAGTATTGGGGGTTTATGAGGCCAAGGACGAAAGGATGGATAAATATCTTAAGAGGGTAAAAACGATACTCGAAGGCTTCGAAGAGGTAAAGATGAAGAGAATACCTCGGCAAAACAACAGTCATACAAACGCATTAGCAAGGCTAGCTTCGGCAACGAGGACAGATATCAGAAGGACAGTCCCTATTAAGATCTTGCCCAGAGCAACCATTGAAGAAGAAGAGGTCAGTAACCCTTGACTCAATTTGAACCTGGGGAACTCATGGATAGATCCCCTTATCAGATATATCAGAGAGGGGGTGCTACCGGAGTTAAAATTAGAGAGGAGGAAATTGAGGTACAGAGCTGCAAAGTTCTCAATAATAGGAGATGACCTGTATAGGACGGGATTCCTATTACCTCTCCTCAGATGCGTTCATCCCACAGAAGTTCCCCATGTCCTACAGGAGGTACACGAGGGTTCTTGCTTCAGTCACATAGGAGGGAGACCTTTGGCGAAGAGGATTATCACGCAAGGATATTGGTGGCCGACCTTGGCCAAAGATGTTGCCGCCTACGTAAAGAGGTGCGACAAATGTAAGAGATTCTCCACTATCCCCCATCAGCCTCATCAGCCTATGACGTCTATTAGTTCCCCTTGGCCATTCGCAGTATGGGGAATTGACTTACTAGGTCCCCTGCCAAGGGCTGCAAATAATTATCGATTTTTGATAGTTTCCATTGATTACTTCTCCAAGTGGGTAGAGGCGGAGCCGATGATCATGATTACAGAGCAGAAGACCTTCTAATTTATTTCGAAAAACATCATATGCAGACATGGCCTCCCAAACACCCTCATTTCGGACAACAAAACCCAGTTCAAAAACTCTTCCCTGGAAAAATACTACGAAAGAGTGGGGATAAAGAAATTTTTTTCATCCCCTGGTCGACCTCAAGAAAACGGTTAAACCGAAGTCACAAATAGAATGATCCTTTCTGGGATCAAGAAGAGGTTAGAAGAAGCTAAAAGTAGATGGATTGAAGAGGTTTTTGCTGTGCTATGGGACTACAGAACTACGTCTAGGACACCAACAAGGGATACCTTGTTTATGTTGTCACATGGCTCAGAGGCCGTCATACCAACAGAGGTAGGGCTCCCTACTCATAGGGTTTAGACCTATGACTGAGAAGAATGGGGAGGAGAGAAAACTCGACCTAGACTTGATTGAAGAGATAAGGGAAGACGCAAAAGTTAGGCAAGCAGCTTACTAGCAGAGAACAGTAAAAGTCTACAATCAAAAGGTAAAATCAAGACCCATAGCTGTAAGAGACCTGGTGTTGAAGAAGACGTTGCAGAAGGAGAACAAGCTTCACCCAAATTGGCATGGTCCTTATAAAGTGATTGAGGAGGTTTTACCCAGGGCCTACAGGCTAGAAAACCTCAAAGGGAACCTTTCTCCAACCTTTGGAATGAAGATCATTTAAAAAAGTATTATATATGATGTTATCAGGGCTTTCATGTAAATGTATCATCTTACGAAGAGATTATTAATGAGAAGATAGGTTTCCATGTCAATTCTTGGTTCATTGTACTCGAATAAAAAAAACTATGAGGATAACATCTTAGTTGATGACCTCAGACCTTATAACATCATGGTTTGGTGATAAGGTCTGAGATCAGACATCATGCTTGGATGACCTCAGACCCTAGACATCATTAATTTGGATGACCTCAAACCTAAATACACATTGCATGACAAAGAAAATAATTCAAAGAACACTCAGCAAATAAGGAAGTGAAGCATGTATCAGAAGTTAATATAAACTAAGAGTTACAAGATATAAGGTAACTGAGTTTACAATTAGAAGTTACATCTTAAAATCAAAATCAGAGAATTACATAAAGCTTCACAAAAAATGCCTAAGGGTTTACAGCTATAGTATGGGCATCCTCGACCTCATTCCCCTGACCGATGTTGGTCACCTCGGCCCCATCATCTTAGAGGTTGGCACCTTTAGTCTCAATAACATCCAAAGGTGCAGTCTTTGCAGGGGCAGCATCTTCCTCTTCAACCTCTTAAAGGGCCTGGGAAAATTGAGGATTGCCAAAACCCAGACTAATGACCTTAGAGGCTTTTAAGTTCCCTGACACCCTCTCCTTTACAGTCGCCCATTTGTCAGTGGACTTAATACCTCTTTCGAGGTATTCAAAGCCAAAGCTGATGAATTCATCAGAGATTTTGTAATTAGCCAGGATCCTCTCAGAAGCATCCTCAAGGATTGCCTTCACTGCAGCATCAACTTTCTGCTGGAGAACATCATCCTTGGCCTTCAGAGCAATGGTTTGGTCCTTTTTAAGCTTGTAGATATCTTTATCCAACTCCTTAAACTTCTTATCAGATCCCTCAAAGGCAGAATTCAGACGATCTACCTCTGTATTCAAGGATCATTGCACCTTCTCGGCCTCTTGGCCTTTCTCAATGAGGGGCAACTTCTTCAGACTCCAGTTGGCAAGATGGTGCTTAGCAACGAGGCCCTGCAAACTAAGAAATCAAATGTATAAGTTCAAATTAAAAACAGAGGTTACACTTCGAAATTAAACTGAAATCCAAAGTTATACCTGAATGGACCTGTGAAGGCCAAACTCAAGCAACAGAGGAGTGTCCAGGGAGCGACAAAAGCGTCTGTGAGTATTGGTCATAACAGAGCTGATAGCATCCAACGCTTGTAAACTGTGGCCTATTATGCTATCATTAATTTTCAGCTGCTCCAGACGGGCAGCCAATGCATCTTTAGAGGATATGGGGATGGACTTTTGGGCCTTGCTCATCCTCTAATCCTCAGGGGAAGTGGTTGTAGTTTTCCTATTTCTTGTAGCATCAGCCTTGGACATGCCGACACTCTTCTTCGGTGGAGGAGGAGGGGGTTCACTCCAGCCTACCTTCTTCCCCATCTTTATGAGACTTGGGGCAGACATCTCCCAAATATCATCTGAGATGCCTTCAGGGCGTTCTGCAAATGGACAGGTCTAAGTTAGAAGATCAGAGACATAAAAAGTCAGAGGTTTAACTTACTGAAATAATAAAATAAGCACTTACAGAGCTCTGTCAGAGGCAGTCTCAGACCATGCTCCCCCTAATCTTGAAGGTCTTTCACTTATTTTGGCTTAGCCTAGGGTCGGCCGTAGCATCCATTGACACCTTGCCCTATCTCAGGTGTATCCTCGGATCTAAGTTCGAAGAGGGGACACAAGGGCCAAATTCCCATGCCCCTGAGACAAAGAAATACCGTGGCTTCCAATTATGGTTACTAGTTTGGGTCACCTGTAACATCTTCTTAGTTGACTTTCGAGCTAAGAAATGGTAATAGCTCGGATGATTCCTAGTAGAGGAAGGGATGTAGCACTCGGTGAAGACCTGGACAGGAAGGTCTGAATGGTGGACTGCCTTCTATAGAACTATAGCTTCAATTATCACCCTCCAAGCATTGGGAGATAACTGAGAAGGAGCTAATTTGATGTAGGAAAGTATGGCCCTAATGATGGGATGAATGGGCAGATGAAATCCTGACTTGAACACCTGCTCATACAGACAGATCTCACCATCTCAATCACCAAAATCCCTCTCTTCCCTTAGAGGTCTCCTGAGTTTTATGGATGGACTAATGGAATATAGATGCCTGAAGGTAAGAAGGTCAAGCTTGGTGACAGTTCTCTCTATCTCGGCTGACTTAGAGGTGTCAACATCGCTCTCAGCATCATCATCATCATCCAGTTCAACGTCGGCCTGAGCAGACGATGGGGCTCCACTTGGGAACCTATGAGCGAACTCATCTCCTGTGACATCCGATAGGGGAATGGCTTTAAAAATTGGTGGAACAGCAATGCTAGGTCCTACAACCTCAATGTTGGAGGAAGGTGCGATGTGCTTGAACTCTTGTGAGATAAGGCCCGACTAGAAACCTTAGCTTGATCAGGGACCTGATCCTGCTGAGTGGAAAAGTCCATAGCCTCTTGAAAAGAGTCCACAGACATAGGGTCTGAGGTAGACGACTCAGACTCAAACATGGGGGTAGTTTCAACTGGGACCTCTGCTGATTTAACTGGTTCGACTGGCTCAAGGTGTATGACCTTCAGAGGGGGTGAAAAGATAGGTCTGAGGGGGAATGCCTCTACCCTACGAGCCTCTTCTTGGGATCTTTCTATCTGCCTAATTTTATCTAAGGTCTTCTCCCTAAGAGAGGGGAAATCCTCTAAGAGTTGGTAAAGGGGTCTGAGCATATGAGGCAGGACCTACACTTGTGACTCTCCTAAATAAACAGGATTGGCAATTGAATTAAGGATCAAACTATCGACTTTGAACAAAAAACAACCAAGAACAACAAGAACTAGGACCACCTGAAAACACAAGTGATGTCCGGAAAACTTAAAGAACTCGCCGAAAAATGCAAGGAAAAAACGGGTACAAAGCAGGAAAAAATGAAAAAGAAGGGATAATGGTTGGTACCTGATGGAATGTGATGATAAGGGAGGACGAGTTGGTAAAGAAATCCACCCAATCCACTTCTAAACGAACTCTTGTGGAGAGAGAGAGAGAGAGAGAGAGAGAGAGAGAGAGAGAGAGAGAGAGAGGCAGAAAATTTCAGGCGAAGAAATGGAGAAGTGGGGAAGAAAGAGAAAATAAATGAGGGTTTAACCCTCAAACAGCCCACACACATCCCAAGGCCCATCATTGCCTTGGGAGCCCAAAAGACTGCAATCATCACCCTTGCCAGGCATGCTAGCCACTTCAGCAGCTGACACTTGTCAAAAAGGTACTAACACCTAAGTCAGTCAAACCTCGAGAAAACATACCCCTTAGGCACCTGATCACACAGGTAAATAAGGACTAGGGGGTGATTGATATGCCCTAAATGTACCCCCAAGGCTCAGAGACATCAACCTCGGCCATGGAGATGGCCGATGTTGGAAGGGCCTTAGATGAATAACCAGCGGTCTCGTCCCAAGAAAGGTCATCCATGGTCGACATTACTAGTCACCTCGGCATGTGAGGTCTCTGTAATCCACAGGGGCGGTTATCCATCTGGTCATCCAAGGCTTGCAACCTCAACTTGGTTCACGCTGAGGTTCCCCTCCCCCCCCCTCCCCCCCCATCATCTTAACCAATCTCGACTGAGGATCAGCCGATGTTCCTGCTATGCCACCGATACCTCGGCTCAGGCCGACGTCACAGCTCAACATGCCTTACCTAGCTCTCCCACTAAGCCAAGGTCACCACCTCGTCCTCTTCCAGGCCGAGGTTGGGACCATTCGCAGATTGTCGAGCCCTTATCAGCATATATATTATTGGGAACACATGTACACAATTAGTTATAACTGAATCATTCCCCTCACGTGGGGGAATATTGAGGTCATCATTATTTACATGAGATCAGTCAGGTGTCATTCCCATACTGGTTCGATCCTTATGCACATGTTCATTGCATGCTTTGGGGGTACATTACACCCCCCAAGCACTATATATAGAGGTCATACAGTGATATTAATCACACACTTGCACAGTGGACGTAGGCCTGATTGGCTTAACCACTTACATGACTATGTTCATCCTCTTCTCCTCACCTCCATCTGCTGTATATCCTTACCCATGTACTGCCATTGTTAAAACTAAATTGAGCTTACGAACACCTTAAAGGGTGGTGCTGTTTCCATCATCATCAATGAGGGTATTATAATGTATTTATATCCCTTGGTTTGTCAGTGTGAATAGACAATATGCCATTATTGAATAGGCATATACATCTGTACATGGTAAAGAATACTCATTGAATCTGTCTTTATCGTTTGATCTTCCTAACAAGTTTCTCGGTACGCTGAGTAGCTCGGTATGTTGAGTAGTTCAGTATGTTGAGTAGCTCGGTACACTGAACTTGTGCCATATTTGATGACACGTGTCTCCATATAATTGGTCTACGTTAGTTGAATAATTTTGTATCAACAGACAGAGTACTGAAGTCAATTGTAAGTAATTTTAGAAATGGTATACTCAATGTGAAGGATTTATTACAAACTAGTGCTTCGCCTAAAGACAATGGTGGCGGTGGCAGTGGCAGCTTCAGTAACCTTGGATTAAATATGGAAAAAAGGGTGGTAAAAAGAACAAAGTCAAGAAGGGTGGTGGTAATAAGCATCATTAGAACAGAGAGATTGTTTAGGAAGTAGAGGAGATCTTAAAAAGAAACAAAAAAAACTTATTACGCTTCATTTTACGTCTAAAGGAGTCATTTTACTCAAGAAAATTAACATTATGACTCAATTAGTCGTCCCACACTGCATGGACATAAAACTGCAGAGAGATGCCTTGTAAATAGAATATGCAAATTTTATTATGTTCTATAACCTTTCTTTTGTAATTCATCAGTCCAGTTTCCCTTCCAATGATGTTAATCTATATTATGATAAATTGTCTGCCATTTGATCACATGAACATGTTAGAAAGAAATGGTGATACTATACGTGTCATTTTGTTGTATTGTATTAATGTACCATATAATGTGGCACATCACAGGAAGGTATTATTTAAGGAATAAGTCTTGTAGTCAAAATAGTGCCACGTCCCACCATCCAATGAGATATGCTACAGTAAGGTAATAAACCATGTAGAAATGAAAAACATTTTCAACTCTTAGCATGTTTGGCATTTGATTTTGGAAAAACCGGTTCATCATGGCCGTGTTTTTTCCTTCGTTAAATCTGTTTTACAGTTTTGGAGGTTTGGTTTCAATTGAGATGAATTGTTATGAATATATGATGAAATACCCAAGAATCATTATCTATGGGATAACTGTGCATGTGCTAAAACTTTAAGTACTCCTTCAGTTCGAAATTTATTGTTTTGTGGAAATATTGAATTAGTATATCTGCATTCGGAGTCTCATGATTCATTCTAAGAGTTTAAATGATGTAATGGTCATTCCTTAATGTTCTATGAAATTACCAATTTAAATTTCAGGAAACTAAAAAAACTCAGAATATTTAAAAGAGGGGGACTAATGGTGAGCAAGGAAAATGAAATGAAATAGATCCCACTCCATCCTACTCTTTACTTTTGATTATTACTTGTAACAATATATGAGGAACATAGAATCCATGTACAGAAATAAATAAATAAATTCTAGCATTTGAGTAATCTTTCTTTCTACCTGCCTACTATCAGACTTTCGCCATGAGATTGGAAGTTAGTATTAAATCCAATATTTACGATTGTGAGAGTTGTGGGCTCCATGGAACCACCTGTCCCAACCACCATTCGCTGGACCTTTAGTTCGGCAATATTATGAGATAATACATTAATACCCTTACACATTATATCATAAACATAACAAATACTAGCTGAGACTGCTTATTACATCAACAATTCTTACATATGAAGCATAGAATTGATTCAACACTCGACACAAGTTTGTACAACACATGGAGATATTAAAAAAGAGTTGTAAGAGCATAACATGGGTAAAAATGGATTCGTGATGAAAACAAAATGGTGACATCCTCTCTGCAAACAATGGAGGATTCACCAAGTGTTTCAAATTAGTCCAATTTGCCCTGGATGATTTGGATCTACTGGTGAAGGTGGGATATTGAAGCTACCATTCGATGTTTCCCTGTTAAATTGGGAGTTCCTCCTACTCCTTTATAAATAGTCCTTGATTCTTCCTCTTTCGACTGGGAGAAGGCAGGGCGTGATTGTTGTTGATCATCACCAACTCCTGATTTTGAATCTATGGATTTGTGTTAAACAAACATGAGAAAGAATGTGATTGTGGAGAGGAAATAAATAAAGGTTGTGTGGGTTTTAAAAGAGTAAAGGGTAGATTAATAAATAAATTAAAGTAGATGGGAAGCAGCGACACACAACCCCACTCTAGTGCCAGTGGTCAAAAGTGGTTTATGGAATTTAAAATGCAAGTAGAGAGACCATAGAGCAGGAACTTGTAAACCACCAAATACGATAATATATCTTATGAATGAGAATTGATTCCAAAGTCAAATCCAACACACATTATATGGCCATCACCACCACACCATCATTGTGGACTCTACAAATGAGCGTTGCGCTATTACCATAAACTTTGATGATTATCCATTTATGTTGGATTTGTATATTATTAACATCTACGACTTTTCACACATGCAAGTTTTTATACTTTAGTGTGTTTGGAGTATATTGTAATAAAAAATTTAGAATGTTTAAAGTTTTAAAAACTATGATGTAGCATTTTGGAACCCTATAGTTGAATCGGCCTCTTTGTACAACGTTGCCCACGCCAGCAAAACTCAATCGTGTGCACGATTTTAAAAGGCAAGGGCATATTGGACACGTGGCTCATTTTGTTCAATAATATTTGCATTGTGTGCATGAATGGATTCTCTCATCATGCACACTACCCTTGCATTTTCAGGCAACACACACACACACACACACACACACACACACATATATATATATATATATATATTTGACTGGAAGTTAGAATGCATGTTTTGTGAAATATATACTTTTAACTCATTTTTTTAGAGGTTTTTCAAAAACTTTCTATTACAATTACTCAAACCCATCTTACGTAAATGGTATTCACTTGATCATAAGTGAATTGTAAGGTTTTACTTAAGTATGCTGTGAAATCCTAAAAAGCCTAGATCAATACACAAGTCCATATCATATTACATTTCGAATATACTTTTAGATGAGATTAGAGGGACTGGGTGGCTTATTGTAGGATCAATTTTGGCTTATTGTAGGATCAATTGAATCGTAATGTGATTCTTGAAAGATCACATGTCTCTCGAACACGATGGTGATTCATATTCTCCTTGTTATTCAAATGTGGATAACTTAGGTGTTAAATACGACTACTTGTAAATGATCTCAAGTATTAGAATTGTGCACTTGCACCTTGTATAATAACACTTCACGTCTAATGCGAGATAGAGAGAGAGAGAGATCATGCATCCCAATATTTTTTCCCAAATGCGGGTTATTTTGCAAATTTAATCTCGTGAGTTATTTTGTGATAATTTTTGTTGACCTAACACTTCACACACTAACTTATATTAGATATGTGGTTTGATGATGATTTAGGTACGTAATTGAACTCGATAACACCTACTTAATTCACCTAATTGACTTAGGTTGATATTTTCTTGTGATAATTTCAAATCAACATATTAAAAACTTATTTTCTAGCTAAAACAATATAAATAGATAGTTTAAGAAACAAATAAGCATAATTTTGATTCGGTGAAATTGAATTCTTTTCACGCCCTCTAGGACTTAGTTTAGATTGATTGTTCCTACACATAACCCCTTGTTCTCAAATTGGTATTAGAGCGGTTTACTCTTTAAGTTAAAAGCATACTTCAGTATAAATCACTTGTGTGAGAATATTGCTCGCGATTGTGTGTTTTTCAGATTCTATATATCAGATATGTTATTTCATAATTTCTTTTATTATTTAACCTGATCTTACTATTTTGGTGGCTCATATTATAGTCATTAGAAGGTGAAATGTGAGCTTACTTGAGATTGAAGCACGAGAGAGTGTGGGTGAGTGTCGAAAATCATTAGAAATGGCAAACTATATGTGTGTGTGTGTGTGTGTGTGTGTGTGTGGTGTGTTAGAGAAAACCACGTGCACAATGGAGTGAGACGTAACTTAGAGAGTGTGTTGCATTGAATCCATTATTTTCTTTCGTAAGTACTTAAGAGTACAATCATATTGTGAATTATGAGATGGCGAAGGAAACATGGGATATATTGAGTGTTATTCATGAGGGAACTTCCTCGGTTAAGAGATCCAAACTTCAAAGGCTTTTACCTATTTTGAGATGATGTACATGAAAGAAGACGATTCATTTGTTGACTATCATACTAGATTAACCAAGGTGGTTAATTCATTTGATAGCCTAATAGAGAGTAAAATAAACCTCAATAAATGAATGTTCGGTATAGTAATAATCTCGCTTAGATAATACAAAAACTAACCTCCTGATCCGGGCCTTTGTAGTAAAATAATAATTTCCTTCAATGCACAACATGATAACTTTTTCTAACTTTTCTTAGGGACCGTCGAATATATAAATTAGTAACTGATTAAAATACAAAAGGAAAAATTACATAAGATTTCATAATGCATGTGAAAGACTTTTTACCCAACAACTTCAATTTTTTTTTAGAAAATGCTTCTAAAGTCACTTGTTTTTCTTTGCACAAAACTGAACTCAACCTCATCCTTATTTTTTGCAATGCGAAAACCGCATTTGGTATATATTTTTCATTTTTTATCAAGTAGTTATTCAATGTTATCGTTGATTAAAAGGCCTCTTTTGGAGAAACAGTTGGTTAACACAACTATCATCTGGATCATGATGCTCCTCAAGCCATATTCATTATCGTATAAATGATCTATTTATTAGTAGGCGATTCCATCACTTCATCATTTTCAGTAAGATAATTCAAAACATCCTCAACATCTACCGCATTTCTATAGCCTAGAATAAATTGATGCCTTCATTATAAATTACTAAAATATTAATTTATTGATAATTAATAAATTGTTTATTTATCGATAAATTAATAAGGGTTTTTTATATATAGGTCCTATAAGAATAAAGTCTCCCTAATTAAGTCATATTGACTTTTCAACCTATAAATAGGTCATATTTCTAATTTTTTAGGATTTGGTTTTTTACAATTTTACCTTTTTTAAAACCAACCATTCTGTGGGAAGTTACATAAGTGTTTGAAGTTTTTTTTCATCTTATATGATTTTTACTCTCTCAGATATTTTTGCAAACATATCATATGATGATTTATGATCTCTTATAATATGGTCCCTCTACTTCCAAATTAGAACTTTATTTTTAAAAGTAAACTTACTTTGAGACCAGATGTAACATTTTGATAATAAAAATATTTGTCATTTCTTAGGCTTTTTGGCTTTAATCTCATCTCTAAAGATTGTTAGGCTCCTATCCCATGAACTTTTAAAATTGTAATGAGTCCCATAACAACCAAAAATCACCCATAACCGCTTGTAATTGTCATCTTTCTTTTCGCAAAGAATGACATTTGTCCTATAATTGTTATAATATGATCAACAATTAAATAAAACTAGTATGTAAAGACCTGACATAAATGTTCGTAAAACTGACATAAATAATATTCTCATAGATGGTTGTTTTTAAGAACACACATAAAAACTACGGAATTCAACATGTTTTTAATCACATTTTCATGAAATACTATGATAAATAAATTCACATTTATCACAGTTATAATAATTTTATGGGAGCTTTTCCACAACTGACATAAATGTTATATAAAAAATTAAAAATCATTACTCCATCGATAGACAACTATTATTTGAGGTTAAATCAACCCTTGTGCCATCAATTTTGTCCATTTATAAATCGATACTAACCAAGATCATTAATATCACTAACTTGATATACATCAAGATATTTAATACTGATGTCAGCTACATCATATACAAAAACTAGCTAGTGTGTAAGCTATGACGCAACTCTCACTTAAGACACACACAGACACACAAACACAAAATATATATATATATATATATATATATATGTGTGTGTGTGTGTGTGTGTGTGTGTGTGTGTGTGTGTGTGTGTGTGTGAAATCAAGGTATGTGCTCGATTGATACAAGACTCAAATGATTTGACACAAGAGTAGACAATATAATTAAAATTAATACAATGACTCATTGAAAAAATTAAATACATTGGTCGTTGATAAATTTATAATGATTATGTATATGCCAAGCCATTATGTATACGTAAATCTATTAATGATAAACTTTGTAAGAGGGTAGTTTAGATTATATGGAGGCATAACCCCTTTTGAGTATAGTAATGATAAGTTAACAATTAACACTATTGATTAATTACAAGACACGCAATCACAACTTAGTGAAGATAAACTCAGTTTGCACTCACAAATCGCTCGTGTATAACTTAAAAGACAATAATGAACTCAGAAATGACTCATTTAGAGGGAGAGAGAAGTAATCACCCTAGATACACCTTAGCAGGCAACCAAGCATGCCAACTCTCAAAGGTCTCCAATCAGATATTAAAAGCTTCGTAATAAATGACCATGGTGGGTGAGTAAAAGCTCTAGTTTTTCAATAACTTCTTTCTTTATTGATGATAATCTCTCTCTCTCTAGCCAACAATCTCTAGGAAAGAACTCTGGATTAATATCTCTCTCAGAAGTGGTTGAGGCTCATAAATATCCCCCCCACCCACCCACATAGACACACACCATTCCCGAGGTGGATTAGTAATTTATAATTGTGAAAAACATCCCTCATACTTTATGTCACAAACATTGAATGCCTGATGGACTAGTAAGCTCCACGTTATAAACATTAAATGTCAAGAAATGCCTTTTTCCTAACCACTGTGTGTCAAGGGGTTGTCGTCACAGAAGTGGCTCACCAACTGTCTGACAGCCCCAAATACCACAGTGGTTTACTCCAGTGCGGATTTGACATTGCCTAACTGGCTGGTGATATCGTAGGAAGTAGATGTGAATTAAGGAGAGGGTTGTTTGGTTCACAACCCTACGCCCGATGGAACTGAAGGCTGCTCCGCCAAAGGTTCCACAGTCAAGGTCTTTTAATGTTTTTCCAGGTGTATCAAGATGGTCAGTACAAGCCCCAACGGTTCCTCACTTCTCAATCCTCCAAATCATGTCCCTCTGAACTCCCCACGGTGAGGTCGTTCGATAGAGCATGAAAGCTCTCCCAAGCCCTGCCAAGCTGGGTCTCTCGCGAGTACCGTTCGACCTCACACTAAATAAAATTATAATCGTTACAGCTCAAAGTCAATATAAATAAAAGATACAACAAATATGAAGCAAAATAATAGAACTAAAGCATAAGCTCTCTCGACCAGTTTCTTCGTTGGAAGATCTCCCTAGGATGCCACGCTCAACTACCTTATTTGAGATGCCTTATTGAGCTGCCTTACTGAGTTGCATTGCTAAGCCTATTATATTAGCTAGGGGAATTATCTCTAATCTCGAGATTATCTTCAGCCCCTCTACAAATTTCTTAAAGATCAAGCATACAATGGGCCTTCTATTTTGTGAGAAATAAAATTTCTGTGAGAACAAGAAATGTCTGCATGAAAACTTCTCAATCCGGCCTTCCATTTTGTGAGAAATAAAATTTCTGGTATTTATGTATTCATTAAAACTTCTGTCATGATCATTTCCAGGAAAAAGTAAAATTATCCCCGATGTACCTGAATCAAAGCGATGCGGCTTATCAGCGAAGGGACATCACGACTTCCCCCTGTCGTTGAGCCTCGTCCATTTTGTCTCTTCTTCCATAGCTATTGGAATTTTCTCGAAACACCTTAAGAACCTGTTAATTGTTCATTCAGATTATTGGTAAGTGAAACACTCCCCTGTCTGTGTTGTTTCTTGCCATTTGTACAGTACAACTGTAAGTAGTTGGTATTTTCATTAAGACTGCTCCTAGTGGTATGAAATCTCCCCCTTGGGCTTTCCTAGCGTTGAGACCTGTGGAATTCTACCTTATAAAGTTCTCCCTAGGAAATTCTCCCAATTTGAAGGTGCTACTTCATTTGGGTTGCGTTGTGTCATCGTTTCTTCATGTTCGAAAAAGCAGAAAAATTCTCCCCGGTGTATCTGAGTCACCATTAAACAATGTTTGGACATATGGCGAGGGGATTTCATATCTTTTTTGAATCGTTGGGACAGCTTCTGTGTTGGGAGTTATTAGATATGTCTGACAAAAGCAAAATTTTGGCGCCAAACCCCAAAACTTGCCTTGGAACAAACCCTTTTTATCCCCATGTGTCACTTCATTAATGGCGTAATGCTGTCTTTTCAACTGTCAAGACACTTCCCAAAGAGCCACGTGTCCATTAGAAATGATTACCGATGGCTTTGCACGTGTGGTGGTGGGAAACTCAAAAGATGAACCTAGAAATTTCTAATGGCTATTATTCAAACACTTAACCATTTATTTTCTTACTTTACCTTCGTCATCTTCAACTCCCACCATTCTTAGAGAGAGAAAATCCTCAGAGCACCATTATTGCTAAGCTTTTCCCTAGTTTCCTTTCTCCCATCATCTCTTACACCACCACCTATGGTTATACTCCTCCATTTTCATCCATAGCCCTTTCTCACTAAGCTTTTTCTTTCATCATCGCTTACCATGGCTTCTTCAAATGTCCCCAAGGCTACCACTGCCGATGCTCAGCCAAGCTCCACCGCTACCACTTCTACTTCTGCTGCCACTGTTGGTGCCATTGCCTTGGATGTTGCTCACCGAGAATAATTACGCTTTTACCATCAGTCTCCCATCTTTGGCAAAGATGATGAGTTCTATGATGCATGCAAGACCTGCTATTTTTTAGCTAAGTATGACCCTTTGCTGCTGGGTGATGAAGATGAAGAGTCATCCAAGTGGGGTTTTCTTCCTCCAGAGGGGACTCTTCATTTCAGGGTGGATCGTGGAGACTTCCCTTACTCCCAGATCAATTTTGAAGCACCTGGGGGATCGCCGGCTCATTTTTTCACCCGCTGCAGCTCTTGCCAAGGTTGGTCTTCACCAAGCCAACTGGTTTGAAGAGTTCACTCTTTCTAAGCACAACATTGGATTCCAAGTGTTGGTTTCCAGATGGAACGTCACAACTCACACATTCTTCGCTGCTTGGGGGAGTTCACCGCTTCCTTAGAAGATGTCTGTGAGCTACTTGGGCTTGAACCAATGGGTGAGTTTAATTATCTTGATGAGGCCTTAGATGCTAAAAAACTACTAACTGAGCTGAGCTGGATCGGATGTTTCTCCATTGTACTAGGTCTTCTAACAAGGCTACCTTTACTCCCCCTATTAGCTATTTCTTCGAAGCTCCTACTGCGAAGGATGTCACTTCTGTTACAGGCCATGGTAAAGGTACATATTTGGAATTACTAGCCTATATTCTTATGTTGCTTTCCCATTTCTTCTTGACTGGAAAACCCAACGACTAACCTAGGAGGTACCTCATAAACATTTCCATTCATTTGTCCAGGGGTTTTAATCTTCCTCTGGCCGCCATTGCTTTAGGATCCCTCTATACTTGGTTGGATTGGATCGAACCCACCTCGATATGGCGCGATCCCTTTATCGTTACAACCTGTCCAATCTCGCTAATAACATTATCTTAACGGGTTTCCTCTATACCAGTTTTCCTGCTATTAATGGCAAATTTGTTCCTTATCCCGTGAGCCAAGGCATTAAACCCCTTCGCCTCCTATGCTTCCATAAAAAATAGAGTCAAAAGGAGATAATGGGAATTTTTTTACCGTTTCGACTCCTTCATCATGAGGCCATACGGAGAATCTACCTTCGCCCATACTTGGAATTTTTCCTCTTCTGCAGCTAGAACAGTCATTTTTGTTCCGATTGTAGAACATCCTTCGCAAGCCATGGTGCTTATGTTCACCCCTGGGTTCCTTCATTCATTCACTGAATGGGGATATACTTATTAACCTTACAACCCCGATAGGTGCAGCAGGCAGTTCGGTTTTGATCAAGGGGCTCCTCGACCTGTGTTTCAGTTAACGAATAAGAGGGCCACTTTTATTGAGTCCTGCACTTTCTACCTTTCTGCAGTAGTACTTGGCGTGAGTTCTACTATGGATAATCGAGTTACCATCCCCAATGCTTCCCGAAAAGGGTATGTGTCCACCTATTTTGCCACCAAATTCTGGTCGATGCAACTGGCCATGATTCATGAATTTATACAAAGACCCCCCCAGTTCTTTCACTATAAAAAAAATTACCTTTTAAGACTAACTTTTTTAGACGGTTAAAATTATAGTCCCTAAAACTCATTTTTTGAGACGGCTAAAATTTACAGTCTTAAAAACTTCTACTTTTTAAGACGACTAATTTTACCCATCTCAAAACATATACTTAATAAGATCGCATGTTAATAGCCATCTCAAAAGCTATACCTAAAGGGACGGCTAATAACAAATTGGATTCCCCCTTTCTCTTTATTCGTTCCCGCTTATTTTTTTCGTTGCTATTAGTCAAAAAATAAGAAAAAAAGGAAAAGAAATCGAAATTCTTCAGTGGCAAAAAAATCCACGCACAAGCCTCAGCCAAACGCCTTAGACGCACGCCTTCACCGCTCTCACCCTCGCCGGCCTAGCCCTCGTCTCCCTTACCCTAGCTTCTGTTAAGTTGACAATATCGGGTCAGTCATAATTTTTTATTGACCATTTTGATTGTTTTTATGTTATTAATTATATTGGTTGGAAGATTGTACAGGAGGATTCAACATAAAATATTGTATACGGAGCAGAGTTTCAATATGTGGATTCATGTGGATAAAAGGAAATTTTAATTCTTTATTATTGCTTAATATCATTAGTTTTTTTACTAGATTGATTTGTAGTGGTGATAGGAGGTTGAAGGTGAGCCAATTGAAAACTCGAATAGTCAATTGGATGTTGTTGTATAGTTTAAAGATTAATTTATGATAATATTTGTATAATTGTTAGGGTGAATTTTAGTTAGAATTATTGATATATTTATTTGTGTTAATTAATTCATGTCCTTTGCAAGTAGTTCATGCAATTACTTTGATTTATTATTCGATTATGATTTTATTTTGTGATATATGTGATGGACCCAAATTAATTCAAACACGCATCACCGTTGAAAAGATCGTCAATGTTATCCAACACCATATAAAATTGAAAACAAAAAATAAGTATCCCGAATAGAGAAATACCCAAAAAGAAACCAAGGTAAACTAAGAGAAGTCATTGTGTCCTCATTGAACTCGATTTTTGAAATTGATTAGTTACACTTATTTTGGGGTTAAAACTATGATTTAAAGGGCAAAAACTAAAATTAGCAACCGAGTTTTTTGAAGAGAGTCACAAACTCCCCAAGAGATACAAACGTAAATTTAAATAAGTGGATTGTCTCACAAAATAATCTTGTGGAGAGAGTCACAAACTCCCGATTTTTAAAATTGACTAGTAGATATTTATTTTGGGTTTAAAAATGGAACTTAGGTGGGGAAAACTCACAAAACAGTCTTTTGGACCGGATAAAGTTATATACACCCTAAAGTTAAAAAGTAACTTGTAGGAAGTGGCTCATCTCATCGGACTCCTGGTTTTTGAAATTGACTAGCTAGCTGCTAGTCTTCACTTCGGGGCTAAAATGGGATTTAAAAGGTGAAAACTTAAAACAACAATCAAGTGGCGTAGACAGACCAACAAACACCCTAAGAGGTACATATGTAACTTATAGGAAGTGTAAGTGTCCTTATCGGACTCCCGATTCTCGAAATTAACTAGTTGACATTCATTTTCGAATTAATAGTGGCCATTGGGTTTGAAAGTGAAAACAACAACGTGAAATTTTTATTCTTTATATAATCGTTGATTTTGTTTAGTCACTTCAGTTGCTATTTTCCATATTTTTTATTCTATTGCCGTATATGATTAACTGGAATGTGAATTTTTTATTACATTTTATCGTAGGATTAGTTGTGCAAAAGATGCACATTAGGGTATATGGATATGACACACAAATTTCATTTGCCATATTGGAACTAGTTCAGTCCCGTGTTTGAACTCTTATAGACCACAAGTTATCAAATAATAATATGAATGTGTGTATGTATTCAATATATTGTGTATATATGCACATATTGTATGTGTACTACTTAGTGATATTTGAAAAATGATGATTAAAATCAGTTATACCTATGTTACAATACCTATGTTACATTTTTTTTAGTGATATTTGAAAGTAAATGTGAAGATAAAGTTTTTTTTCATTCTCTCATTATTTCAATTTTGATGTGTTTGATTGAATCAATTGAATGTGTTTTGCTCAGATCTAATTAGTTGTGTTGTTATATATGTGTGTGTATATATCACTCGAGTTGCTTTTTCATTATTGCGTTACATGTTAATGCATCGTTTATATGAATTGTGAAATTGAATTCAAGAGTAGGCTTTTTGATCTATTTTTAGATTGAATAGTAACTGCGACTCTTTGATTGCTTGATTATTTTAGTTTTGGTTCAGTTTCTATTCGAACTGTTAATAGCATTGTTAAAAACTTTATTACAATGTGTGAAATTGAGTAGAAATTAATAAGAAACTCCGGAAAAATGAATCTATATTGTGACGATCTGCAGATGATATTTGGTTAGAGTCGACTATTTTTCTCCTTGATCAAGATATCTGATATTGTCTTTTGGATGATTGATGTATTCGATTTCTCAGTTAAGATGATTTTCTTCTTGTATTGTTTGGAATAACTGAACTTTTTTTATTGCAATCTAATCAATTTAAAAAAATAAAAAATTTAGTTAGAAAGGAGAAAAATAAATGCATTTGTTGTTATGAATGTGAGCAGAGGACAGATGCTTGTATGGGTGTGGTGGGGTGGGGTGATGCAAGTTGATGCTTTAATGCCATAGATGGTATTAGATTTTAATTTTGTGTTGATTTTTTTTATTGATAGATTTAGAAATGAAATAAAGAAAGGAAACTTAACTTGAAACATGCAGCTTGAAGCATATGAATGTTGTCTTCTTGTAATATTTATTCATGTGCCAAATATATATGTATTTTAGATTTTGTATATGTAATCTATGGAGGATTATTTTATACAAGTCGTGTATGCATATGCAAGGGCTTATTTATGCATGTGAATTATACCTTCGGTTGTTGGGATTGGTTGTCCATCCTAGCCTTTGCTTGTGTACTAATTTCTTTCGTGTTAACTTTGTACATCCCCTCCCCCCCCCCCCCCCCCCCTTTCATGAACAAAAATAGAAAGGAAAAAGAGGATTTTTTTCTAATGTCCTTTTTGTTTTGGGTATCCGGGATTTTCATCGCACCGTCTTTGTATGGTTAGTTATTTTCATAGCCCTGTCTTCGTATGGTTAATGATTTTCATTGCACTGCCCAACCAATATTCATCAAGTATCTGCTTCTTAGTTTTATAATTGTAACTTTTAGGAACTCAGATCAAAGCGTCTCTATTGATTGTGTGCTTCTTCTTAATGTAAAATGAAACGAATTAAACTATCACTCTCCAAATCTTTTAATCTCTCCAAATATGTTATTAACGTCAATGAATTCACTGCAAGAGAAGGATAGGGAATTTATATAGGCCATCCATTATGGGATGGCTTCAAATTCACTAATATGGTCAGTGTTCGTGGGTTTTGAGTAGAGCTTTAACCCATAGGTATCACAATGAAAATCTACAGATCGGAAGGAGATTAGTGGATTTACTCTTAGATGTTTAAAAGGGCTATCTAATTAGATTATGTCAGGGTCATTGTGTACATTTTCATACGGACTAATTTATTATAATAATGGATTTTTTATATACCCTTATCAATATACAATATGCATATCTGTTGGTCCAAAGCCTACCTTAGTATCTTGCTGGATTCATATTTTTTTTATTCCAGATTTGTAAGGATGGAGATGAAGCCTATGTATGGTTTAATGTTCTGAACGTATTAAATTCACGGGACATCAACAAAAATGGAGAACAGAATCAAGGAGTGATGGAATCCCATTTGGAGCTACTAGTCCCAGAATATACACACCAAGAAGCTCCGCTTTGAATTCTCCATTTGTAGTGGTGATAGCTTTCAGAAGGTATTATTTCCTACCTGTGTGTGTGTGTGTGTGTGTGTGTGTGTGTGTCGATAATCATGCACTTATGTGTGTAGTCACAATTTTCCTTAATACTTTCAAATGAGATCACTGGTTGTTTTAGGATGGCGGTGATCAACTGATTTTGCTAGTGGTTCAGTCCATTCTTTGTCATCTATGTGTTCTGGATGCCATTCAATTTCAAAAGAAAGCGCCATAACTGTTATAATTGTGGACTTATTTCTTGCCATTCGTGTAGCAGCAAGAAGTCAATTAGAGCCTCTATGGCACCGAATCCTAGCAAACCTTATAAGGGTATGTGATAATTGTGTTTTATTTTGATATTGGATGTAAGGACATTTGTATCCACTCTATTTGATTTCTATGTAAATTCCAAATGCAACCACTCTACTATTCATCGTCTTGGAAACTTCAAGTCTTTGTATTTATGCTCCCAATTTATTTCAGTTAAATACTTCTAAGTCAAAGGAGGGTATGTGTTTATGTTGCGTCTTTGTTGCTCCAGTATTCTTTGTACTTCTCCACATTCATAGTATATCTTGATTAGTTGTTCATTAATTCACATTGTTGGTAATTTATTTAGTTCAACATTTATTATCTTATGTTTATTGTTTGGGTTCTGGAGAAACATATACTACTCTTGCTTAATATTCGTTATTGTATTCACGTTATTTGTTAAGATGATAGAGTACCAAATTACTCCATATCTAAGGTAAACAACTCACAAATGTCCTTAAGAGTAATTGAGAACTCCCCCAAGACATGATAAAGTATTAGAATCCATTTGAGACATCAAAGAATATGGCGTAAAATTAGTATTGTTTACTTTTAAGTTTAAGTGGGAATGAATGCAACAAAAAATTCCTACGAACGGTTTTTGAGTATGTCTGGTCCTCAGATCGTTACTCTATCCATAAATTAGTTTTGATAATTGTTACTTAAAACTCCAAATGCCTTGGAAAACTTCACACCCACATGGCCCAGTCCACCTAAACCTACCACACCAATATTCATATCAGGATTTTCAATCCCATAATAGCTCAGTGGGTTATATACATAGTGATCCCGACACACTGGAGTCTGAGGTTCACCAGAATCAAGAGGCAAATTCTTGGGCCAGCGGACCACAAAGTGCTCATCGGCAACCATGCTATCAGATTAACCTCCATATGTAAAGGTTCCATCAACGTTGGGATCACTGTATGCGAGTATCTGTTTGGGGAAGTAGGTTTTGAGATCCTTATTGCAGTTTTCACATGAAGGACACGAATTGACCATGCAACCCACACCGACTTTGTCCCCAACTTTCAACTTCTCTACTCTGCTACCAACTTCAGTCACTATGCCCACAAGTTCATACCCAGAGACAATAGGATACTTAGAGGCTCCCCATTCGTTCTTGGCCATGTGAAGGTTCGATTGACATATTTCACAACACAACACTTTAAATCTAACATCCTTATCACCCGTTTTCGTTCTAGAGAAGTTAATGGAGAGATAATCCCACATGTGTCCCTAGTTGCCCATCTAAATGCCTTCACTGGGTGCTCTGTTTCTGGTGACTAAACCATTTTCGAGTGTAGATTTAGAGATCAATAGAAGGTACAAGAAATGAATACGATGTTTTTTATGATTGTCACGCTAAATAAGATGCTTCACATTTTCATTATGTCATTGATACTATGCATATCGGTTTAATTAGGTCCTTAATGGAATGTAATACTCAGTTATTTAATTAACTTGTTCTTATAAATGGCTTAATAGGCTGTAATACTCAATAGTGATACACATGTATAGGCTTAATGATTTTATGTCTTGTTTTTCAAGTATTTAACGATAATAACCAGAGTTTCTACTTTTTGTTCTTATAATGAACTTCACTGATAAAATGAGGCTCAATTAAATGAAATATTACACAGATGTGGTATCCAACCTTATATATGAAACAAACCTAGTGCTGACTTATTGTTGGCATAAGATATTTGTATTTCTAGTGATTGAAAAAAATTAGGGAAAAAAATCTGCCTCTAGACACATCTTGGAATTCAGATGAAATTCTAAATGATTATAGTTCCATACAATAATATGCATTGATACGAAGAATTATGCCATCATTGCTCCGTCTAGTTAAATGATAATAGTATAGTTTCATATATTCTCTTCATAATGTTAAATTTATGCGTGAATGTGTGACGTCTATAATTCCACACCTTCAATCTGCACTTTTGAATCATCTTATAATTATCGTTCTTATTTGTATATAGTGAAGTTCAGGTAGAAGGATTGGAGACACGATTATTTTGACAATTTGCAGAATAAGGAGCGATTTACTAAACAAGGGGATGCTATAACTTTTGAATCAGAAGTAGGTTTGGGAAAATAGTCGTCTATTTATTTTTTTTCCTCTTCTACAAAATGTTTTAATACTTACAATGCCATTTCTTCTCATCAGGTGGACAAAATATATCTCAGCACACCAACTAAGATTGCAATTATGGATCATGAAAAGAAATGGTCATTTATGATTCACAAAGATGGACTTCCGGATGTTGGTGAGATTTTTTATACATTCCCAAAATAGAATCCAAATGACTTGATCATGATGGAAAAGCTATTAAAATCCTAGAGAATACTGGAGCAGTACAAATTCATGTAAGACGCAAAAAAACAAAAACAAAAAAGTTTATTTTGCAAGCAGGTCTAATCTTAAAACTTCCCAGATTCTTTTTCCTGCTTACGAAGGAAATATCCGACATATGTCCATCTGATCTTTCCTAATGGTCTTTCTTACATACATTTGAACTAAGGACAGTTAGATAGCCCCTTTTAAGTACTTCATCTAACTTGACTACTCTAGGAGGTCAATATTGTAAAGTGCATTTGATAGAAAATACTAAGCTATCACGAAAAAATAAGTACAAAAAGTCTGAATTTTGAAATGAGAGACTATAAGTATTAACTAGAAACTATATTTCAATTCTTAATAGGAATGTCTATGATTCATTGAATGTATGTAGATTAATAATGATTTTTTTACGGTATAATTTATTGTAAACAAACGAACACACGCAGTTAGATTGAAATTGTAAACAAACAGTTTGTGAATGCAATACAGTAGCAACAATTTTTTACTATAAATACAACTGTAAACACACACAGTTCGATTGAAGTTGTAAACAAACAACCGGAGTTAGACAAACACACACAGTTTGTGAATGCAATAAACAATAGTTGCTGCTAAAACTAATGAGCATTCTTATTCTTAAACTAAGGAGTAAAACTTATTCTATTGTTCTGATGTTAGGTTGCTTGGATTGTAATAATCCAACAAATTATGCTATCTTGCTTGGATTGTAGTACTTTTTTTCCCAAATTATTCTACTTTTCTGCTGTTACGTGGAAAAATGTAATTGGGTTCGAGTCTCAAGGATATTTAGCATGTGTTTCGTAGTGGTTTATTGAGACACCAACTATCAAAATATATGCGTTTAAACCTTTTTATAAATGCACCATGGGCATTAACTTTGACATTTCATACATTTGTAAGCGACGCCTAATTTTTGACCTGAAAAGCTTGTGAATGTAGTTTAGCAACACCCCTGGTGACATGCATCTTGTATATGCATGACTTGTTGGGGGGATATATTAGACTTATTTCTCAAGTTGAGTAGCCCACTTTATGGTTTATGTCAGTCGGACGAGATCACTTTATGATTAATGTTTTTTTTCTAGTCATGCTTAAGGTTGTATACTCTTTCAACCTTGTAATTTTTCCAAATATTTTTCTTAAGAGAGCTTCGATTTTGGGTTTAGTTTATTCGCAAAGCACTGGTCCTTGATGAGATAATTAATTACGTCCAATCATTGCAGCATCATGTTGAGGTATGCATAGTTTTTTGGTAGTTTTTTATGCATTATGAGTGTGAGTTGGTTCTCATATTAAACTTGAAATTAAGTCAAACAAATTTGTTGGTGCCGCATTTCTTTTCAATGAAGCTTGAAATTATGTTTATAGTGTTGTGGCTATTTCTGTCATTGTTTTTGAGTTAATTTTTATGTTTGAACAGGTTATTTTTCATGAATAAACAAAGGAGACTTTGTCAAATTTTTTAAAAAATATTAAGTGTTTTTAAAAGTAAATAATATCAAAATTTACAAAGTTGATAATGTATTTAAAGATTGTCATCTATAGGAACTATTAAAAAATATTACTTATTTTTTTAAATAACTGACACTAAATAAATTTTATTGTAGGTGGAAACCTTTTGTGGAGAAGATATTGAAGTCATTTTGTGAGGTCTTATGCTTCAAGATTGCGGTTTACTTCGCTTACATCATTTTATATTAGGGGTAGATGGAATTTTATTTATTTTGTGTAGAGATATTTAAGTTGGTGGACACGATGTTGAAATTGTCTATTTTTTCTTTGTATGAACTCTAATTATCGTTGAATGAAAAATTATATTTTATATATGTTGAAATGGGATGCTAAATATGTCATATATTGTTTTTCATAGGTTTTGTTTATAATTATATAGAGTATATTATGAAATTGATGAAATTTTAATTTTGGTGCTAAAATGATTAAAGACTGCTTCTTTGCCATCTCAAAAGGGTTCCATAAATGAGGATAAATGAGGACCTTTTGAGACGGCTAAGTTACTGTCTCAAAAAATTCTTTTGGGACAGCTATTGCAGTCTCAAAAAATTAGTTTAAAAGACGCCCTTTTTGCTGTCTCAAAAGGGTCCTATAAGCAATGACCTTTTGAGACGGCTTATTTCCCGTCTCAAAAAAACTTTTTGAGACGGCTATTACTGTCTCAAAAAGCTTTTAAACGGGGGTCTAATATGACGCCCCTTTGGCGTCTCAAATGGCATCACAAAAGGCTTTTGAGACGTCCAGATGACTTTTGAGATGGGTGGAGCACCGTCTCAAAAAGCAGTTTTTTTATAGTGTTTCTTTCTCTGCCTTGGAGTTAGGCCTCAAAGGAAACTCTATTCTTGGAGCTGAGTTCCTTCTGAGAAAGACTCCTAAAGATCCTCCCAATGAGCTACCTCCTTATTGCCCGATGATCCCTACTGCCACACCCAAACCCAAGAACGTTGCAACCCCAAAACAGTCTGCCCCTACTGAAGATGTTCCAACCGATTCAGCTTCTGGCGAAGGGCCTTCGAACCCACCAACCAAGAAAAATAGGAGATCTGAGAGTTGGACTTCTTCAAAGTCTAAGTCCCAACCTCAACCTCAAGCTCCCTTGAAGGCGTTCCCTATTGCCTCCGTTCCTCCTCTTATGTCCCTCGAAGTGAATGAGGAGTTAAAATAGAAAATTCAAGCTGAGGTGGAGCGAATAAATTCTGAGTTTCGATGACACGCTCCCGCCATTCCTCTTGCTACTGCCTTCCCAACCATCTTAGTAGATCCATCTAAAGGTGGGTTAAAGCGAAGGAAAATCTCAAGGGTTCCTCCAAGTCTTGGTGTTTTTGGTGCGAGGAAAAAGACTCTGGGTACCAAGTCCCAGAAGAAATGGGCTCCTGGTGTACATCTGGCGCCAGCTCCCTCTGCTGTTGGAGCTATAGCATTGGATGACTATCCTACTGTCGTGCATCATTCCATGACGAGGTCTTCACCAGCTACTTCCCCTCCTTCCTCGCCAATGGTGATATCATCCCACTCTCCCTCTGGACCAGAGGTATGCCCGTGTGTTTCTTAATTTTTTATAACAAACTGTATCTGTCTAACTCTTAGCAACTTTGGCACAAGAAGCTGAAAAAGAAAGGCCCAACCCTCCTTTGAGTCCTTTCGTGAGGGGATGCTTCGGGAGTGGGTCTGTTGGTGTAACTCCCTCCGTTCTCCCATGACCGGGCTCACTTATTCTCATCGGTTGGTCTCCCAATGCACGGTGGAGGCTGCTAGGAGGTTATTTCCCCTGTTCACCCTGTGGGAGTTTCCTCTCAGCAAGAGGAGACTCCCTTAGCTTCATCTGGTTCACCTTCTTTACCTGTTCTTCCTCTAGACATCATTCCCATTATGCAAATTTCTCTCGAGGTAACAAGTTCTAGACATTTTTTAGGTCTTTTTTTTCAATCCTTCTCCCTTCGCTGCATCTTCTAAATATTTTAGTGTATTTCAGGTTGAAGTAGCCTCCCTTTTGGCTTCATCGTTGTCCAACATCCTTCTTTCAACTCCATTAATAAGACCCATTTCTTTCGTCCCCCTTTCAGTCATATTAATGAAGTGAGTTAAGTGTCTCTTCTTTCTGTATTATTCACCTCCTCTAACATTTAACTTTGTTTTTACAGCTTTCTCCAAGTCTTATCCCTCCATTATCCTTCGGGATTATACCAATTTCCAAGGCCCTGTTGTCTCTTCTGCCCATCCTGGTGCTTCTTCTGCCCCCACCAACGTTGGTGCATCTGCGGAAGGTCAAACAACATCTTCAATCTCTACCACAATATTGGCCTTAGTTTCTTTTATAGACGCAGGAGCTTCACCCAATATTGAGGTCCCTCTAACTAAGGTTCCTCTAGTTAAGGGTGTCGTGGAGGCTTTTGAGGAGATGAACCTGCCTTCAACAGTTCCAACCGTTGTAGCCTCTTTAGTGACTCCCATTCTTGCTCTAGCCATTGCAGAGGTATTTCTCTATTTTCTCTTCATTTATTGTTGTTTGTCCTTTATCTTGACAATGTACAATCTAGAAGACTCTAATTTTCAAACATTCAAACTCCACCGGTAACGGTGACTTAACAATTAAAACCACTTGTTACAAATTTTTTTTTAAATTCCACCAATAACGGTGACACCCATAACGATGACTTAACAATGGAAACCACTTATTAAGATTTTTTGTCAAACTCCACCAGTAACGGTGACTTAACAATGATAAACACTTGTTAAGATTTTTTCTACTTAACTCATTATTTGCTTGATCTGTCCCTAGGCTGATGGGGAGTTCCCTCGCGTTGCAGAGATCTCCAGAGATTCCTTCGCATGTCGCCTCACCAAATTGAGAACCAGCTGTATCTGAGGAAATGATTCCAAATGACCAAGGTTCCACGACAGGTGCTCAGGCCGACAGTGAATCAAGTTGTGAGCTTCCTATGCTAGCTCTAGCTCCTATTGAGTTTTATCTCATGGTCCTTCATCGCTTTCCCCAACTACCTGTCAGCCATCGATTGGTGATTTAACATATAGTAACTCATCACCCTGAGACTTTTACTATTGATTGTCTGTGTTCAAACATTCCCATGATGAGCCACAGGCTTCAAGGTATGGAGATCGTTATTGCTGATATCGTCAGTACCCCTACTGCAAACATTACCAGGCCCCTCCTCAACCAATTCTTGGGCTATCTAAAGTAGTTGGGCCGAGATGGCTTCCAATTGTGATGGTTGATTGAACGCTTGAAGACCTTGAAGAGTCAGCAATTAGCAAGTCAGAAGGAACTACTACAGAAGCATCAAGATACTCAACGAGTTGAGGAAGCTAGGTTGGCTGAACTAACATCTCTACTTGAAGCTGCTAACAAAAAGGTGGAGGATATCGAAGAAACTTGACGACTAACGAAGCTGAGGCAGGAGAAACTCCTCATTGAGCGTGCTCAGACAAGGCTGGAAGGTTCCATCAATGCTCAGCAAGCATGCTTGATAGCTTCCTCGGGTCTTCCTGGAGATTATTTCTCTGCTCTAGACTTGTGGTTCCTCCTAGGTTGATGACCTCCCACATACTTCAATAATTTTCAGTTTCTTTCTTATGTAATTCCTGGGCGATAGTTCCCATTTTTGTAAAACCTATCAATTTATGAATGAAAGAGAAGTTATATCTTGTTTTCATGCCACTTCTTTGTGTTATATATAACTACTTGCATAAAATATAAATTTTTCCATCTTCCATCTCACTCTAGTTATAATAAAAGACATATTTCAAGAAAAACAATGACTTATATATATTCATAACAAAAAGGCTAGATACATCGATGTTCTAATGTTACTTTCTTTACACATAATATACCTTCAACCATTTGTTGTTAATCTTAAATGGTTTATCTTCTTCTATTTTAGAAATTAAGCAATAACCTGAATCGTGAGCCTCATTTACAATGAAAGGTTCCTCCAACGTCGCTATAAACTTGGGTAAAGGAATCACTCTGATGTGTTTCACTACTGCCTTCAAAATAAGGTCTCCTTTAACAAACTTCATTGGTCTCACTAAGTTATCCTATGCCCTTGAGAGCTACTTCGTATAAATTTGAAAGTGTTACATTACATTATCTTTGTGTTCGTCCAACGCTTCCAACTTCACATGCCTGTTCTGATGGAGCATGCTACTTCGTAAGGCATATCGGGCAGAGGAAACTTTCAACTCCATCGGAAGAATTGCTTCAGCTCCATACACAAGGAAGAATGGGGTATATCCATGGGCTTCCTTTTAGTTATTCGATAGGCCCATAATAAAGCTAGTATCTTATCATCCCATAATCCTAGAAAATCCTCCATCGTCTTGGCCAAAATTCTAACCAATGTTTTTTTAGTTGCTTCGGCATGACCGTTTCCCTTTGGGTATGCCACCGTTGAAGTATGATGAACAATGGAATACTTGTCTATGAGCATCGTTACCTCTGAATTGACGAATGGGGTTTTGTTATCAAAGATAATAACCTTTAGAATCCCAAAATGGTAAATGATGTATTCTCTGATGAAGTTGCTCACCACCCCTGTAGTTTCCCTTCTTAGTGGTATCGCTTCAGCCCACTTTGTAAAGCACTCCATTGCCACTAGTATCCAGATCTTTCCCCTTGAAGAAGGATGTATTGCCCCTACTAAGTCAAATGCCCAAGTGTGGAAAAGGTAAGGGGTTTCCAGAGAGTGTAGATCCACAGATGGAGCATGAATCTTATTTCCATGCAGTTAGCAAGCTTTACATTTTCAAACGAACTCAGTATAGTCTTTCTCCATCATTGGACAATAATATCCCAACATCATCAGCTGGTCATACAACTTTTCTACTCCTATGTGAGCTAGGTCGTGAGTTTGTTTGAGGACTTCTTTTTTTTTTTAAAGGTGAATTTTATTAGAAATAAAGTGAAGAAAAGCCCTTCACTGGTGGCTTACAAAGCAAGTGATAGAAAAGTCTGAAATGAAACCCAATAAATATCTAGATATTACCCCTTTGTAGGGTCTATCTTTGAAAGCAATTCGCACGTCTTCATGAACCAAATCTATAATCTTTGAAGCTTGTATATCCTCACCTTCATATTCTTTTAAATTCCGAGCACACCAGATCCTCCAACAAATGTAGCAAGGAAGAATAATTAAAAGTAATGATTTTATATTTTTTCCCCTAGGGTTTAACCACCACGACATAAGAAAACGTTTGAGGTTGGAAAAATTTACTTTATACCCCATAAATGTTTCCAAACATCAAGAGCAAGTTGACTAGAGCCAAATAAGTGATCAAAATCTTCCTCAGCTGAATTGGTACAGCATCTGCATTTTGAAGCCAAAAAAATGTTGAGGTTTTTTAAACAAGGATCTAGAGGTAAAGCATGCAATAGGAGACGCCACGTGAAGAAAGAGACTTTAGGGAGAATTCTAGATTTCCAAATCACTGAGAAGGAGAAAATATTTCAATGTCTATTGCGAGCTAATTCCCAAGCTGATTTTATGGTGAACAAGCCATCCGAATTGGGTTTCCAAATAATAGGGTTCTCACTATCCACATTATCATGATATAAAACCCAAACATTTTGCATTCTTCGCCAAGTTGGACTGGAAAAAGAAGGCGAACCATGGAAGTCGAAAGCTGTTGTTGATCTATATCTCTTCTGCATATAATTAGACCAAATGTTTCCACCTTTGTAGAAGGAAGTCCACAGTTTGCAAGAATAAGCTTTTATGATATCAGATAAGTTTTTGATCCCCACACCACCTTTATCATAAGGATGATTTGGCGTTGTTGATGAGCTGCCCAGCTGTACATTCATATTTCCTCAGAAAGGATTTTAAACAAGACAAGATCCTTTTATCACCGTTTGTAAATATTAGACAATCATCAGCAAAAGATAATGAAGATATAATGTCACAACCTGGAGGAATTGAGAATTTTTTGATTCGGCCTTGAACCATTAGATTATGCAGACCTTGACAAAATTTCAGTGACAATAATGAAGAGGCTTGGTGATAGCGAATCACCTTGCCGGATGCCACACTTAGATTTGAAGAAACCACAAGCTTTACCATTGACGCATATCGAGTACCAATAGTTTAATATGGCATGCCAGACTAAATCAATCCAAAATTCTGAGAAGCCAAAAGCACGAAAAACTTTGATAATACAAAGCCAAGATACACTATCATACGCCTTTGACATGTCCAATTTGATTAAAACATTGTAACCCCGCACTTTGTTGTTGAAGTTGGACGTAAGTTCTTGAGCCATTAATATATTATCCATAATGCTTCGGCCCTTGACAAAACCCGCCTGAGAATTTGAAATAATTTTTGGCAACAACTGTCCAAGCCTATTGTTCATTTATGTAATTTTTGTTTGAGGACTTCGGTTACTTCCTCCTTTATGATGCAACGTAATGGTCTGTTGAAGTACCCTCTTCAATAAATATTCCCCTCCTGAACGTAAAACTTTGAGGGCCTTCTTTTGAGTCCCATCACATCAATCTTCTCCATAGGGACCACTCTATCTTTAATAAGCATCAGTATAGGGTTGCCTCCAATCTGGTTGAGCTTCAATGAAATGGCATTCAGCCATTTTGAAGAAAAGCTGGCACTTATCACATTTTCGTTGTAGCTCTACTGCATCTTGCTTCTTCCTAGGCCAGAAGTATCCCTCCCTTTGAATTCTCCTATAAAGAGGGATTTATGTTGTTTCGTAGTGCTCTTCATGTGTTTTCTTTAATCTCTGCATTGCTTCTTCTGGGCCGATGCATCTTAACAACCATCCTCCTACATTTCAGTAGTAGAGGTATCCCTGATTCGTAAAGTATTGGGTTTGTTCTTTCAGCTCCATCTCTCCGTCCCCAGACTCCAATTGTTTTCTAATCTCCCCCCTCCAGTCAGAGTCATCCTCAATCAGTAAGATTGATTGTACCACCGAGAGAGCTGCTCTTCGTTGAATCACGATTTTAATTGTATCGTCTTTCATGATCATCTTCTGAGCAATGGTGGCATAGGCATCGGGGTGGCGATTCATCGTGCGGGGATGCCTCTTGATCTTGTTCCAATGGAACTGGTTGAGACGTCTCTGAATGATTATTTTATAAGGTGCTAGACTCAGGTGTTTCAATACATATTTTCCATTTACTTGCTAAATCACCAAGTTTTAATCACCCTTGATGCAGAGTGAACGAATCCCCTTTCGAAGGGCCTCCAACAACCCCAGAACCAATGCCTCATACTCTGCTTCATTGTTAGAATAAGGAAAGTCTAGTTTATAGGAAAGATAAAATTCTTTCGTTCCTCTTGAAAGAATAACCCTTGCTCCTCCCTTCTTCTCTGCTGAAAATTTATCTAACTGCATCGTCCATCCCTCATTGCTTGTGTCCAAGTAATTGGCATGTAAATCATCCCCTGGAATTCTCTCCCGTGGTGTCTCAGATACCCCAGATGGGAAGATTGCCAGTAGGTCTACGTACGCTTGGCTCTTGATCGCGCGAGAGACCATGCATTTCAAGTCATACTCGGAGAGAATGAGGGACCACCTAAATGCTCTACCAATAAATATAGTTCTTTCCAATACAAACTTAATAGGATCACATTTTGTTACAATATGAATTATAAAAGACAACATATAATGTCTAATTTTTTGTGCTACGAAGACTAAGGCTAAATAATGCCTTTCCAAGCTACTACACCTGACCTCTGGCCCATATATGATTCTACTAAGTTAGTAGACTGGTCGTTCTTGACCGTCAATCTCCTGTGCTAACATAGCTCCGATGGACCTCGTGGTGGATGTGAGGTATAGCTGCAACGGTATTCCTGCCCTTGGAGGAATCATAGTTTGAGGTGAAATGAGCAATTTCTTCAGCCTGGTGAGAGAATTCTGGTGCACTTCCTCCCACTTGAACTTTATGTTCTTTCGCAAAAGCTGCATCAATGGGTGTGTTATTTCGGCCAATCCAGACGCAAATCTCCTATGGCAGGAAACCTTATCGAGGAAACTTTTGAGCTCCTTCGTCGTTCTCGGACTTGGCATCTCCAAAATCGCTCGTTGTTTGTCTTGGTCTATCTTCACTCCCTGCCGATCTACCACAAAGCCTAGAAACTTTCAACTGGTTACTTCGAAAATGCATTTCAGTGAGTTCATCTTCAGTTTATACTTCCTACATACGGCCAGTACTCTCCTCACATCGCTCAGGGGGGGACCCCTCCTTCTTTGATTTGATGACCAAATCATCCACATAAAACTCCACAAATTTGTGAAATAAGTCATTAAAACGGTCATCATTGTTCTTTGATAAGTATCCCCCTCATTTTTTAGTCCAAACGGCATGACTTTATACATGAAATTACCCAACGGGGTTCTAGACATTATCTTCTTTGCATCTGTGGGTTCCGTCTTGATCTGGTTGTACCCTATATATCCATCCATGAAACTATACATCTCGTATCCATCTGTTGCATCTATCAAACTGTCGATGGAAGGCAGAGGGAACTTATCTTTGGGACAAGCCCTATTCAAGTCTATGAAATCCACGCAGATCCTTATCTGATTCTTGTCCTTCTTACCCACTGGAATAATGCTAGAAAGCTAGAGTGGGTGATGTATCGATTTGATGAACCCTGCTGCAAACAAGCATTGGACCTCTTCTTTGATCTTCAAGTCAAGCTCAGGCTTATAAGTCCTCATTGCTTGCTTGAACGGAATAGTTGAAGGCATCATGTTTAATTTTTGGCAGCTTACTTCTTTATCTAGCCCCTCCATCTCCGTATACTTCTATGCAAATACATCTATAAACTCTCGAATCAGCTCAATCAAAGTCTCCCATTTCTTCATGCAGAGATCCTTCGAGAGAGAAATGGGCCTTGGCTCCTCCCCTTCTTTTTCTAGGTTTAGCTGCTCCAAATCTTATGCTTGTGGCTTCGGTTTGTCCGTCATGTAGTCCGATTCTTCGGCGACGTCATCCATGAATTCTTGTACGTTAGAATTCTCTATCACCATACATTGTCCCCATTGATCCACCAGAAAACACTCATATATCGGGTTAGCCTCCTCGTCAACCTCTGTCATAGCTCCTTCGACTGCCCGTTCACACCATCATAGGCCATAAACCACCTTCCTTTTCCCCAGTAACAATCTTCTTGCATTGCTTGTTGGCCGTTGCAACTGCATTTCTTTTCCTCTCCCTCAAAGCTTCTGCCATTCTTCTTTCCAAAAATCGACTCAACACACTTTGTCGTGTAACTTCGTGTTCAATCGGGTCCATTCTGGGTTGCATCCTGTCCTTTAGCTGCTTCAAGATCTTCTTAGGTCGAGGTACCACTTGGTGGGCTTCTTCTGTTACTCCTCTGTCGCTCGCAGTTTCCTCATTTCGATCATTCTTTCTCTGATCGAGGGAACCCAGGCTCCCTTCATTCTTCTTATTAGGACTCTAACATCCTTCTCTAACTCTGTATAAAATGCTGCATCCACTAGGTGAGATTCTTCGATAACGAAGAGCCCCTTCGTAGCGCGTATAGTGATTTCAGTTCCTTTAATATTTGCCTTGGCACATTGGTGATAAGTCGAGGGAACTAGTCCTTGGTTGTGCATCCACACTCTTCCTATCAATAGATGGTAGGAAGTTGCACTCTCTATCACATGGAGCTTGATGTGGGAACTTAAATTTCCCATTACAATCCCAACATTCACATAACCAATGGATTTGGAATACTGGTTGTCATAACCTGAAATCGCCAAAGGCATGGGGACCAATTTGTCTTCTGGGATGTTAGTTGAATGGAAAGAACTGATTGGCATGATGGTGATGAATTCTCCCCCATCCATAAGAGCCCTCACGAAGCTAACTCCGTTGATGCTGGCGATCACATATAACGGTCGATTGTGAGGAAATCTCACGACCCTATCTGCATCGCTGAATGTTATTTCTGACAGAAATTTCTTCACTGGCCTGGCCATGGGTCCCTTCCATCTCAGCGAAGGGACTGCATTCTTCCTTGTAATATCCAGGATTGCTTGATTTATCTCCAACCTACTTTCTTTTGGCATTCCCACCTGGTCGAAGAATTAGGAAACCTTTGGGGGCCGTGAAACCGCGTAGCACTCCAAGCTTTGGTCCATTTCCTCCCCTTCAACATTGTATATGTCCTCCACATCTCTGGCACTTGCTTTGTCATAGGCTAACACCACATTATCCATTCCTCTGCCACAGTCCTACAGAGCCCCTTCGTACTCCTCTTGCTCTATAGTCAGCTCCCTCGCTTCTCTCTCTGCCTCATCGTCATAGGCCACCACCAGATTGGCCCCATGTGCTAGGAGTGGGTTGTCATTAACATTCTGCGAAGGAATTTGCAGTGTCCCTGCCTTTACATGTTTATCGATGATTTTTCTTAGAGTAAAACAACTTCCCTTCGGATATTAAATCTTTCAATGGATCTGGCAGTACTGGGGATCCGCTCTGGTTATCGCATCTGTTTCTACGGTGGAGATGCTCTTAGGTTCATACATTGTTCCTTCTTGAACTATGGCTTTGTAACAGCTAACAGCCTCCTCTACTGTGCATGGTAATGGTGGTGGGTCTTCCCTATATCTACCAAACTTTCTTTTGTTATCTTTCTTCAGTTGTTTACTTCCTTCACTTCCATCAACGTATTCCACCCGTGGGGACTGGCCGAGTGATTCAATGGGTGGCCCGGGCTGCCTGAACATCATTGGTACCATAATGGGGTTCGACCGAACTACTAATGATATATTCCTTGTTGCCTTTACAAATGTTGTAAAAGTCCCTTCACAAGTTTCATTAATCAGGTGACAGATGTACTCTGGGAGCAAACCCTCAACACATAGTTATAACAGTTTGGACTCTTTGGATTCTTCCCTCACGTTGAGGGACCTCTCCCTTAATCTTCGGACGTAAGCCACCACAGCCTCTCCCGTTCGTTGCTTCTCCCTGCCCAATTGTGTTAACATGAACTCATCTTCTGCCAGAAAGAACTTCGGAACAAATAAAACATGCATCTCTTCCCACATTAAAATACTCTTTGGCGCCAAATGAGAGTACCACGTATAAGCTTTATCGGTTAACAATTTTAAGAACTCCCTCGGCCTGAGCTTCTTGTTGTTGCAGTGAGCCCCTAGATGTTCAATGAAACGTTTTATGCGCTCATTCGGGTTCTCCCCTTTTCCTGTGTACTTTTCAAAGATGGGAGGAATATAATCTTTTGGGTAAGGCTCATTGTTATATTCCTGAGGATAAGGCGTCCGAAAGTCATCATAAACGAAGATACCTCGCCAGCAGACTGCAAGGAAACTTGCATGAACTTCAGCGTCTCCTTCTGCATCTCCTTTTTCATTTCCTCCACAGCCGAAACTGTTGAAGGAACGACCAGAGGTACACCTGGAGTAACCACCACAGTTGGGACGCTTGTTACTCCTGTAACTACAATAGGTGATATGATTGCTGGGGCAATTCCCATTGGAACGGCGCTTGGTGGGGCCGCTGGGGCTATCCCTGGCGTTACGAAAGAATTGGCCTCAAATCCCCCCAACACCATTGAAGCTACAGAAGTTGGAAAAAACTCGTAAAATTAATTCATAAGGAGTGCTAGTTGAGCTAGTCCCAACCCGGCGCTCGTGGAAGCTTGCGTCACCCCTGGAATTCCTGTCGCCATTTGAACTGGAGGTACCTCCCCTCGAGGGTCCCCATCTTTAGGAACATCCAGCTCTCTCGCCGTTTGTTCTTCATTGCGTTGAATATCATCAAAGTTAAGTCTTCGATTAACATTATCTTGCGCCATACTCTTTGCTTAGAATAATACCTCCCCAGCAGAGTCGCCAAATGTGAGAGGGTAGTTTAGATTAGATGGAGGTGTAACCCCTTTTGAGTATAGTAATGATAAGTTAACAATTAACACTATTGATTAATTACAAGACATGCAATCACAACTTAGTGAAGATAAACTCAGTTTGCACTCACAAATCGCGCGTGTATAACTCAGAAGACAATAATGAACTCAGAAATGACTCATTTAGAGGGAGAGAGAAGTAAGCACCCTAGATACACCTTAGCAGGCAGCCAAACAAGCCAACTCTCAAAGGTCTCCAATCAGATATTAAAAGCTTCGTAATAAATGACCATGGTGGGTGAGTAAAAGCTCTCGTTTTGCAATAACTTCTTTCTTTCTTGATGATAATCTCTCTCTCTAGCCAACAATCTCTAGGAAAGAACTCTGGATTAATATATCTCTCAGAAGTGGTTAAGGCCCATAAATATCCCCCCCCCCCCCCTCCCCCACCCCCCCCCCCCCCCCCCCCCCACACACACACACACACCATTCCCGATGTGGCTCAGTCATTTATAACTGTGAAAGACATCCCTCATACTTTATGTCACAAACATTAAATGCATGATGGACTAGTAAGCTCCACATCATAAACATTAAATGTTAAGACATGCATTTTGCCTAACCACTGTGTGTCAGGGGGCTGTCGTCACAGAGGTAGCTCACCAACTGTCTGACAGCCCCAAATACCACGGTGGTTTACTCAAGTGCGAATTTGAGATTGCCTAGCTGGTTGGTGACATCACATGAAGTAGATGTGACATTAAGTAGAGGATCGTTTGGTTCACAACCCTACGCCTGATGGAACTCAAGATTGCTCCGCCCAAGGTTCCACGGTCAAGGTCTTTTGGTGTTTTACCAGGTGTATCTAAGATGGTCAGGACAAGCCCCAACGGTGCCTCACTTCTCAATCCTCCAAACCAAGTCCCTCTGAAGTTCCCACGGTGAAGTCGTTCGATAGAGCATGAAAGTTTTATCAGGCCCTGCCAAGCCTGGTCTCTCGCGAGTACCGTTCGACCTCGCACTAAATAACATTATAATCATTACAGCTCATAGTCAATATAAATAAAAGATATAACAAAGACGAAGTAAAACAATAGGACTAAAGGATGAGATCTCTCGGCCAGTTTCTTTACTGGAAGATCTCCCTGGGCTGCCACGCTAAACTACCTCACTTGAGATGCCTTACTGAGCTGCATCGCTGAGCCCGTTATATTAGCTGGGGGAATTATCTCTGATCTCGAGATTATCTTCGGACCCCCCTACAAATTTCTTAAAGATCAAGCGTACAATAATGAAAATTGTTTACTATTTATGTACATAAATTAAGTGTATCATTACATCAAATATCTAATAGGTGATACTGAGAGTTTTTAAGAATCACTGTTTTTCGAATTTTCTCATCACGTTACTATTTTGACAAATAAAGAGTGCAAATTTATCATTATGAAGTTTTTATGGCGATGGTATGATTCGTCTTAAAAACCAAGTGTTACATTTCATACGGTTATATTGATGTTAACTGCATTATTGTTACAAGGTTTTTAACACAAGAAATCCTACTCGAACCTATACTATTACAAAGGGGTGGGGGATGCAACCTTACTATTGATGAGACTTGAACCTTGGTAGTACCAAAAGTTAGGTGGGTGTCGCTCTATTTGTTTCAAGTTCCAAGTATGAAAACTTAGGAAACTATGGGGAGACGATTAATGTTAGTTTTCAGGTATACTTAGAAGGAGTTGCGATCAAAATGATGTTGTTAACAATGAAGGTGACTATTTGTCGCAAGATGAATTGTTGATAAAATGCGATCTGAATCAGTAAGTTTGCATGGAAATGGTTTTGGCTTAATTTACGAAATTGTCGTAGATATGGTATATAATGTAAAAATGTTTTGGGTAATTTTGGCATCATGGGTTTAGAGAACACCTTTCAATGTGGTAACTAAGCCTGGCAACGGGTCATGTTGGGACATGTTCGTGTCGTTTATTAACGGTTTCGTGTAAAATCACCCTAATACGAACACGATCCGTTAGCTTAACGGTTATAAAAATTTTAACCCGAACATGACCCAATAATATTAACGGGTGACATGAACCGAACCATTAATACCCGTTAGTAAATGGGTGGATTTGGGTCGTGTCATAATTAACCCATTATGTAAATCATTATCCGTTATGAAAATTATTTTCCAAAAATTTAAAAAATTAAAATATATTATTTTTTTCAAATCAAATTTTAAATGGGTAAATGGGTGGATTTGATGTCTAATTTTTTAATCGAACAGTTGAGATTAACTTAGGGATTATATATATGTGTGTGTGTGTGTGTGTATTTTGTTTACCTACCGACGGCTATAATGGGTGTAATATTAGTTCGGGTCACACGACCCAATAAAATCGGATACCACTAATGAGTAATAATGTGTATAAACGGGTTTAATCGTGTAAAAGTACAAATCCAAACCCAATTCGTTCGTTATGATAACGGATCTACCGTGTTGATCCGTTAATGATCCAAACCTGATAAGACTAAACCCATTAACTTATAAGTTCGTGCCGTGTCGTGTTATCGTATTGTACCTCATTTTGCCAGGGCTAGTTGAAACCGAAGGCATGTTTATAGGGATATCATTAGCTTAAGAGGTACTAATGTCCTAATTGGCAAAAAGTTTAATCGTCATCCCAATTGACTTCAAATTTAATCACAAGGGGGGTAATGTTACATGCCCTCTTTCATTTGGTTAAATTTGATTTTTCTCTCTTTTTTCGTTTATACAGATCATGTACCTAAAACTACCAATAACCCATTAAAAATATTTTACTCACCTAAATAAAGTATACTTCCCCACAATTATTTGCAAACACTCTGTATTGCGATATTACATTTAATGTGACCAACATAAGTTCCGTTTACCTTTAAAAAGATCATGAACCTAAAACTACCAATAAACCATTGAAAAATATTTTATTTTCACCTAAATAAAATATATTTCCCCACAATTATTTGCGAACAAGCCGTATTGTGATATTACATTTAATGCGACTAACATAAGTTCCGTTTACCTTTAAAAAGTAAAGTTTCTTCCGTCACCAAAGTGTGACATAGAGTTCCTAAATCATAAATCTAATTGCTCTCCAAGAGTAAAAATCAAAGCAGAACAGTTCACAACAAAAACCGGCCAACTAGTAACAAGCTACTTGTGGGAAAAGAAAGCAAAACTTAACACCAGAAATACACTCTTTATAACATAGCAGCATCACCCAACACATTCCCAAATTTGGTATAATAAACTAAAACAATCCTACCAAACTATTTCGCTACCTCAAATCCTATAAAGTTATTCAAAACCCACTACATTTCTATAAGACAAGACAACGCTTGATTAGGAATCAGGTGCGGGCTTAGCCTCCTCTAGACCGTGTGCCTTGCGCATAAGTCAGCCCATCTGAAGGCCCGCAGTAGAACCATTAGTGGAACTCCCTTGAACAGACCTGTTAATTGCTGTCTTCAACCCCTTCTTCCTCACCTTGTCAGCCCAACCAACAATCCCCACTTGTATATATGTTCATCAAATATCACTTTTTTGAAATTAGTTCCCATCTGAGAGAGAGAGATCAGGTTCATCAATCAACAAATAATAAAATTAAAATCTCAAAAATAATAATGCTAGACACAATACATAAAAATTTACTACACAAAATAATGTCACTAATTTGATACGGTTAGTTTGAGTTTGACGCCTACTTTTAAAGCCGGTTTGAGTTACACTCCCACAAAGAGGAGTATTTGAGTTACATCCTCAAAAGTATGAAAAGAAAAATCAAACCGGCACTTTATGATCATTTACGACACTTCAGAAGGTGTATTTCATATTACTATAATTCTGGAACTGTAACTCAAAACCAACCCTAAAAGTGGGAGTCAACCTCGAAACAAAATAACCATAGAACTATGACACATCATTTTGTGCAATAACTTTAGGTGCACCTTTTGTATGTCTATCATTATTCTCTCGGAAGCAAAAAATGCAACCGAACCTACCTGTGTGACAATTGCATAAAGTGGCAGAGTGCTATAACTGCAGAGTACCTGAAAAAACACCCTAGGAGAACACACAAAAAAATTATTTAGAATTATGAAACAGTGTAATCATACTAGTAGAAGACATCACGGGGGAAATAACTCTTACCCTATAATGAGCCTCGGGACAATATAGCGGGCTCGTCCCATTATGCAGGAGTCAAAGCCATAGTGAACCTACAAGTGAATAAAGCATACAACATTAATATCCCAAGGGGTGAATACTTTCGAAATTCGAGACACGCATTAGGAGATCAACTCACCCATATCCAGACGAAAAATGCTATCTCAAAAGCATTTTGGAAGAGTATAAAATGTATCAAGAAAAGGACAATTCAGGGTCGATGGAACCAAATATGATCATCTGAAGGTTTTACTACCAACTCCCCTTCTACAGCTTCATGTTTCTCTGCAACCTCGTGTGCCAACTGTGAAATTATATGCTCCAGATTCATGCCCACTGCAAGTAGCATCTGAACAAAGAAAAACATAAATGGAGGGGAAAAAATTATTATAAATCAGTCCAATGAGTTTATATATATATATATATATATATATATATATATATATATATATATGTTTTATCGGAAACACGTAACCAATATTAAGCAAGCAAAAGCAACACGGAAATAGTGGCTTGTCCACTCATTACAAGTGTCCTCATTTCAAAAACCCCAAAATCACCTCTTTCCAGCTCAAGTAAATCAAATTCAACAGTGTGTTTTCAAAACGTTTTTACCATAATGCCCACAGAGATGCTTTAAAGTATATTTTCTCCCATACCCGTTATTGCTTTCCTCATCCTCTCAAAGATTCTACTATTCCTTTCAAGACAAATATGACCAAAACACCGCAAAAACAATATATCTTCATAGACAGGCTGCCTTGGCCCCCTTCCCTAATTATTTCATGTACCAAAGCAGATGTCCAACGATTTACCCGGGAGGGCCCCAACAAATGACAATTTCTCAAACCCTTTCTTCCGCATATGACTAGCAAAGGAACAATGAAGAGGCAAATGCTAAGGATTTTCCTCGTTTTTCTTGCATAAACCACATGAGCCACAAGTGTTGACCCTCTCATGTGCCACAAGCCAACCAAAAAACATTACTTTGGAAGGAATCCCGGCTGCCCAAATCATTTTACAAGGGTGAAGGGGCAAAGATAGGAGTAGAATGTTTCTCTAAGATAATGGAAATAAGAATTATAAGAGAACCCTTAATTGTAATGCACTCATTTCCTCCTGTCTCCCCTTCCCTCATGAATACTAACTCCCTCAACCATTCCCAAAAAAGCTATGAACTCCTACGTTTTAACATCGTTAAGGTTTCTTCTTAAAGAACAATTTCAAGTAGTCAATGAAATAAGTTCAAAGAAGCAGTTGAAGCGATCGAGGAATTTTTATTCGACGAAAGGTTGTATAACCGAGGAAAGATATCATAGATTAAAAGGAATCCGTCCACCCCTCTCTTCAACAATCCTCCCAAAACCGAACATATTTACTATCTCCAACTTCCAACGAGACACACCGAACATATTTACTATCTTACACGAGGCTATCTAACAAAAATGGAACGAATTGCTATTATGCAAAGACATCCATGCTTATACAAATAATTGCAACCCAAACGAACTTTTTATTAACACACAATTCAAATAAATTCAGTGTATAAAAGGAACTACGATGGGAATTAGGGTTTATTGCCATTTTTCCTTTATTTTTGTCTTTTAATTAGTTTCCAAGTACTTCTGGGACTAATATGACTTTTTTTATTATCAGTTGCTTTTTTTAGTCATTTGGGTATTAGCTTGATTAGCAAGCTAACTCTTCCTATAAATAGGCCCCTTGGCCCTCATTTGTACTTAACCCTTGAATATTGACAACAAAGAATAGAAAGAAAGAAACTCATTTCATTTCTTTAGTTTAGTTGTTGTTGTTGTGTAGTATAGCTGTTGTGTAGTTAATTGTTGTGTAGATAACTTCTTCTTTTACGCTTCCGCACCTTAATTCACATCAAATTGGTATCAGAGCCGCGTTTGTTCTTGGCGCAAGGATGATTATCAAATATGAGTCGGATTCGAGTTAGAACCACCCCGACTTTGTTCTACATCCAACAACCTCCCACCGATCAGCCCCTATTATCACCACCCCTTACCGCCACCCAAACCCCTTTCCCTTCTTGTTTCAACCCAAAAACATCTCCCAAACCCTAACTCCAAACAAGAACCCTAACCCTACATTAGCTACACCTGCTATCACCACCGCCGATGACCCAATTCGGCCAAAAAAAGGTGTCGATGCAGCCCAAAGTGGTGATCCACTTCCACTAGTCCATTCCGACACCCAATCAACTGCAGCACTACCAGAAGAGAGCGGACAGCCTCCGCCAAACAGCAAGGCAGTCGCGACCTCAACCAGAGACCCGGCACATCGATTCCGCCTAGGGTTACCTCGGAACAGCCCAGATTCTCCTATGGAACAACCCAGATTGTCGCAAAGCCATTTCAGCACAAGAACCAAAGGACAGGAAACAATTCCAAGATCCACCGTAAATTTCAGAATACCCTCAAAACAACCAATATTCAAGATCTAACAATCCCAACCAATCCAAGATCATCTCAAACGCAAACCCTAATCCAACCCAACATCCCAAAATTAATTCCAAACCCTATTTATCCCATTTTCAAGAATCCCTAAAACCCACTCCACCCCAAAACCCTAACCCTAATAGACATTCATATTCAACCCTGGCAATCTCCCACCACATCACAAACCCTAATCACACTTTCCCACCAACCGGACCTCTTCAACACACTAATCCCCTACCAATTTTTGAAAATTACAATTTAGCCCCTGAATTTTCTAAAAATTACAAATCTACCCCAAATCTATCAAGAACCTATGATTTAATCCCTTCCCCACCCGAAGAATAGCTTTCTTCCAAATTATCGTGGGATGGTACCAATTACGGACTTGATATGAATGTTTGTGCCGATTTTGACAAGTTAAGTTGTGCCATCATCAAAAAACTCCAAAGTCTTCAAGATTCTTGGGCCGAGACGGATTCATATTTATCTCAAAAGCTTCACACATTCGCATATAGTGCTTACTCCATCGGGGATTATGAGATGTACTGTCAACACCTAAATAAGTGTCAAGACGAGTATTTTGAGATGGAGATGGCCCGTGAACAATGAGTACGTGCACAAGTGATCCATTTGGTTCCATATTTCGAATACTTGTCCACCGGTGTACCTCCTCCTGCATCCGATGTCATTCCCGTGCACACCGACCATACTATCTCTTCGGTTATGGTTCACGAGGATATTTCCGATGTTGAGACCCCAACGATGCTTGATAGTGACTATGTGTTCCATCCTTGTGACTTTATTACCATATTCGAAGAGGGTGGGTGGATCACTCGTACTCGACATAGGGATTTGGAAACATTTGAAATTGTGGACTTCATTCCTATCTTTGGGATAGAAGATGATGGGTATATTCTATGTGATTTTTTCGATTTATTTGTTGAAGATGGTTGGGCAACTCGCACTCACTATCGCGAGGTGGAAATATTTGATTTGACGGATTTCTCTCCAATTTTTGGTCACTATGATGAGCTTTGTGATGATGGTTCGGTGATGGTTTTCTTTGAGGAGTATATGTGGCGTGAGGAGATCACGATTGATGTGGGATTTGTGGACCATTTTTGGGTTACTTATGAGGAGCGCTCCACGACTCATTTACATGATTTGATGTTACAGAGCTCATCACGAAGAATTGGAATGAAATTTGGCATCGATGGCCCTCTCCTCGTCAATCTTGTGTTAGCTTTTCATTTGGACAGATTAGAGGCCAACTTCCTATTTATCGGCTAGGGCGTAAATTTGTGGTTTCTCTTCAAAGATATTTTGCGAGTCGTTATGCGGAACGCTGAAAATGACGACTTCCCTTTCAAGTAGGGGAGCCCGCGGGTGAGGCCATCACACACATTTTTTTCGCTCGGGACGAGCTCTCTCAACTAGGGGAAAATTATGGGAATTGGAGTTTATTGTTATTTTTTCTTTATTTTTGTCTTTTAATTAGTTTCCAAGTATGTTTGGGACTAATATGTCATTTTTTATTATAAATTGCATTTTTTAGTCATTTTGGGTATTAGCTTGATTAGCAAGCTAACTCTTCCTATAAATAGGCCCCTTAGCCCTCATTTGTACTTAACCCTCATTTTGGGTATTAGCTTGATTAGCAAGCTAACTCTTTCTATAAATAGGCCCCTTAGACCTCATTTTTACTTAGCCCTTGAATATTGAGAATAGAGAATAGAGAATAGAGAGAGAAAGAAACCCATTTCATTTCTTTAGTTTAGTTGTTGTTGTTGTGTAGTATAGTTGTGTAGTTATTTGTTGTGTAGATAACTTCTTCTTTTACGCTTCCGCACCCTAATTCACATCAAACTAACTATTGAATGGATAAAGTAATGGATGTGTCAGTACCTATGGTTATGACGTTAAGAAAAATGGCAGCGGTTGTGCGATGACACTTGTTTAATTTAATAGTTCTTTATTTACTAAAATAAATATATTATATAGAAAAAACAAGCGCCAAAGGGGGAACCCTAAAGATCCTTGTTTATCTGAAGTCCCATGTATGCAGTGAAAAAGTGGCCTTCTCATTTCTGATGTATCACATCATAAATGCATAATGTCGGAATTGTAGGAAACTAGAAAATATAAACACACGAACACATATATAACAAAGCAGTAATTATTTCTAGCCTTCCTTTATGGTTTCTAATAAAAAAAATAGTAGAAATGTTACTTTAGATACACAATATCAGACCAAATTTGGCATAATGAGGTATATCCAGGGTCTGTGCAAGTTTTTGAGGATTTAAGGTGAAGTTTTTTGGCTTGAACTATGCCAATTTGTATATTTTGTTTCCCCTCTTAGAGTTAGGCTCCCCTGCGGGAGCCCAAATGCGGGACTCCCGTGCGGGATTTTTTTTTTTTTTTTTTGTGGGTTATAAACATTTCAGTGCACCTCTATAAAAAAAATCAACTTAAAATAACACTTTTTTGTATTTTAAAAAAAATGAGTCAATTTTTTACAGTACTTACGCTGCTTAAAATACTGTCAAAAATTGACTCATTTTTTTAAAATATCAAAAAGTGTTATTTTAAGCTGATTTTTTTTTACATGAGCACACTGAAATGTTTACAACCCACACAAAAAAAATCAAAAAAAAAACTTTTTTTTTTTCTAAAAAGCATCCCACACAGATCCCTCATTTTGGGCTCCCGCACGGGAGCCTGACTGTCCCCTCTTATATTTGACATAAATCATTATATATTGGGGCTTCAAATTTTTAACTTTTACTGGGTGTTGCTCCCCCTCCCTTAATTCTTTTCCCATAGTTAATATTGGTTATATTACTAGAGTGTTTATGCTCAAAATGGTAATATAACAGCTCACCAAATAATTGAACAAATAAACAATTAATCTATTAACTGAAACAATAATCTATGCGCAGAGTAAAATGTTGAAAGTAAAGCAGCGACAGGGGAGAAGAAAGCAGAGACAAAGGGATTTACATGATTCACTCCCGAATAGATCAACGCCCACGATGGTTGTGGTTGTTCACTATCAATTGGGCCGAGTCTCCCTTCTCTTCCAAGCACTCACAGTACAACTCTCAACTATCAAAATCTAGTATCCAATCTTCTCAAGAATAATTTTGTTCAGGGCCATCACATCGCATTGTTTATATAGAAAATTGAGGGGGCCACCCCCTCCTACCGCACTCTATTAGAGTCAACGACAGCAGAGGTCATCATTAGGCAAATAGCCACGTAAAGAGAGATCTTCCAGGCCGAGGTACTTGCATGACCCCTCATCAGTCCGGCCCAGGAATGGCCAATACCATCTCTACGTGAGTGGGGCAGCTCTGAGTCAGTGTGCTTCAAGTATGTGGTAATGTTATCTAATGATGTCATGCCAGCCTTCATGTTGGTGGGCCATGCCACATGAGGTGTGACCTAATAACTCCGTACATGAGGAGTGACCTAATAACCCCATATCAGGGAGTATTATGGATATTTAGCTAATGCCTCTTGTTGTCTTCTGTAGTTATTTAGTGTTGTACTAGGGCTACTGCTTGCATATAATGGGTGATCTAAGCTCTTTTATTGATTAAATATTACTGAGAAATCTTTTCCTCCTTTTTAACGTCTTGTGTATTGAGCTTTTATTATGTGTTGTGTACTCTGATACATCAATTGATATCAAAGCATCGTAGGGCTCTTGATAAAGTGTAAATGTGTGTAGTAGAGTAAATCCTTTCTCATTGGAATGCCTTCCAAATCAAAAAAGAGCACCAAGATGGAAGAAACTCTAGCCAATATTCACAATTTGAGCCCCAAGATTAGCAGGTCGATGAAAGTCTTGAAAGGCAGGGGAGGAAGAAAGAATCAATGATGGACCACAGATTTCCTCCGTTAATTTGGTTGCATTCAATGAATGCCACCTAAGGAGACGAACAACCTCCTAAGTAGCCACAATCCTCAACAAGACAGACGAAGGTCGAGACAGACAGTGGGGATCCGTAAGCCCGCCAATGCGCACGCAACTTCACACACGGCAAGTGGCAATGGAGGTGGCTATGTCCATGGGTTGCGAGACAAAGGTGGACATGTGGCTACTCTTACTGTAAAGTCTTGTGAATTCGTTAACGCCGTGTTTGTTTGTGCCGACTGCCCAGATGGACAACGCGAAAGGAACGAGGTATGTGAATGGGGAACCCTAAACCACCCAATAGTCTCAAATGTACCCAAAATGAACCTTCACCCCACCCTTACGGTTGCCCACCAAAACAAAGCACGCTTAAATACCAAGGTTGTTTTGATGGAAGGCGAACCTCCGCAAATGATTAACAAACCATGGTTGATTCTGGATTTCCCACTCAATGATATTTGCCCGAACTATGCCCAAACCCTCAATTATGATTGTTGCTGAACGCTGAAAGGTGCGCAATTGGATTCAACAACTGAGACTCGTTATATGTGCATTCTTTGCTTGCAAGGAATAACGCATGCCCGAATAAACCCCAAACAGAGAGTCAACATCCTCGGGTTGAGAGAAATGGTAGGGGCAACGACGCTTTAGGGGAAGGGCCGAAAGCCCTTTGGGGCCATTAAGATTTCTAATGATGAGTTCAAAGGTAAGGGAGGCGCCGCGGGAGAAGTAGTGACAGATGTGGGTTATATGACCCTCATGTAAATCATTTCAGAGAAGCAAATGCAGGGGGTACATAAGGGTAGATGTGCCTATGTTCGATAATCAAATGAATCCTGATGTAGTTGTTAAGTGGCTATAGTAAAGGTCCTGTACTACAAGAATATCACGTGTGAAGTCCGTCATGGTAGTGGCTACTAAACTGGAAGGGTTTGTAAAGGTGTGGTGGAAGAGGTTACTCCCGTAGACTCTAATTCCAATTGGTTAATGATAATGAAGGAACAGTTGAGGAGTGCTTTTATACCCAACTCCAATGAGAGAATTGTGTGCACATATACAGGCCCGTACCAAGGCACTATGAGCAGTTCCAACTCCAGAAGATTGGGTTGTATATAAACAAGTTACATATGCCTTATCAGGGAGAGTACGATATTAGAGAGAGCCTTATCGGCCTTGCCGAGCTCCTGCCTTGGAGCGACGTTCTCATTCCGGAGAAGACCGGCGAAGTTTCTTATCTCCTCCAGTTAGCCTGAAGACTCACAATTTGCTTTGTTTGATCGCCATAAGTGCTCATCGCTCTGTGCAAAGCCTGGTTACCATCCACAATGGCCATTCGAGCCCGATTTGATGCCTCAGCCCCAAGCACAAATTCCAAATCATCATTTTCCTGAACCATGGGCACAATGGCCAAGCAATCATAGACTGCAAGAACAAAGTCAGTCAACCAGCTAAGACAACTACAACACACAAGCAAAGTGTAAAGAAAGTAGCCGAGCAAGATATGATTACTACAAAAGGAACTTTTCATTACATTCAAACATCATGGGGCAAGCCCTTCCAAAAATTACATGCAACGAAGAGGAAAGATGTGCATAATTACAAAAAGACCCTAGAAAAAACTAATAACCTTTGGCTCGTCGGTAACATCATCCCAATCTTCTTCCTCAAAGTTAAGAGGGGTGCGAGGCAAAAACTCACAAGTCGGCAGCCACTCCGTCCTTGACCAAAGCCTTGTCCCAACCCTTTTTGAAGAAGGCTTTTTGGACAAAGCCCAACTACTTTTCAGCATTAGCAAAGGCTTTGTCCTAGCCTTTTTCAAAGGCACTGTGTGCCTCCAGTGCTCAAGTTTTTGGGCAGACTCTCGGTTCGCCTTCTCCAAACCTTCCACCTTCACCTTCACCTTCAGCAGGACGATGTCCTTGGCCTTGGCCTTAGCAAGGTCTCGCCTTCTCCACAACCAATCCCCTAATCAAAAGAAACTCGTTTTGAAATAGAAACAATAGTATAACAAAGATCTAATGTAATATAAGAAAACAAAGATCAAAGACCCAAATGGGTTAAATTTAGAGAAATAAATGACTGAGGTCCTATATCAAAACATACACATATATGTTAAACACGATTGTGCACCTGTGTGCCTCTATGTGTGCGTGTATAGCAATAGAGAAAACAATATAGAAAAGGACAGCTCACCGTGTGTAGCAATAGAGAGATAGAGATGATGCAGGCCTGATAGAGATGGTCACTGAGTGTTAAAGATCAACTTGATGAAGGCCCGACAAAAAAAGATCATACTCAACTCTCCCGAATTCTAGGAATTGCTCGTGAACTCATGGTATGATATAGGTTCCGTCAGTGACTACAATCCTCACATCTACAATTACACTACACATGGTATGATATCGTACGTTATGTGTTGACTATCACCACTTTAACATCACAAATAGTCACACAATACCCACCCACCCCCCACACACGCATCAAACATAACAAATATATACCTATAAATAAAACTAAATCTTGACACGATTGATAAACACAACGGAGATGATTATTAAAGAAGTAATGCACATCTTAGTCAACGGGAAACAAGAATGTCATCAATAATGCATAATAATAGCCGCCAATCTTAGCCCATTTCGTATCTTGATTATTCATGCATTTGACGAACTCAAATAGACATATTATGTAATTCCACAATTAACTCAAGAGCTGGCAATTTTTGACACGATAACCCGTTTATGGTAATAACCCGAAATGACCTGAACTTGACACGATTAGCTTGTATAGATTTAAAAGTACCCAAATCTTATACTCAAATAAAAATCACCGCGACCCGAAAATGACACGACTAACCCGAATTGCCACCCCTCACAAACATACCAGTGACGCAACACATTTGGATCTCTAATAATATCATAGACACAAAAGCAAAGCTTCCTTCCATATCTTATATAAACTTATCAGCTGGGTAGAGGCTCGATCATGAAGAAAACTATATTCTTATATGACAAACATAGTCACATTGATCGCCTATGATATACCATATCATCTAAACAGAGCAAACATGTTATTTAATATCCCCAAGAACAAATCTTTTTCACAAAATAACCTTCAATATGGAAAAAAATGTTCTTACAAACTCTAACAAACAATTATATCAATAGAAACTCGTTTATGAATTATCTTTGATGAAGTCAGGATATGTTAACAATTGTTAACAATTGGATGATCTTAGATTGGGTTATTTATATGAATAAGTCCATTATGACTTTGAGTCATCCGAATGACTTTTGGTCTTTGGAAACCACTCACGCATCTATACAAAAGACAACATTAGTGATTAAATTTATAAATGATATAAACCAAAAGCATTACTCATTAATAACATATGTTTACAAATAACAGTCCCATTGTCAAAATATTAGTAAGATCAGTTATTTATGTACAGGTGTAGCAATTTATTTTCTAATGAATGAACTCACTCCCAATAACATTATCAATGTTCTTAAAAAGGGTGAAAACACATTAAACTTGGAACAAGATAATAAATCACAAATTCCAAATCTAAATTACTCACAAGACATAACATTCAAATATTAAACTTTCTTAGATTTTTATATCACCATCAACCCCATGAAGTCGACATTATTAATGTGTATGGTTATGTTGGGTAATTTTATGAAGCCTGTAAACCACGTCAGCGTTTATGAAATTTCAAAAGGTTATAGAGATGCATATCACATTCCTTTTAATCAACTCATTATCATAAATCGTAATACAATCATCCATATGCATTTTCAACATAATTTCCGTAACTTATATTCTTTCTTCGTATGAAGTTGTAGATGTAGATAAAGAAAAACAAAAAATCACACAAATCGGGCTATATTCATTACTAGTATCAACAATATCAAAGAAAATTACTAGTGTAAATGCAGGCTCAAGTGGGCATAAACAAATCTCACAATTTGATTTGCAGAAAATCCTACTTACTATAAAACTTTAGCCACTATTAGAGCAAATGCACATATATAAACCCAAGAAAAGTTGTAGAATGAACCATATGTAGTTTGATTTCTTACCTCAGTATGCTTCTATGGAGACTGGGAGCAAAATGGGTCTCAAGTGGTGGAGGGCGGATAAACCCTAGCCTCCACTGCCGCCGGGACAACACAAACCGTCGGGAGAAACTCTGATAGTGGGTCTTGAGTGGTTGGAGGGTAGATCTATAGCGCCACCGAGTTGTGGAGATAATGAACAAGAGATAGGAAAGAGAGCAAGAGAGTTGAGGAGTTTTGAGGAAAGGGTTACAATGAGAAGAGTCCGCTTCTTTACTCAATTTTTCAACGCGGCGGGGACGAGCGTGCCTATATTTTTTCATTTATCACAGTTTTGAATTTAAGAGGGGTAATACTAAAAAAGATAAATGGCATAAATAATTCAATATTTATAACAAATTTATTATAGGTAAGATAAAAACTAATCATTAAATTAAAATTGTCATAAATATAAACATTTATGTCATTTAAACTTTAACTGACATAACGTTAATTTTAAAACGCACATAAATGGTTGTTTTTATTGTAGTGCATCCAGTAAGTAAGATGATAAGCCATGTAGAAATGAAAGATATTGTTAACTCTTAGCATGTTCGGCATTTGATTCTGAAAAACCGGTTCATCATGGCAGTGTTTTTGCCTTCAGCAACTCTGTTTTACACTTTTGGAGGTTTGGTTTCAATTGAGCTAAATTGTTATGAATAGATTATGAAATACCCAAGAATCATATCTATTGGATAACTATGCCTTTGCTAGAACTTTAAGTCTTCCTTTAGTTCGGAATTTTGTGGTTGGCCTTCGGAGTCCCGTGATTCATTCTAAGAGTTTAAATGATGTAATGTTCATTCCTTAATGTTACGTGAAATTACCAATTTAAATTCGTGGAAACTAAAAAAACTCGAAACATTTAAAAGAGGGAGAGAAAAGGTGAGCAAGGGAAATGAAAAGAAATGAAATAGAGCCCAATATATGAGGAACATAGAATCCTTGTACAAACATAACAAAACATTGTAGCATTTGAGTAATCTTTCTTTCTGGGTGCCATTGGAGTTTCGCCATGAGATTGGAAGTTAGTGTCAAATCCAGCGTTTGCGATTGCGAGAGCTGTGGGCTCCATGGAACCACCTGTCCCAACCACCATCCGCTGGACCTTTAGTCCTGTAATATTATAATAGAATACATCAATACCCTCACTGCTTAAAATAAAATGAAAAAATGGCATCCGCAATTCTTACACAGGAAGCAGAGCATCAGGATTTGATTCAACACTGGACACAAGCCTGTACAACACACAGAGATGTAGAAAGAGAGTTGTGAAAGCGCAACACAGGGAATAAAAGGGATTGGTGATGGGGACATACTCTCTGCAAACAATGGAGGATTGACCAAGTGTTTCAAGTTGGTCCAATTCGTCCTGGATGATTTGGATTTGCTGATGAAGGTGGGCTATTGAAGCTGCCATTCGATGTTTCCCTATGAAACTGGGAGGTCCTCCTGCTCCTTTAGAAATGGGTCTTGATTCTTCCTCTTCCGACTTGGTGGATTGTTGCTGATCATCACCAACTCCTGAATCCATGGATTGGTGTCAAACAAACAAGAGAAGAGAGAGAGAATGTGATTGTGGAGCCCCAATAAAGAAAGGGAGATTAATAAATGAATAAATAAAGTAAAGTAGATGGGAAGCAGCGCCAATGGTCAAAAGTGGGTTGTGGAAATTCAAAAGCAAGCAGAGAGACCATAGCGCATGGACTTGTTCCAAATATACAGATAAATGTCAATTGAATCATACAACAAAAACAAATCCATTAATAATACCGATAGTTGCCATTTTTGTTGAAAACGTTTGATTACGTTTCTAATCAAAAGACCATAGGTCCACCGGAGAGGAGAGATCAAAAGACCGAGTTTGAGCGAAATGATGGATTTATTTTGAGGAAAATGAAAATGGATGGGTCGGTCTGTCACAAATTTATGTTGAGGTATAGCACCGCTTACTTACTGTTTGGAGATTGATGTCTTACGTGGTAGCATTCGAACGACAAACGAGAATGGGTCCCAAAGTCAAAGCCTGCCCACCACCACCACACCATCATTGTGGAAGCGTTGCGTTTATATCATTTTTTATTGGTTCAATTATTAAATAGTCCCTACTATAAATATATATTTTTTAAAAAGGACACATATTTTTAGTTTAATTCATTTACTCCCTTAAGCACTCAATATCCTCTTATTTTTAGAGGTCCGCGCCAGCGGCACTCCCTCTCCAAAATATGTGGCAAAGGACTTTTTGAGCCAAAATAAAAAAGTTTGGATTAAATGGGTATTAAAAAATATCCGAGGGACTATTTGGTATATGTCCCTTTTTTATTTATGAGTAATATAATTATTAGACTCAAATTCATGCTCATGCTTTTTACTTAGGGTTATTTTATTTATATATTGGTTCTATGATAATAAAGTTTTTTTAACTGAATTCTATTAATTTTAAATTATTAAATAGGTCATATTTTCAATTTTTTTTTAAAAAAATTCACAATTTTACCCTTTTAAAATCAATCATCAGTAACTTCTTGGGAAAAGTTACATAACTGATTGAACTTTTTTTCATCTTATTTTTAATCTTCAAATGATAATAACTTTTTATTGACAAATTTGTTTTTAGCAAAATTACAATTTTTGAAATATGGTCGCCGAGATCTATCGACAAGATCTATGAAGCCTGTAAAATTTCAAAGAAAAAAATTATATATATAGTAAACTTTACTGTATGAACCAGAAGATGAAATGGTTTTATATCTCTGATATTTTTGCAAACAGTAACATTTATTGTGTTACTATTACACAGACAGTAAAATTTACTGTGTTCACAAGAAAATGAAATCTATATATCTATTAAATAAGATCCAGGGAGTCCATAATATTTCAATGAAAATAATTACATAGACAGTAATATTTAATGTGTACACCTTTAAAAATAAAACTTAATTAATACTTAAATAGTCAATAGGACTTCATTTTAAAAAATCTCAAAATAGGAATTACATATCTATATAATAAAAGATGAGGGACTTTTGGTCTTTCCCAACTTATGATTGAGATTGAAAGTTAATGAGTTTGGTCATTATCAACTAACGGTTGAGATTTAACCATATCATAAGTGTCCATCTTGGTTTTGAACCCCGTACGAAAACCCTGGCTCATTCTTTCTCAAATTTTCTATATGAACTGCCTTGAGCCACTCCCCAACTCTATTCACACCCACTCCCCTCACCACCCCTCAAACCCATAGTCTCTCTATCTTGGCAACAACTCCTCCAACCTGCTTTCACTCACAACATTGACGTGCACTCACTCTTAACATATTACTCTGCTTTTATTTTTAGTTTTTTCTTTTGTGGTTCAAATCATAGAATTATCACTTTTTGTGTTCGTTTATTTGAATTTTTTTGCAGATCTTAGCACATATTTTTTACCCAAGGCTTTTAGATTTGAGATTTGTATCCCTTATAATGATTTCACGGTCAGCAATCTTGGACATATATAGAAATAATCTTGATTGTTGTCTCGAGTTTCGTGTTTATAATTGCAAACGCAATCCTGATTTTCTTCCCCATTAATGCGTCTAACTCGTCATATATTTCCTGAGATTGTGGTGATGGATCGGTCACCTGCGAGGAAGTGCTAATACCAAGAGTTTTCTAGATTCTTCTACCATTTATGGTTCAACGATGCTAATACCAGCGTAAAGCTAAAAACTTTAAAAATGACAAATATTTGCAAAAAACATATGAGAAAGTAAAAGGGTTATTTATATATAGTTTCCATGAGAACAAAGTTTTACTAACTAAGATCTATTGACTTTCCAACCATTAAATAGATCTGTAACACCCCATATTTTTTACGATTTAAATAATTATGTGATTAATTATTATTATGGAAATAAATATGCAATTAATTATTGTTGTTGGATTAATTAAATTAAAACGTGATAAATTAATTTGTTATTAATCCGGATTAAAATAATTATTAACTAGCGTTCCAAGGGTTAATACTTATTGTTGAGAATTATTGAATATTACTGTGTGATATGTAATATGGAATTATGATACTTGATAAATTGTCGAAAGTGAGAAATACGACAGTTTAGTAATTTAAGTCTGTCACGCGTGTGAGTCGTGTCGGGACTAATTGAATGAAATAAAAAGAGAATTTATTTGTATTAACTCGTATGGTCATTCCGAGTGTGCCGTTGAGTCCAGGAGGGTTGAGATAGTCAGAAAATACTATTCGGGTATTTTATTTGGACTCCGGAAGATTTTAGGCCAAACTAGCCCCCCGTAGGTGTAGTTTTGTAATTTGGATTTTTGGAATAATTAAATGGATGAAAATTAGAGAATAATTATATCATCTACGGGAGTTTCCATTAGGGTTTAGTTACACAAAACAAGAACGGCCATGGAGGGTGTGAGGGAGAACCAAATTCTAAGAGAGAAGACTCATTTGGCATCACCTTACATAACCGTGACCACCAACGCGTAGATCGAGAAGAGAGGAACGTGTATATACCAACATCACCAATGGATCAGACCGTCATATTCGAGGCAAGTGTTTATTACTTGCATTCTTTTAGCAATAATCATGCTCATGTTAGTATAGGTGGAATTAATCATGATTTATATGTTTATTGGGTGAAAATTGGAGATTTAAATTATGATTAAGGATTGGTTTAATTAGTCATGTATGTAGAGGATTAATCATGGAATTTTGATTATATATTGATGAACAAATCTAGGTTGATTAGGTTCTTTAATTGAAAATTTGGAAACTAGGGTTCATATGAATTGATTTGGGAATTTTATATATTGATGATGATTTATGGCGAATTAATGATCCTAGGAGGTTAAGAATGATTTATAACCTGTTAGGTGTTGATGGGTATTGATGAAGAGTCGTTGGGAATTGAATCTTAGAGGTTTTTAGGTTCAAAAATGGAGGAAAAAAAGTTGAGATTTGGTGAAGAAGACGAACAGTGCAATCTCGCGCGAAGTCGCGCGAAGTGGTTCAAACGAGATGGGGATCTCGCGCGAAGTGGTTCAAAAGACATATCATTCTGGTTCGAACGACATGTCAAAGTGGTTCAAACGATATCTTATTCTGGTTCGAACGACGTGCATTCTGGTTCGAACCACATGTCATTCTTGTTCAAACCACATGTCATTCTGGTTCAAACCACATATCATTCTGGTTCAAACCACAGGGTGAATTTCTGGGAATTTTCTTAGAGCCCAGTTTGGAGTTTATTGGTTTATTGGAATGAGGGGAACTACCAAATAGTAAATTCGAATAAGAAGGAATTTTGGAAAAAGTATGTGGGAATTAATACTTTAATTATTTCGATATAGGGAGAATGTACCTTGGAGATTACGAGAGAGATAGTAATCTAATTATTTATACTATACGTAGTAATGAGGTTAAAATACGTATGGGGGTATATATGTAGGTTGGAAAAATACCTATAAATTATAATAGGATGTGTGTATGCCTATTATGTGATATTATTATTAAGAGCACTAATGGGTGATAACCCGGGGGTGCAAGAACCTTATAGTTAAGAGCACTAATGAGTGATAACTCGGGGGTGTAGAAACTCTATTGATAAGTGTACTAATGGGTGATAACCCGTGGGTACCAGGATGAGTATTGTTAGGCGCACTAATGGGTGATAACCCGGGGGTGCTGGATTAATATTGATAGGTGCATTAATGGGTGCTAACCCGGGGATGCAAGATTCTATTGTTAAGCACATTAATGGGTGATAACTCGGGGGTGATGAATTATTATTGATAGGTGCATTAATGGGTGTTAACCCGGGGATGCATGATTTCTGGATATGTGCACTAATGGGTCTTAGCCAGGGGTGCAGGATTAGTATATATATATATATATATGGACTTGTGAATATTGCTACGATGTGAAATTAGTAGACTTGGTAATAATAATAATCATTACGTTGCACCAAGTGGTCTTAATCTAAGAGTGCAGGATTAGTGTATATATATAGGGATGATAAGACTGTATATATGTATGAGTGTACTTGGGGTAACTTCCTACTTTGTGAGACTAGTAGATAAAACGAAAATGAGAAGTAAAATGATCTTAGTGAATAAAAGATTAACCATTCAAACGGTGAATAATGAAATTTAGTCTGTGAGATAAACTATCTGAATAGCGTATTGTATGGGCGATACATGAATACTACTTGTGAGCATAGTTAGTATTAGTATGGTTTCTGACTAGTTAGACTGGGAGGTATAACTAGGGGGAGCTTAGATGTACGTTAGGCATGCACAATAGACGAGAGGTGAGAAACTCATGTGAGAGTTCGATAACTAACATGCGTATAAGACTTGTTTTAAGAACAAGTTTTAAATAGTTGCTAAAATATTTTTACACATCGGGCTCTGACCTGTTTCTTGTATCTCTTCTCTCTTTTGCTATATATGTATTATATCAGGTGCTCAACCACAGGAGTATCAGGTTTAGAGATTTGGATTGCTTGACGTGCTGTAGCTATTGTGGAAGCTATAGGTCCTTGTAGTAGACGCATATATCCTTTCCATTCAGTTTCATCTAGACTTTTGTTTAGGGCATATGTCGCCCACTTCTAGTTCTTTCATCAGAGATATTGTATTCAGTTTATTTTGTGGTTTGGAGTTTTAAACTTGGAGGTTTTATCCAGTCTTATTTATATCATTACTTAATTCATGTTCAGTATTTATTTACATTCCTATGTGTGGTGAATGGTTTATATTTTAAGATGGAAAGAAATGGATTTACTTGGTTTTACTAAATTGGAAATGTTTTGACACCTAGCTTAATTTTATATCAGGTGATTAATATGTTAAAAAGTTTTTCGATAGTAATGCTGAGAATGAACCAACTGAATATCCTGTTTTAAATTGGTAGAGGACGGATCACCCTATATTTAATTGGGCGGGGTGTCACAGGTGGTATCAGAGCATCGGGTTCTAGTGTCCTTAGTATCTGTGCGGCTTATTACGTTTCAGCGTATCGTTCTTTGATGTAGAGCCTTATGATAGCATTGTTGTGTTCCCTTATGTATGCGACTTACGTTCTCCTGCTACGAATCATAATGGAGGTGACTCATTATACGAAATTCAGTGTGATTCGAACCCCGAACATTTTAGAATGACCAGCGAGGGCCGTAAGAAGAACTACGAGAAGAGAAGCTCAACAGAAGACATAGAGAAATCGGGTAAGAGTGATTGGGACAAAAATCACCACTAGAATTACTTAAGTAAGAGATAGTAAAATTGTCACTCGGGAACTATGGGTTCCCAGGACACAGTCATAGATAACGGTGGAGTGAATATAGGGCCACCTAGCATAGTCGATAAAGGGGAAATCATAGGGAATCCTTTGAGAACCCATAGGTGAAGATGCGAAAAAGAAAATGAGAAAGTGTAACAGACCAGTAGAAGTGGAAAATCCAAAGGCAATTGTGTAGAGTGGGGCGTGACGGCACTCATAATTAAATTTGGAGTTAAAAGCTATAGCTCTTAGGAGCATCATGTAGTGATTAGAGGCAATCCCCACATATGAAGAAGTGTGTTTGAAATTTAGAGAGAAATTTGAGTACGATTTGACTGTGAAGTCTTCCATTCGGCGTGGTAACAAAATGTGAGTGAAATTTTGATGTTTAGTAAAATGTGTAAGGTAGAAACCGATTGTGAGAGAAATGTTGAATTGCATAATGAACTCCGTACCTGGCAGAGGGGTATAAATGATCCAAAGGGTTTATAGTTGATAAAGAACCTGTGAGTAGAATACCAATATGGATGAGAAATCCAGCTAGGATGACTAATGTTGATGTCATTAAATTTATACGGTTGCTAGTGATTGCAGTCCTTCCAAGAGAAGGGAGTAAAGAGGGTTAACAAACCTGCTGAAGAGCAGAAACTAAATTTAACGGTGTTAGTGAAACCCCACGTGAGAGTATACCAATAGGGAACTCGATTAGATGATTTTAAGTGATTAACTTCAAAAGGATGATGAAGTCAATCAGGCTGTAGAGGCCAACCATAGTTCTGAATAGCTAGCGATCCAAAGGGATAATGGAAGAATAATAGTGAGTTGAGACTGTCGGTCCGAGAGAAAGACATTCCCAAAATGGTCAGTGGGGCCAATGATGGGGAAATGGTTCGTGAAGTTTTCCTTATGTGAAGGAAGTAGGACTACAAGTGTTGAATGTGTCCACAATTGAGAAGTGAGACCGAAGAGATTAGAAATGGTAAGCCGTGTCAGTTAGGCATAACGACTGGAGGAGCGAGACTCCCAGCGAAAGAATTTGGGGTCAAGAGAATTAGGCCCAAGAAATTTACAACTCGAGAATGATGGGTTCAGGCTGGACCAGTAGAGTCCTCGTTAATAGTAGCATACAGTATGTCAGAGTCTACGGGACCCGAGATATAAACGGGAGTTTTATAAAGCTATAATTGAGGCCTGGAGAGTTTGGGCCAACGTTTCAATAATGGGCGTGAAATCCACAAGATGGAATAAATTGTCCATGGTGAGAGGGGACAACTATAGGATGAAATTCTAGGATGTATGACAATTGCAGATGTTCATGGGTCGTGATGGCAGCCACGTGCTGAGACCCCGTGATTTGGCAAGACTGGCGAGGTTTTACTTCTTCCTTGGGAGTAAAGGATAGATTCTAGTGACATGAGTGTGCTACAACTTTTATGTAAATTGGAAACCCTAAACTTCACGTGTGGGTCGAGTTTAGTGAGAACATTAGTTTTAAAAATCTTGTTATAAACGTATTTCTCGTTGTTAGCAAGGCATTTTGATGATCGCTCGTGAGTGAACCGAGCGGGCCCTAAGAATGTGTTTTGTTATTATAATTTACTACTGCATTGAGTCAGCTTTAGTAGAGTTTATTATGGTAATGTGTAGTGATTAATCACCGTATGGTTAAACGATAGTAAAAATATACTGATATGACTGTCGTTCCGGATACTCCGGGAGGAGTGATCTTAGTTTTGTGTGGCGCCACCTGAAATAGGGTTGGGCCCAGATATGAGTATATATATGAAACTTTTATGGTATTATAGACCTCAGCGAGTATAGTGTCTAATCATATGTGATTTTCGAGCATAGGAATTTATTTGTCTGTTAAGACTTAGAATACATTATGTTCTTATCGAGCGGCGAACTATAGCTCGTTATATATCTATAGCGCCAAGTACTTGGGATAGTGTGGGCGCTATTGATTCGTATCGAATATTGCATATTTTCGCCCGTTATCCTTATGCATTCTAGCGCTTTTACGGTCCTAAATGCCTATATTTATGCTCATTAACCAGACAACCTTGGAGTTGGATAGATACATGTTTTGCAGGGGTTATTTGTGCTTTTGTAGGTATTGGAACGCTAAAAGTGAGGATCCGTTGCATTTCGGAGAAGTTCCGTCGCTGGACGCTACTTCAAGGGCTTTTTAGTCAATTCACATTTCTTATTCGGCTCTTGGAAATTCCACGGATGCGTATTTCATTGAGTTAGCATCGCGTGGCCGCAAATGGTGCGTCGTTTGGAGTTCGGACGAAGAAGCTAGGCTCGTTTCCGTAATGGACCTTTTCCCCTCATCATGGACCAAATGCAGCCTGAAAACAGAGTACCGGTCGACCGCGTACAAGGGACCGGTCGACCGCGGTTTCAACTTTTGCCGTGGGAAGGAGACAGTATGCTTTGGCTTAAGGGACTGGTCGACCGCGCCCCTGCGACCGGTCGACCGGTAGTGCCAGATATTTTGGGCTCTTTCCTCTTTCTTTCCTTTTTCCCTTATCTTTTTCCCACTTACTATATAAACCCATTTTTGGTTTTAATATCAGATATACACGATTTTAGGTTAGTTTAGCTTAGGGTTTGAGGGTTTTGGAGAGTTCTCCTTCATTTATACTTGGTTTGACACCCCATTTGTTGTGTAAGTTGACTATTCATCATCCTCTTCCATTAATATAGTTTGTATTTCTTCATTTCTTGCTTTCTAGTTAATTTACAAGCTTTCTAATTTAGGTTTTCTTGCTTTATTTACATGCTTTGATTTACACGCTTTCTAGTATAGATTTACTGCATTTATTTACCGCTTTCCATTTATCGCGTTTTTAACATGCTTTCTAGGTCATTTAAATTAGGTTGTGTTTGAATTGAACTCACTCGGGTTGATGTGTTGCTTTGCTTTGGTGATGGTGTTTACGGGTCTATTTCGGGTGCGTTGTCCTAGTTATTACGCCTAGGAGATTTGACGGGGCATATCATGTATGTCCCGTGCTTACGACCTTTCGCGCGTAATTTCCGGGATATTTGTTGACGCCAAAATCTTATTAGGCTTTTATGATGATTTAGGGCGTAACAACCCTTGATTTAATTAACTGTCGAAACGAGACGCATTTGTAATAACTCGTCGACCCATGTAACCATTTTATACTAATTAACTCGGGTGAGGGATATTCGACGCAACCTATAGCTTTACTCGCTTTCACAATCTAGTTTCAATACCATTGCCTAGTTAATCATTTACCTTTATGCATCTTTTCTTTTAGTTTGTAATCATCTTTTACACTTTTATTTCGGAATATTAAACCACTTAAATTCTAACAACTTGTCCCTGTGGATTCTCGATACCCGACTTACCGCTGTGCTTGCCTCGCAAGTGTAGTAGTAACTTAGGTTTTTGTATTGAGTGGGCGAAACGAAAACAACGACTGTGCACTTTACACGCGCACACTTTTCGCACTTGATCAAAATGGCGCCGTTGCCGGGGACTAGTTTGTTTTAGACTTTATTTGATTTAGTATTTCATAGTATTTTCTTTCTATTTGTATTATTTGCTAACTTTTTACAGGACTTCCACATTTGAGCACTTAGAAACGCTTGAATTTTTCCCGCGTGCACCTACTTTGTGGAATCCGCCACTTCGAGCCATTTTTGGGGTAAGCATGTCTTATTCCAATTCTTTCGGTAATCCTTGTCATAATTCTCAAAATTCTCGCAAACCTATGACTTTCGGTGAATACTTAGAATCCCAAAGTATAACAAATTCAAATATGACTTTGGGCGAGTATAACGAAAGTCAAAACTTAGGTTATTGGAATTTTGATGATGATGACAATGATTTTGGGCCTTTACCTCCTTATAATAGGAATTTTGAAACGAATTGCAATAGTTTTCAAAATTCCTATAATAATGAGTTTTCGTTTAAGTCCGATGGTAATTTTCAAAGTTCCCATTTTCATGCATCCGCACCTCGACTCATGACATTCGGTGAGGGCTTGCGTATGTATGAAAATGAGAAAATTGAAAATCGCTATCGGGAAGAAAATCGTTCGTGGGAACATGAGTTGGATTTATTATTTGAGTCCGACGACGATTTTGCTTCCGAGACTTTCGAGGTCGACGAATGTTTTGAACCAAATGAGGTACTTGTGCCTACTTTGGAACAATCCATTCTAGACTTTGCCCATTGCGTAATAGATATTGAAAGTGAGGATGATAATGACGTAATATCTATTTGCAATGAAATGATTTCTTCTTTGGCTCCCAAAGAAGAACATTTCATTGAAAATGATATTATTTCCTTTGAAATTCCAACTTCATGCGATGATGATTCATCTCATGAGTTTGAATTTCTTTCATCCCCTTTTTCATTCTCTATTACCCCACCGGAACAAGTACCCGATGATTTGGTTTCAAACTTTAATGTTTTAAACCCTATCGCCGATGAGGAGTACTTGCTCGAGTCGCCCTCCACGATCGCATCTTTGCCTTTGTGTGCGCCGCCTCCCATTCCAACTTCAAAATCATTGGGAGGATATTCGGCTTTTCTCGGTCCCCACTTGTTTTTGTCACCCGCCTTATCCAAATCCCCCATCCTCCCTCCCAAAATTTTAATTGGGGATGGTTCCTTTCTTCCGCCTTATACATGCCTTCCGTTGTTAAAACGGATTTCATATTTTTCGGAAGGCATGCTTGTATGTGAGGGTACACCGGTTATCCTCCAAAGTCAAATCGTTCTTATGGTGGACCCTCAGCTATTTAGACTTCTAGTGTACAGTTAGTGTGAAGTCTAAATAATAGGTTGTATATAGTTAGCTTTTTATTTTTTTCCTTCCTTTTTAACTTAGTCTAATGTAATTAGTTAACTTTTTATTATTTGTTTTTGCTATGCTCGGTACTAACTTGTTTTGTAGATTCTTTGGACTTGTTCTTATGGGGATCGCTCCAATTTTGGGTAATATCGTTCTTTTCCTCTCTTTGACTTGGTTCTTAATTTACATTGAGGACAATGTCAAGTTTTAAGTTAGGGGGTGTGGGATATTCTATCCATTTCTTTATTTAGTCCATGTTTTTGCTCACATGTTAGTTACTTAGTACGCTTTTCTTAGAAAAATTCAAAAATTTCAAAAATATTTTCTTTCTTTTTTCTCTTTTTTGGGCATTTTACCTTTGTTTCCGATGATAAATTTCAATAATTGCCCGATCCAATTGACAACCCAATGATGCATGTTCTCGATTTTAGAAGTTATTAGACTTTAGTCTCAATTATTGATATGATGAATAACTTCATGAATTAAACTTTAATCCCATGAGCACATGCACTTTTATTGTTATATTGATTTGGTTTAAGATTTTTATAACTCGGTAATCTTTTGTTGCATTGTATATACTTACACCGAGTAAGCTTTGTACCTTTCGTCGTTTGTGAGTGTATACACTATTCATTTCTCATTGAAAACGTTGAATTCGTTGGTAATCTCTCTATTCTTTCATTTCACCGTTCATTAATTGAGTTCATACTTGAAATGTGTTACTTGATCATGATTTTGACATATTGTTATTCGAGAATTGCGTAAACTTTGTGAAATGATCATAGGCCCTCTTTGATATATCACCCATATTAGCCTTGACCTCACCCTTATATGTTTACCCTCGTTAACCCCTTTGAGCCTAAATATTAGCCTTTCGTTTCATAACCCCATTACCATAACTAACTCTAAATTGGAGTTTTAGCCCATACATACACTTTCCATACCTTTGTTTGGAATGTTACTTGGGATTGAATGATGTTGTTATGATGCCGGTTGCAATTTAGGCATGTGAGAGTTTGATAAGTAAAGAAAAGAAAGTAGTGAAAAAAGTGAAGAAAAAGAGAAAGCAAAAAGCAAAAGAAAACAAAAGAGAAAATGAGAAAAAGAAGAAAAGAAGAAAAGAAAAAGAAAGAGAAGTTTGTATATGTTGTGTATAGTGTTCAATAAGCTTTGATTACTCTCCCCGATGATATATCTAATGCCATTTTGGAACTTGTTTTTCCAATTTTGATATTGCCCACATTTTCCCATTATCCCGAGTTTTCATCCCGAATACTTTGAATCCGTATATACATCCTTTCATTTCGTACCTTAGCCATACCTACATTATAGCCCTATTAAAGTCCTATGTGATCTTTGGTTGATGTAATTTAAAAGTCATAATAGTTGTGATAATCTGTGAAAATGCATTTCGCCTCTTTTAGTGAGTGGTATCCTTTCATTGAGATTACAGTTTTTCAGTTTATATATAACGTTCTTCATCTGTGACATGTGTGCGGCCTAGTTTCCATTTACATTTACTCTTTAGCCCGCATGTCCCGTGTGTTACCTCCCTGTTTCGAGTGAATTCGCTTGATGAGCGTAATGCCCATGAGGATTGAATGTATGCTTGCTTTAATGATTATCCGGTTTATATAAGTTTTTACCAAATCACACTTTGCATGTGCTCGCTCCCCTCCCACATTTTAAGGTTTCAATTCTATGAGGTGCATTCTATAATGTTAATGATTCGAACTTTTGTGTGAATTCATTCACTTTGCTAATAATGCATATGAAATCCTTTTCTCCATTGTTGGGCTTGTCGCATGTTGGGTTGGGCATATTTTGAGGAAACCATATGATGTTTGTGGGTATCATCCCTGAAAACCCTCACGAGACGACACTCGTCCACTAGGGTAACCTAGGGGTTTAACGGCTTATTGCATATGCTAAATGCAATCGTGTTCCCTACGAAAGTGGCAATTATATTTCGATGCATATATACATTTTGTACCGCCCTCTGTGGTCTGGTTTTCTTTGTTTCATTACTAGGGACTAGCAATGTGTAAGTTAGGGGGTGTGATTCGTATCGAATATTGCATATTTCCGCCCGTTATCCTTATGCATTCTAGCGCTTTTACGGTCCTAAATGCCTATATTTATGCTCATTAACCAGACAACCTTGGAGTTGGATAGATACATGTTTTGCAGGGTTTATTTGTGCTTTTGTAGGTATTGGAACGCTAAAAGTGAGGATCCGTTGCATTTCGGAGAAGTTCCGTCGCTGGACGCTACTTCAAGGGCTTTTTAGTCAATTCACATTTCTTATTCGGCTCTTGGAAATTCCACGGATGCGTAGTTCATTGAGTTAGCATCGCGTGGCCGCAAATGGTGCGTCGTTTGGAGTTCGGACGAAGAAGCTAGGCTCGTTTCCGTAATGGACCTTTTCCCCTCATCATGGACCAAATGCAGCCTGAAAACAGAGTACCGGTCGACCGCGTACAAGGGACCGGTCGACCGCGGTTTCAACTTTTGCCGTGGGAAGGAGACAGTATGCTTTGGCTTAAGGGACCGGTCGACCGCGCCCCTGCGACCGGTCGACCGGTAGTGCCAGATATTTTGGGCTCTTTCCTCTTTCTTTCTTTTTTCCCTTATCTTTTTCCCACTTACTATATAAACCCATTTTTGGTTTTAATATCAAATATACACGATTTTAGGTTAGTTTAGCTTAGGGTTTGAGGGTTTTGGAGAGTTCTCCTTCATTTATACTTGGTTTGACACCCCATTTGTTGTGTAAGTTGACTATTCATCATCCTCTTCCATTAATATAGTTTGTATTTCTTCATTTCTTGCTTTCTAGTTAATTTACAAGCTTTCTAATTTAGGTTTTCTTGCTTTATTTACATGCTTTGATTTACACGCTTTCTAGTATAGATTTACTGCATTTATTTACCGCTTTCCATTTATCGCGTTTTTAACATGCTTTCTAGGTAATTTAAATTAGGTTGTGTTTGAATTGAACTCACTCGGGTTGACGTGTTGCTTTGCTTTGGTGATGGTGTTTACGGGTCTATTTCGGGTGCGTTGTCCTAGTTATTACGCCTAGGAGATTTGACGGGGCATATCATTTATGTCCCGTGCTTACGACCTTTCGCGCGTAATTTCCGGGATATTTGTTGACGCCAAAATCTTATTAGGCTTTTATGATGATTTAGGGCGTAACAACCCTTGATTTAATTAACTGTCGAAACGAGACGCATTTGTAATAACTCGTCGACCCATGTAACCATTTTATACTAATTAACTCGGGTGAGGGATATTCGACGCAACCTATAGCTTTACTCGCTTTCATAATCTAGTTTCAATACCATTGCCTAGTTAATCATTTACCTTTATGCATCTTTTCTTTTAGTTTGTAATCATCTTTTACACTTTTATTTCGGAATATTAAACCACTTAAATTCTAACAACTTGTCCCTGTGGATTCTCGATACCCGACTTACCGCTGTGCTTGCCTCGCAAGTGTAGTAGTAACTTAGGTTTTTGTATTGAGTTGGCGAAACGAAAACAACGACTGTGCACTTTACACGCGCACACTTTTCGCACTTAATCAGCTATGCTTCATGTTACATTTTTAGGGACATAAGAGTGGACGAGTAAACCTTTATGTTATAATACGTAGATTGTGGGAAAGTACATAGTAAGTACTGAAGGTCTTACGGACCTCAACAACCGGCTAGGTTAGATAGTAGTGTATCAGGGGGGTTCCTTGTTTGGATTTTGCTTTGCGAGACATCCCACGCATGAAACTAGCGAACGTTGGGAGTTGGAGGGAAGTTTGGTCGATAGTACATAAGTTTTGTATGTGGAATTACTATGCCTATAAAGGAATATAATTGAGAGTTAATAATTTGTTTATGAATTAAGGTCAATAGAGTAGCCTAGCCTTAGTTTTTTTTTTCCGAAATAGATGAATGATACCATTGAATGATGGTTTAAGTCATGATTAGTGTGGCGGTTGAGGGCACCCCTACCACATCAGCATAACGAATGTGCAAGAATTGAGGTAAGAAAATTTTATGTTGTTGTATAATGATGCGCGAGGCATAGGGTGTATGGGCACCCTGGGTGATTGAATCAGGTAATGGATTATGATTAGCATGTGAATTCGATAACATGTAGTCGGGTAAGCCGAAGCTTATTCACGAAGTTTTGTCAGAGACTTACGTTTCAAAATGAAATTGAAATTTATTCAAGAGAGTATAAAAGGTATCATAATACAAACAACGGTGGTGATGGGTTACGAAGTAGGTTAATATTGCAAGGATAGTCTTGCAGTGGGTCACCTGACGGATTGGAAAATGGTGAACAATTCGAAACCGGTAGGGGCTCCTTCCACTAGAGAATGGAAGAGTATCCCCAAGGATCTTCTCATGTAGCTGAGATGGTGAGATTATAGGTACTAAGATGCGATTGGGTACGGCCTAATACCCACAGAGGGATGGGCAGGATAAGCGGTCTAACTGGATGCGGGAGAGAAAATTTTATGTGAACCCTGAGATCTTAGAGGAGGGCGGGAGCAGTACCTTCCACTAGTGGAGTTTGTGTCCAAATAACTCCTGTAAGTTCACGTTCGGGCAGAGTGCCAGTGGAAGTATGGCACGATAAACTTTATTGTTGTCCTACTTGATAGTTAAAGGTAAAGGACCAGTTATGATTACAAATGTCGGAGAAGAATCGATATTATCCTATATATTGTGTGTGAAATATATATTTCACAGCGAATTTACTTGTAAGCACGACACGAGACGAAGTCGTATGTACATGAAAAGAGGATAAATCTACTAAGGTGCAAATAGTAGAAGGTTAGATATTGAATATCTAAAATAAAGTTGAAGTAGTGAAACTTAAGCAGAAAGGCTTGGGCAAGAGCCTATATGACAAGGTAACCTGGAGTTTAAGGCAACACATGTGTAGTGTTCATTATTAAGGGTATTCGATAGCGTACTATATGGGTGGTACGGAGTAGCTTATTTGTGAGCGCTGGGATGCGATGCACAATATTTTTACAGCGTTGTCTGTACCTGGTATACTTTTTTCGAATTTCGGGACGAAATTCCGTTGTAAGGGGGGAAGTATGTAACACCCCGTATTTTTTACGATTTAAATAATTATGTGATTAATTATTATTATGGGAATAAATATGCAATTAATTATTGTTGTTGGATTAATTAAATTAAAATGTGAGAAATTAATTTGTTATTAATCCGGATTAAAATAATTACTAACTAGCGTGCCAATGGTTAATACTTATTGTTGATAATTATTGAATATTACTGTGTGATATGTAATATGGAATTATGATACTTCATAAATTGTCGAAAGTGAGAAATACGGCAGTTTGGTAATTTAAGTCTGTCACGCGCGTGAGTCGTGTCGGGACTAATTGAATGGAATAAAAAGATAATTTATTTTTATTAACTCGTATGGTCATTTTGAGTGTTCCGTTGAGTCCGGGAGGGTTGAGATAGTCAGAAAACACTAACCGGGTATTTTATTTGGACTCCGGAAGATTTTAGGCCAAACCGGCACCCCGTAGGGGTAGTCTTGTAATTTGAATTTTTGGGATAATTAAATGGACGAAAATTAGAGAATAATTATATCATCTACGGGAGTTTCCATTAGGGTTTAGTTACACAAAACAAGAACGGCCACGAAGGGTGTGAGGGAGAACCAAATTCTAAGAGAGAAGCCTCATTTGGCATCACCTTGCATAACCGTGACCACCAACGCGTAGATCGAGAAGAGAGGAATGCGTATATACCAACATCACCAACGGATCAGACCGTCATATTCGAGGCAAGTGTTTATTACTTTCATTCTTTTAGCAATAATCATGCTCATGTTAGTATAGGTGGAATTAATCATGATTTATATGTTTATTGGGTGAAAATTGGAGATTTAAATTATGATTAAGGATTGGTTTAATTAGTGGTTGGAATTCCTCCACTCATGTAGAGGATTAATCACGGAATTTTGATTATATATTGATGAACAAATCTAGGTTGATTAGGTTCTTTAATTGAAAATTTGGAAACCATGGTTCATATAAATTGATTTGGGGATTTTATATATTGATGATGATTTATGACGAATTAATGATCCTAGAAGGTTAGGAATGATTTATAACCTATTAGGTGTTGATGAGTATTGATAATGAGTCGTTGGGAATTGAATCTTAGAGGTTTTTAGGTTCAAAAATGGAGGAAAAACGTTGAGATTTGGTGAAGAAGACGAACAGTGCAATCTCGCGCGAAGTCGCGCGAAGTGGTTCAAACGACATATCATTCTGGTTCGAACGACATGCATTCTGGTTCAAATGACATGTCATTCTGGTTCAAACCACATATCATTCTGGTTCAAACCACAGGGTGAATTTATGGGAATTTACTTAGAGCCCAATTTGTAGTTTATTGGTTTATTAGAGTGAGAGGAACTACCAAATAGTAAATTCGAATAAGAAGGAATTTTGGGAAAAGTATGTGGGAATTAATACTTTAATTATTTCGATATAGGGAGAATGTACCTTGGAGATTACGAGAGAGATAGTAATCTAATTATTTATACTATACGTAGTAAGAAGGTTAAAATACGTATGGGGGTATATATGTAGGTTGGAGAAATACCTATAAATTATAATAGGATGTGTGTATGCCTATTATGTGATATTATTATTAAGAGCACTAATGGGTGATAACCCGGGGGTGAAAGAACCTTATAGTTAAGAGCACTAAGGAGTGATAACTCGGGGGTGCAGAAACTCTATTGATAAGTGTACTAATGGGTGATAACCCGGGGGTACAAGGATGATTATTGTTAGGCGTACTAATGGGTGATAAACCGGGGGTGCTAGATTAATATTAATAGGTGCATTAATGGGTGATAACCCGGGGATGCAAGATTCTATTGTTAGGCGCACTAATGGGTGATAATTCGGGGGTGCTGAATTATTATTGATAGGTGCATTAATGGGTGTTAACCCGGGGATGCATGATTGCTGGATATGTGCACTAATGGGTCTTAGCCGGGGGTGCATGATTAGTATATATATATATATATATATATATATATATATATGGACTTGTGAATATTGCTACTATGTGAAATTAGTAAACTTGGTAATAATAATAATCATTACGTTGCACCAAGTGGTCTTAACCTAAGAGTGCAGGATTAGTGTATATATATAGGGATGATGAGACTATATATATATGTATGAGTGTACTTGGGTAACTTCCTCCTTTGTGAGACTAGTAGATAAAATGAAAATGAGAAGTAAAATGATCTTAGTGAATAAAAGATTAACCATTCAAACGGTGAATAATGAAATTTAGTCTGTGAGATAAACTATTTGAATTGCGTATTGTATGGGTGATACGAGAATACTACTTGTAAGCATAGTTAGTATTAGTATGGTTTCTGACTAGTTAGACTGGGAGGTATAACTAGGGGGAGCTTAGATGTACGTTAGGCATGCACAATAAACGAGAGGTGAGAAACTCATGTGAGAGTTCGATAACTAACATGCGTATTAGACTTGTTTTAAGAACCAGTTTTAAATAGTTGCTAAAATATTTTTACACATCGGGCTCTGACCCGTTTCTTGTATCTCTTCTCTCTTTTGCTATATATGTATTATATCAGGTGCTTAGCCACAGGAGTATCAGATTTAGAGATTTGTATTGCTTGACGTGTTACAGCTATTGTGGAAGCTGTAGGTCCTTGTAGTAGACGCATCTATCCTTTCCATTCAGTTTCATCTAGACTTCTTGTTTAGGGCATATGTCGCCCACTTCTAGTTCTTTCATCAGAGATATTGTATTCAGTTTATTTTGTGGTTTCGAGTTTTAAACTGGGAGGTTTTATCCAGTCTTATTTATTTCATTACTTGATTCATGTTCAGTATTTATTTACATTCCTATGTGTGGTGAATGGTTTATATTTTAAGATGGAAAGAAATGGATTTACTTGGTTTTACTAAATTGGAAATGTTTTGACACCTAGCTTAAATTTATATCAGGTGATTAATATGTTAAAAAGTTTTTCGACAGTGATGCTGAGAATGAACCAACTGAATATCCTATTTTAAATTGGTAGAGGAGTGATCACCCTATATTTAATTGGGTGGGGTGTCACAAGATCCTATTCCTAATTTTTTGATTTTTTTTCACAATTTTACCTTTTTAAAATAAACCATTTGTAACTTCTTATGGGAAGTTATATAAGTGGTTGAACTTTTTTTCATTCTATTTTTAATCTTCAAATGATCATAACTTTTGATTGACAAATCCATTTTTCTCAATATTACTATTTTTGAAATCTGTTCCCCGAGATGTTTCAAACAACAATTGAGAAACCTATAAAATTTCAAGGAAAAAAATTACACATAGTGTAAACTTTACTGTATGAACCAAAAACTAAAATAGGTTTCTATCTATGACATTTTCGGAAGTAGTAACATTTACTGTGTTAATATTATATAGACGGTAAAATTTACCGTGTTCAAAAGAAAATAAAATTCATATATTTATCAAACAAGATCCATAGAATCCATAATATTTCAATGAGAAAAATTACACTGACAGTAATATTTACTGTATACACCTTTAAAAATACAACTTAATTAATGATTGAATAGTCAATAGGACTTAATTAAAAAAAATCTCAAAATAGAATTTACATATAATAATAAACATTAATTGGGTTATCACATTAGTTCTTAGGATTAAATTTGTAAAATAAATGGGTCAATATATATATATATATATATATATTGTTAAAAAGACACAAATTTTTAGTTTAACCCATTTAGCCGCTTAAACACCCATTTATCCAATATTCTCTTATTTTTAAAGGATCGCGCCAGCGGCACCCCATGCCACCCGTTCTCACCCCAAATCGAGCTCCGGTAGATCCAAACCTCATTTATACGATATTATCTTATTTCTAAAAGTCCGCGCCAGCGGTACCCCATGCCACCCTTACTCACCCCGAATCGGAGCTCTGATGAAGGCTGTTGGAGCTCCGACAATGGGAATTTATGGGGGTGGAGATTGGGTGCTGCTAGCGCAGACCTTTAAAAATATGAGAATATTGAGTAAATGGGTGTTTGAGAGTCGGGTACACCAGAGCTTTGGTTTGGGGTGGCATGGGGTGCCATTGGCGCGAACCTTCAAAAATAAGAAAATATTGGACAAATGGGTGTTTGAGAGAGTAAATGAATTAAACTAAAAATAGGTGTCATTTTTACAATATACTAGTATGTAACTCGTGCGATGCGCGGGCGTATTATAGAATTTTTTTTTAAAATACATTGACTCTTTTATAAAAACCTTAAACTCAAATAATAGTACCAAGATGGGTTTTTTATCATTGAATGGTAAGTTAATATTAAAGAAGTAGAGTTTTTCAAAAGTAGAATGGTAAGCTAAATTGAATGTATTTATAATATTTCACATAATTCAGTTACCACACAAAATTTAACAGAATGATCAAAACCCCAATTCTTTCCTAACTTGTAACTGCATTTTCTTCCAAAGTAGAGTTTTTCAGATACCACCGCTAGTATCCATATAAAGAATACATACACCAAATAACATATCAGGCAACACCTTATAGATGAATACACCAAATAGCATAAGAAATCATGTATATAAAACTTCAGCAAAGCATGCTTATTATGATCAATGGCTAAAAAAAAGGGCCCAAATATAGAATATTTGTGAGTAACTGATTTAAAGAGTCCTGTAACTGAAGTTGTTGCTGCGAGGAAGGCAAAGGCACCAGTTGAGCAGGGATGTACCACTCATGTATTGCCCACTTCTGGTATCCACCAATATTTCCTTCCCATTCTCTATAAACAATTGGACACTAACGATAACACTTGTGTCGAGAGTTGCTAATTTGGATCCACCTTGCGCTGCGTCACCTTTAAGACCAAGATCAACATCAACTACCTCAATTTAACAGTGATGGGGATATCAAAATCAATAACTTTTCCCTTCTAAAACAGTATAATGCAATCCATGAGTTCTTTTAGCAACTTCATCTTATCTCCAACCTCATTCAAACGAATTTCTTCGTATGTAATCAAGTCCATGAAAACGAAGTGACGCCAAATAGATATTTTATCAAATATTGTGTGTACATATGCATTAATAAGTATACATAACAAAGTAAGATTCACTTTGACACATAGTGTAACTAATGTTTCTAACTCTCGAGGGATTAAAATACTTTTTAAAATGTTGTAAAATGAAAATTATAACAGAAATGGGACATTTTGAGAACCAATATATGATGTGATTGTTGATCAAACTTTACCAAGTATTTTACAAAATTAACACCAAATAAACTAAAGAAAAGTATTCAATAAAAAAATGGATACCAAAAGGAAGAGAAGATTCCTCACAATTTTAAAAAGTGGCACAACTACCCTATTTTTCTCCTCCTTTCTCTCAGACTTTTCGTAATTTAGTTCAATGGTCCGCATTGCAATGAAATGGTGGCAAGTTAGCAGTGCTGGCAAAGAAACCCATATCCCCCTCTCTCCCCTTTAAAATAATTTCTATCAAGATCCATTAAAGAGTTCAAATAACAACATGGACAACATAAATATTAAAAATAAAAGGGAATTCAAAAAATAATTAAAAAGACCCAAACAAACTTCCTCTTCCGGATAAAATGGCCTTTAAAATATAGAGAATAAACATGCGTTTAATATGAGAATGAAGATATAGAGGGGGAAAAAAGGAGTGATGTACACTCTGACTATTTTAGTGAATCCACTCCCTATTACCATCAAAAGAAAACTCTACCTAACTATCCTCTTATTTGTATCACGATCAAAATCACACACCGCCTGATTGTATTATGTGTAGCTGTCATCAATGAAGGGCAGAATGTATCTCACTTTTGACAATACAATGTACACAATAGGAAGATGATTAGCCAGAACCCCATGCCCCTGCCAACAAAAATCATCCCCCTAAACTACTAGGGACACTGGGATCACCAACAATTTGTTGGTAATTGTTCAACCCAATAGTCCCCCGTCTTCAATCCACGCTTCATCATTTAAAGTCCAACCATGGGGCGATGACCTTTGTGAAGGGAAAATAGCCCGTAAATATTGAATATTCCTCTTATATGTCTATTGAGTCAACCTTTGCCTAGATAAAGGTAGCCCTCCTCCCCATAGACATGTCGACACTAAGATTTTTTTGGACGATCGACTTGTTAGAGATGTCATGCATTAAATGAGTTGGGTACGCAATTTAAGAGAATAAGGGAAGAACTGAATAGTCAGGAAACTATAGAGCCGAAAAGTCTTGTTGAAGAGTTTGAAACTCAACACATCTAATATACAAATATCTTAGAAATTGTAGAGTTGTATATATGATAATAATGGTTAATGTATATTAAAGGCTACTCATTAACTTCTAATACTATTATTTTAGAAGTATAATATAGATATATGGGTTTATATATTAATTGATCCATTTATTTAACCAATTTGTTTATATTATTATTTAATGAGTTATTTATATATAGGTCCCATGAGAACAAAGTTTTTCTAACTAAGTCCTATTGACTTTTCAACCATTAAATATGCAATATTCCTAATTTTTTGGAATTTGTTTTTGGGGAAAGTACTCTTAGGTCCCTCACAAACAAATTTTAAACACTAAAGGAATTTTGACAAATTTTAAACACTTAGGTCTACTAATTCTCTTCTTGTAGAAGTCCACGCTAGTGGCATAACAAGTGGACCTAATAGTAAATTGTCCATAAATGTTTAAAAATTGTTACTAAAGGATATAATTGTAAATTGTCCCCCTTTTTTTTTTTTATAGTTTTACCCTTTTAAAACCAGTCATCCGTAACTTCTCATTGGAAATTATATAAGTGGTTAAACTTTTTTTTTTCATCCTATTTTTAATCTTCAAATGATTATAACTTTTAATTGACGAGTCCGTTTTTTGCAAAATTACTATTTTTGAAATATGTTTATCGGGATCAATCAAACAAGATCCATGAAGCCTATAAAATTTCAAAGAAAAAAATTACTCGTACAATAAACTTTACTGTATGAACTAGAAAATGAAATAGTTTTATATCTGTGATATTTTCGCAGATATAAAACTATCCCTTTCAACTAATGTGGCTATAACATGCACAAATCCTCCTAAGTCACAAAATATGTAGATGATTAGATTGGTAGGAGAACATCTCACTTAGCTCAAATATACATGTGAAGTTTAAATTTCAAATGAGCTCGTGCATGTGTGAAATGAGGCATATAAAAATAGAATCCATTAAGCAACACAAAATTCAACTACTCCATGCAAGCATGAAAAAGAACAATTTAAGGATTGAAAATCTTAACCAAAATTTCTAGCCACATGGAAGAGGAAATGGAAAGCATTCAAACCCAAGTATATGCCACATAAAGTGTGTCAAACTAAACTACACACAAAACATAAACATCTTTTTGAGTTTTTCAAAAAACTTCACCAAACACAAAAAAATTCAACTCAAAAGAAAAACAAAGAAAATCTTTTTGTGTTTTTCTTAATAAGATACAACAAATAAAAACATACCAAAGATAAACACAAATCATAATTCTAGCATGTGATTAATCATGGAGCATAGACTAGAAAATGACAAACAAACATACGACTAGCAAGAGTATATGACATGTAGCACAAAAGCTATAGTATGCAAACATACAAGCCATTACTCATAGGATATAGCAAGTGAAGAGTCACGAGCAAGCATGCAAGAACCATAAAAAAACTGAAAATTTTGAAAAATGCAAATTTTCCAAAAATAAATTCCAAAAAATTAGGATCACACAATATTTTAGTGTAACCCTCTCTGATACCACTTGATGGGACGTAGGATCCCGAAAAATACAAATTTTAAAAATCTTTTTTAATGGGATAGTGCAAAAAGGGAATTTCGAATTTTAAACTACTTTAAAAAATAACCAAATTTTGATTTCTTCAAAATTAAAATAGGATTAAACTAAACAAATATTTGAAGTTCAATTAAACAAGAATTAATTCAATTCAAGGTCATGAATTTAGCCAAATTAATTAAGTCCAATCTTGAATTAAATAAAATTACCCAAATATTAATTAACACCAAATTAAACTTTAGTGTGATTAAAATCAAATTTTATCTTGATTAACCTAAGCATGCATCTAAGTGATTTGCAAGATAAATTAAACACAATCACACTATGCCGCGATGTACGAGGAAAACCCACAACGAGAAAAACCTCGGACGACCCTGCCTAACAAATTCACTAGGTACGGTATGTTTACAAAGACAACGACAAGAAGACTTACAACACTCGACTCGACTCCTTCAAGCCCCGACGCTTCCTTCGATCTCCAATCTCTGCCTTGTAGATAACTCCGAAGTCCACCGAAAACTTGGAGTCCACTAATGGAGGCACATCAACCGTCAACCACACATGGTGCCTTTCACCATGCGAGAACGTCGTACCAAACCTTTCTCCTTTTGGGGATAGAGAAGAACCCAAAATGTCTTCTTTATGGGTAGAGAAGAAAAACCGGTGCCAAATACTCTCCAAGCAAAGATATATACATATATATGGGAACTTGGATTTAAACAAAAACAAATATTGGGTGTAAACAGGCTTGGTTTTGTTCTAAAGATAAAACATTTTTCAACATAAACCTATGGAACTTTTTCTTATAAGAATTAATCTCTCAAAACTCTCTAAGAGAAGGAAAAACTCACATAGAAAAGGTTGTTCCTGCTCATATTTTATCAGGAAAAAACAGTGGGAAAAGAAGTGGGCGAGTTGGAAGTTTTTCAAAAAAATTGTCAAAAAAATTGCTCGGTCGAACGAGTTTAAGAACGAAACATCGAACGAGAATTCAGAGAAGACTTGCAGATGTTATTGGAAAACTCGTTCAATTTCTCATTCGAACGACAATTCGAATTGAAAAAAGTTCTAAAGAGATTTTTCTGAAAATAAAAGTTCATAAATGTATTTTATGAAATACACCCAATAATATTTTCCAAGCTCCTATATAAATATAAAAAGCATTCATACCTTTGGAGACTTGGAATCCTCAAATGTTGATGACGTGAAACATGTGGCACGAAACCTGGCAAGGATGAAACTATAAATCTAGGTTGCTACGTCTTCAACTTCTTCAAACGTCATAGGCTTCATAAGAACAAACTTCTCTCCTATGACTCAAATGGTTTTGTCCGAAATTAAGCCAAAACTACATGTGAACTCAATTGGAATTTTTTTTCCTTACACACATGGTCCCCAAACTAAATATATGGACGTATAATAGACAATTTTGTCCATAAAAACCACTTTCTCAGGCCTAACCTTACCACATGTACACAACATCACCTCCTTCATACAACTTGCTCTTCGCCACCGCCTACCACTAGCGGTGTACATAGCTCATCGCTCTGCCTACACTGATAGGCTCGACCCACTGTTTTATAGGGATTAGTCAAGTAAAGTCGGCATGTATACCGAGCTTGATAATTTTTTCTTGGCCCAATGACTATTTGAGCCGGACTTGGGCAGACACTTTCAAACCATACACCCGACCAAACTAGAAGCTCGAATATAAAATTATATATTTATTAATATACATTTATAATAAGAAGAAATTAATAATTAAGTCTGTAACATATTCAAATATACATGATTTTCCCAAGCAATTTGTTTTTAATTTTATTTTTATACTTTACATATATATAAATGTAAAATATATTTAACATAAATATGTGGGAGGGCTTTGGTTTGTTTTTTGGTTTCGGAGCATGCGCACTTGGGCTAACATTTTCAGACGCAAGGAAAGCGTAGTGGTGGGTATCATGGGCAAAGAATATTTCTCCTTACAATATGGTGCAAGCGCAACTCGACCCGAGCCAAGCCCGTTCAGGCCCCACTCGTGGCCACCCCTACCAATAAATACCTCATCTTTTCGCAAGAAATCTCTCCAAACCCTAAATCGCAGATATAAAATCTCCAAAATCACATACATATAAGTTCAGTAAACCCAAAACAACATATATGAAAATCAGTGCTACCATTCCTAAGAAAAATCAATTTCTTTTGAGGTTTAATTCAGATGTTTTTATTTTGATTTCATATCATTTTGCAAACATGTGCCATTTTTTGGTTTTCAATCTTAAAGGGAAGGAGGGTTGGATGTATTCATGATAATATATTGTAAATTTTCCAAAGTCAAAATTCGATTTGTTCAATTTAATTTCTATTATTCTTGTTGGGGGTGGGAGTCGTTGTGGTGGTGAAGGTGGCGAAAGTAGGGGAGGATTTAGGGGATGGTGATGGGGTTTTCTTGGCCATAATCAATGGCGGGTGGTGGTTGAGGGAAGTAACAATGAGTTTTTCAATATTTGTCACAATATACAACATATATGGGGGAATGCAGAGGTGCTAATAGTAGACTAGAAGTGGGAGGAAGGATAAGGGTGGTCGTGTGAATTCTAAATAGCATGTATTTGATTTTGTTTGTTCTTTCTACTTTTATGTTTTTTTTGTATACATTAATTAACATGTCATGTGCAAGGTTTATGATTGTAAAGTCTAAATGACCTTCATGAAAAATATATCAAACTCAAAATTTAATTAGTAAAAGGTAATAATGTGTTGTGGTGTAAATATAAGGCTCGATAAGTCGGATAAAAATGATTATTTATCTTAACTATCTAATTGAAATTTTATTGCCTAGATTGAGTTAATATTTTTTAAAATTCATTTTATGGAAGATAAATAATCATGTCTATGTTATAAAGTTTACCAAAATAATTTTATACAATTTATTTTCTTACACTAAAGTGATGAATCAAAATGAAAAAAGGAAGGTAATTCTATAACACGAGATATATAATTAAAAAAATCTATAATGGAAAAAGTCTCGGGTCGATCGAATGATAAATGAATTGTGAGAGAAACTTACATAAAGAAATTATGTCTCACGCACAGTTCTACAAAACTTCTACTAAACGCCTTAAACACTAAATTTTTCGACTTGGAAATGCATCAACAACTGGAGAGTGCTTTACAACCACAATGGGTTTCATTCACATACTGATTTAATCCATACAAATTCCTCTTTAAAGTTGAAGAACCAAACTTTTGCTCTAATAATATTGAAACCAAGATAAGACACATAGATTATTATTAACTTCTTGTAATACCCCGTATTTTTATGCAATATTTAATTTGGGGATTCATTAAATTTAATGAGAATGTTTATTTAATAAATCCGAAAATTAATTATGTTATAATTATTAACGTGTCGAGAGTTAGTAATTATGGGAAACTGTTGAATATTACTAATGAGCATAGTGATATACTATATTGGTTATATTGAATGTCATACGTGAATTAAATGACTATTTCGGAAATTTAAGTTGGGACGTGCCTGTGTCACGTCGGGACTAATTTTGTTAATTAAAAAGTAGATATTTTATAAGTTGTTCGTATGGTCGTTTTGAATGCGCCAACACGTCCGGAAGGGTCGAGATAGTCGGAAAAGTGTACCCGGGCGTTTAGTTTGGGTCTCGGGGTGTTTTTAAGCCTAATTAGTGACCCGAGAGGGCATTTTGGTCATTTTACAAAATAGGGTAATTAAACCCACGAATTTTAGCAGCCTTTATCAGTTGGTTAGGCTAGCCATTTAGGGTTAGAACATTCAGAACCCTAGAACGGCCATTGGAGAGGAGAGGAGAGAACTTTCAAGGAGATTCAAGGCCAAAACACCACCGTTTGCACCGCCGTCACCACCAACGCGTAGATCGCGAGGAGGAGAACGCAACCACACCATAATCAACAGGAAATCAGACTTCTGAAAATCCCAGGCAAGTGTTTAACTTGCGTATTTCGTTAGTGCAATGTTCATATTAGTTTAGGATTAATTAGGAATGTAATCCATGTAAGAAAACCCCAAATTTTGATAGGAAGTTGCATGTAGAGAAGATTAAAACCTTATGCTGGAAACTTTTGATGATATAGATGTATTACCCACGAATTTTTGATGTTATATTAGGAAGAAATTCTGGAGAAAAACTGAATTGAATCATAGTTATGAAAACTTTAGGGTTCTTGATGTTTAGATGAGATTTTGGGTTGTTTAACCATGATTAATGATGTATACACGCATGCTGAACGTTAGAAACGTCTGGAATTATGTTAGAATGTTAGTAGTAGAATTTATGGGTCGATTAGTGTTGGAAAATATGGAATTTGATGAAGAATGTTGATAAATCCCGTAACTGCAATTCTGCAGAATTTTTGCCCAGACCTGCTTGATCGATCGATTGAGCATAGAGCATCGATCGATCGAAGGTTCGATCGATCGAGCCCCAAGCTTCGATCGATCGACCCCTCCTGGCAGACTCCTATTTCCCTTGATTAATTAATTAAATTAAGTTTATCGTGAAATAATCTTTGGGCATCTTAAATAAAATGATTTGGGAGACATTGAGGACCAGTAGGGTATATGGATAAATGTTAGAACCTTTAATCTTCAACGAGAATGGTATTTATGGGATATTTACTTTAGGTTGGTAGATTTATGAATTTTAAAGGGTGAGGTGCGTAAGAGAGTTACATTGGAATCTAATAAAGTCACTTACTGAATTTTAGATGTGTGGGGTTATAATCCACGAGTGTTAGGTAATAAGTGAGAAAACCCTTCGAGTTAAGGTTAGGAATAAAACCTTATGCGAGATTCTTTAAATGTGAAATTAAGAATAAACGGTATAATTACGGGTGATGAGAAGAACCTATATTAATATGATAAAGTGGTATATTTATATGATTGTGTGTACATATATTATATACATGTGAAAATCATACCCACGCTACTTGTTATCCCTGACGTTTCCGCGCTGGGACAAGTCTTATCTCGATGGGACCTTTATGGGGGATATTGACTTGTACCCTAGAAGATAGATGTCCTTGGTACAGGCTATCGATGTGATAGTTCAGACGGTCCTAAGAGACGCCGGTATGTGCCACCCTCTTAGAGACTTGGAATCTATGATTCGCCTCAATATTGTTTGTGTATTTATGTTAATACAATTCGAGAGTGATTCCGAATGTATTCCCCTTAAAATGAGTGATATGGGGCTTTGGATAGTGGAAGTATGCACGCACCATAGTTTATTTCGGGGTACTGTTATATATATATTATACGAGTAGTTAATATATATATATATATGAGATTATGATATTTGAAACTGTCTACTGAAATTTGATAAGTAGAACATAGTTGTTGACTCATATTATTAAATACTTGTTTTGAAAAAAGTATAATATGTCACGGAAAAACTTTATGGATTTTATAAAGTTAAAATGGAGGACTTTGATTACTGTTTGGAACATTCTTTTAAAATGAAATCGTGAATTGTAAATCTTGCGGGTAATCTAAGTTAAGTTAAATCTTTTAGAAAGTCAAGGGCGATAGCCGATAAAACGAACCGTTGGGAAGGTTAGTGCGATAGATGTGCACATTAGGAGAGAGGTGAGTATTTTTCTCAAGAGAGAGACGCACTAATATGTTGTTGCATTGGCCTGTATCAATTTAAATACTTGCTAAACGTATTTTAAATTAAACACACTTTCGGGCTCTGACCCGTTTCTTTTTCTCTCTCTCTTGTATATATATATGTATATTTTCAGGTGCCCAGCCACAGGGGCGTCTTGCTTAGGATTCCTTGAGAAGAACGAGCTGTAGCTTAGGTGGGAGTTGCGGGTCACTTGAGTAGACGGCTTCTGTTATTGACTCCACTCCTATTACTCTCATTTATTGGGCACGTGTCTCCCTTTTCATCATTTCATTTGTTGTTGGGATTTTTATATTTCAGTTATTTCCAGTATTGTTCTATGGGATTTATTCGGGATGGATTTGTGGTTTTAGTTCCAATTGTTGACATTCGATTGATGAATGGTTTATGTTATTTATTTTCTTATGGTGTGATTTCTTAATTGTAGAAATGTTATTTTAATTAAATAAATCTTTTTCGTTAATTAAAATTTGGAAAGTTTGTATGAAAAAATGTTTTTGACACTTAGCTTAATTATTTAGGTTGTTAAATTGGAAAATTTATTTTTATCGACAGTGATGCTGAGAATGAACCAACTGTTTACCTTGATTTAATTTAATAAAGGAGTGATCGCCCGGTATTTAATTAGGCGGGGTGTCACACTTCTTAGGTTGTGAGAGCCTTAAAGGTTGAAATGCATTTGTCTTACTCAAAATAAACTCACAAGTATGTTTGAGATATCAATGAATTAAAATTTTAAGAACAAAGTGAAAAATATATTTTTAAGTCTCGAGAAGAAGTAATCAAAGATTAACTAACTTAAAACTCAAAAATGATAAAAAAATATATCTCAAATATACAAAAAGATTATTGAAGAAAATAAAAAATAAAATATTTTAAGCAAAATGTTTTCTAAAAAAAACTCAAGCTCTTACAAATGTTTTAAACCCTCTTTGTTAATCATTACAAGGAAACCCTAAATAGCTTCTCAATTAATGTAAGACAAGCCCAAGAGAACATTTAGGTCTACCCATACCTACTATAAAAATATCAAAACCAAACCAAAAACATGGTTGTGAAAATGGTTTTTAAGAATTCCAAAACTACCCACAAACTCAAAAATATCCAAAATACAAATATAACAACCTTCCTTGACAACCTTCACTTCAGCGAAAATGCCAAGATCTACCACGCACAAAATGGTTAAAAGTGTTGGAAGTAATCGCGAACAGTGAAAAACTATTCGCAGAAGAGAAGAAGCTCCTCAAGGGAGTGAGACAACTTCAAATAATGGTTGCAAAACCAGACAGGTAATTAGGTTGTTTCGCAAAATATGTTTGCGAGCAATGTATACTTCATTCACTATAACGAGAGGTAAAATACACAACTAAAAATATATTTGTATACAAAAAATTTATGCCATATAGTTATTGTAAAAATCCAAAGGGCATAAACACAAGATTGACACATTTTCCAATATAAGAAAATTCCATGTTTTATTTATGTTAAAGCAATGGGTATTCTATGTCATCTAAGGCATTAACCCTCTAAAGATTTTATATCATTGGTCATGTCATGGGTTAACACTCTGATGAAGATGAGGAAGCTAGGTACCACAATAAGTTCTAAGCCTAGTCCAGACATCTCCGACACCTCGTACTTTCAACCTCAGGGTCAAGGAATCTAACAACCAACAATGGAAAAGCTATCTCCTATTCTAGAGGGTTGGTGAGAAACTAATCCCACTATTCCACCATCTCCCACTAACAATGTGAAGTTCATCATAGAGCATTCAATGATCTCAACAACCACTGTGTTTAGTCTATAACACCTTCCACCAAAACTCCACACGTTCACTATAGCGATAAAGCTCAAGGCAAGGTTGTACCATCCCACCAGCCTAGGGAAGTTATCTGTATATTGGACAATTGAGAAGGAAACAATGATGGATTCTAGTTATTATCGATTAGAGTAAAGAATAAATCCAATATGTTTCATATTTATAAGGGAATGGACTTTTTCCTGCCTTATATTATGTTTTAGGCATCATACTTGTTTTCCTTAAATTTATGTTAGTTTTGTGAGTTATACTTGGAATAGATGTACTTAAGTAAACCAATTATTTTCTTCCTAAACGTCGTTTTTCCTTTATAAAGACCTTAGACCACACAAACCACTATAGCCAAAGCACAAGGCTAGTCATAGTTGTATTATACAATATTACCTTGTATAGACAAGAGAGAAAAACTTTAACATTAGACGTATGTTCCTGATTCAAGTAACTTAACCACTAGAATTTCTTGTGTCCTCATTTTTACTTAAAACTAGTTATAAACCCGCACAATACGCAGGTCGTACATTATGGTAAGTGAAATAAAAGAAGCCAATGGAAATATGGAGAAACGAAAAAATAATATGGGCAATAGAATAAAAATTCATATTCGTGAAAAAAAAAATAATTCGAAATAGAAATAAACATTGTCATGGTTCAGCATAGATAGAAACATTAATGTAGAAATATATGAAAGTAGTAGAAGGCGACAATTGATGATTGAGCTAACACGCAAGAATTTGAATCTAAATCACAATCTTTTTTTCCTTTCATCATATAAAATTACATTGAGCCTTATTCATATTGAATGTGAGTAAATATATGGGTTTGTCAAAAAATGCTTATTCATATTGAATGTGAGTAATTATTTATTCATAAAAGTTATGTCTCTGCAGCTACTTACCTTGAGCCTTAATGTTGAAGTTCAGTACAAACCCAATAAAATACTTATTAAACTAATCTATGGGTACGTTGGGTCTCAAATTGTGCCTCCTTGGTGGATTGGGTCTTCATCGATGATATCTTCTTGATATAATTCATGGTGCAGGGCATCACTTTCCAGGAGATACTAATAGCGTTGAAGACAAATCTACTGGAAATCCTCTATGTTTTGGTTCATGATTTTCTTTTATTATCGGATGTAATGGCATCAGCCTTGTGTATTCTCGTACAACTACTCGCTCAGGTTGTGTGAGAGTGGACATAGTTACCAAGCAACCATGTGCCTCGTCCTACATAATTATCGTTGTTTAATAAACAAACTCAAAAAGAAACATGCTAAAAATAAATTTATGAAATGATATACATACCAGACGTGTCTAATAAAGATCAATTATAAGATCCCATGTAACCTGGTCTACGACATGATGAATGGCTTGGTACTCTTTAGGTCCCTCAACGGTAAAACACCCTGCAATCTAGTCATCCACTGTGGTAGCATGCTAGAATGGTGATCATATATCATACATCCCTAGGCCCTGTTCACGTGGTATAGGCCTTGGTATCCGTAGATATAGGTGTATGGCATCGATAAAGACGACGTTATAATTAGTCGTTTAAATGAACCTCTCTCGTACCACTCCCACCAAGTATCGTAATCAAGGTTCATATATATTTAACAAATAGTGGGCAGTTGTTAGGATCCCAGTGGTATGTAATATTATTAGGGATTACATGCTCACATGCCAAGTTTAGAGATGGCAGATATAGTACCATTGTAAAACCAATATGTTTCCACTAACACCAATCCCCCCCACCCACACCCACACCCACCCACCCACCCACCCACCCACTAACATACATGGATATTGTGTCTATAGAAGACAGTGTAGGATAATGTAGTTGTCTCTTAAATGTTCCCTATCAACATGCTTCATCCAATCCAGTGTAAAAATGGGCCATGATGGTTGTCCCTGAATCAAGACAGTCAAATTTCCCCAACTCGAGAAGAGAAGTAAGCCAACCTACACGAAAAAATTGATTTTTTTATTATACACTATGAAATTTTAAAAAATTGTACCACAATTTTGAAGCTATTTTCTTAATATAAAAAATATACTTAACGTGTACATGCTTTTAATTATAAAAAAACAAACTATTTTTTTTACAAAAAGAAAAAGTTTTATGTTTTATTAAAAAAAGGAAAGTTTTTACTATTTTAAAAATATACAATTTTATTTTAAAGAATACTGCATTTTTTAACTCTTTTAAAAGTCTATTTTTTTAATGTTTTAAAACTGTTTTTAAGGAAATTTCCTCTTTAAAAACTATATGGTTATTAACAAAAAATTGAAGAATCTTATTTTTTTTAAAACTTTTTGTAGATGTATATTTTTAATTGTATTTAATATTTTTGTTATTATTTTGACTATTTTTTATAAAAATTTAAGAGATAGCACCCAAACAAACTCAAAACCAAACAAAACACCCTAATATGAGCTATAATTCCTTACATTTCCTAGTGGAACAATATGCCCCTCACAGCATTGGACTACAACACCCTTCATATATATCTCTTCGTATTTCATACATGGTGTTGATCCCTCAAACCATTGCACCTAGATATCATCAATGGACCTCCTCATGTGTCAGGCCAACAACACCAGGAGTTTGCATTGATAATAAAAAGAAGAATACAGAAAATGAAGCTGTAGTAATAGGAATTGTTACAGTTCATATCTAGTATAGTGCCAAACTCCCCAAGTCCATTTGAAGCCTATTTCAGTAGTTAAGTTCTTTGTTAGGACGTGGAAATAAATTGAGCCCCCATATGGCAGAATTAGAAGAATCTATCAACCACTAAGTCCAGAATATCGTGGCGAATATATATAACTACTATTTGAAGCCATAATATTTAACTGGTGCCACATACTGCAAAAAAAAAAACCCTTAAATGGTTCCAAGGATAGGTACATCTTGGCCCAACCTTTTTTTTTTTTCTTTTTTATGTGGTAATATATTTGCAGGAGGACATGTTATGAAAGAGGAAGTTTAAAGCTCAAACACATAAAGTTGCACAGTAATGTCAAATAGCAACTTTCAAAGGGGACCTGATCATACTTGTAGTTGTAGTTTAGCACTAACATCTCAATTATATTCATTAGAAGGTGTTGGTGGTGGCAAGGCAAAAAATGGAAGAATACTAAGGGATTGTGCAAAAAGAAAGACAGTATTTTTATGGGCATATGCCCTTAGAATTACTTTGAATCTTATATACAGTGAGCTGATTGAAACAAAAAGTCTTACAAATATATTTCTTTATGCTCCTTCATTTAAAGAACTGCTTGAAAAAAAATAGCAGAAAAGAATCACTTACTCTTAGAGAACATACAAACAAATATATATAGTTTAATAAATCATTAAAATTAGAAACACAAACCTTTTATGAAATCATGGGAGCGAAAAAGTCACCAGATTCAAGAGAGAGAGGGGGGGGGGGGGGGGGAGATGGGTTTATAGAATTGGGTGATCTCTAGAGTTTGCCTTTATAGTCGTCATATGAGATGAAAAACCTTTAGTACTGAATTTATGTGATAGAAAAAACATTATGTATTATATTCATATATACATGTGTGTGTATCAATAATCGGTATCTTATCAACACTAATTATCAAATCACCAAATGTAAAGTGCCTTACCACTGCCCTAGTTTTGACTCTCATGAACACATGTAGCATAGCATTCCAAGAAAGCTTGCACCCATTTCATAAAACTCGTTCTTGATCGTCATTTTTTCAAAGCAATCGTGTGGGACCTAAATAAATTAGATTGAATCGTTCACCAAATTATTTCTTTGAAATGAACAAACCTTTATGTCATTCAATATTTTTATTTCTTAGAAATTAAAATAAATAAAGAGCATAAATTATCTACCTTATCTTTGTTTATTAAAACCCGCTAACATCATAAACGCTACCGAACTTGTTATTGATACCAAAAGATGAGATAACAGTTGGAATGAATTAACTAAAAAAATGTTCAAAATAATAATATGATAATAAATATACCCAAATTAAAAAAAAGTCATAAAGATTCAGAAAACATACTTTTTTACCGAAGATACAAAATAAAAACAAAGAGAAAATAGAGTGACAATTTATCACACATCTAAGATAAAAAAAATATAAAGTTTTTTTGTAGAATACTTGCATATAGAGATGAATACACCAGACTAAATATTTAATATTCACATCTGACAAAGACTAATCCTCTAATATTCGGCAAAACAAAAAGCAATAGTTTGGGAATTATATTGCAACACACCCCTATAAAACCCAAAGAAAATGATATAGGATTAATCTTTTACAATGAATATACTTGAAAAAAAAATGAAAAAAATCTCAGTTATATTTGCTGATTTCATCAATTACCCAAATCATTTCTGCTCAAATTTAGGATCTCCACCTTGCCTATGCCCTCTATCACCGAGCCGACGCCCAAATCTGCCTCTCTTTGCCATGGTTTTATATAAGGTTTTCCTCAAATATAAGCATTGAGTATAGAGGGAGAGGAAGAGGGTAGGTCAAAATCTTAAAAAATTAAATACAAAACGAGAGAAGACAAATGACTTTCAAAGAGAGAGAAAAATAGAATCTGATAAGATTGTGAGTCTTTTCACGTTTTAAGTAGCTCTAATGGAAATGAATAGAATTTAGGGAAATTAAAGAGCGAGATGCGTTGGGGAAAACGGGTATGCTGAGGCAGCTACGTGGATGTCTAAATGAAAGAGAGAATTGAAAACTTGTAGTGAATTTTAGAGTATATTTAGTAGAACTTCATATTTATTATAACGTCAAAATGCAATGCTCCGCAGAAATCTGCATAACACTTGTTGTGGCTAACATTCAGAAGATTGTAGTGTATGTTGTCAAAATGCTGATAAAAAAAATTCTCTGCTCGAAAGATTTTACTACAGTATCCGCATCGCCATTCATTTACATCCATGTGAATCTTATGTTGTTCTTGATCTCTAAGCAAATCATTTTCAGGATGAAGCCTACAGTTATGCGATGTTTTATATTTTTCTTGTTCCACAAACGACGTCAAATACTGCTCAATAATTTCCCAAGATTCCCTACTTCTTTCTCTAGAATAATGAACTTCATGAACCTATTCTTCATCTTGCTTAAGAGTTCTTGAAATCGCATGTTCTTCAGAATCCTAGTTTTTGTGCATAAGAGTTGAAGTAGTTGAGGAGGCATGTATTGTTGATTGAAGGAAAACCCATAGGAATAGGAAGACATATGCCATCACTCTCGCTCAGTCCATCGGGACCATCCCTCTCATTCAGACAATACTCAACTTGGGCTTTTCTTTGCCTTTTTTACCCCAAACCATATCTTTGTCTCACTCCTACCTTGCTAATATCTTATCATCACCATTACTAATCCCATTATATTTTTGTTTTGCAACTCACTCGAATACTAAAATTTGTTTCTTTTCAAATGGTCCCAATCAAACATATATAAAAATCAGAATAATATAGCAACATGATTTTGGATTCCTCATTTCCATGAACAAAAAGATTGTGGCTAAAAATCAATACTAATGATAACTGTTTAAAGACCAAAATTCCAATTACATACTTATGAAATAATTTATCAAACACTTTAAGGGCAATCCAACAACTCATTCCCTTGAGATAACAGCTCATCCTTTAAGAAATAAGTTTTGTTAAGCATGGGGAAATAGAGAATGTCCATGTGGATAGTCTATTTGATCAACAATAGTTAGTGCATGTATTGCATCTTATAGTTTATAAAACATTCCCCTCCAATTGATAATAGATAAACTCTAGCGTCGTGTAAATACGGCTATAGTTGTTATCAGTTTCAATCTCTTTACAAAAATCTAAACTTTAACTACATTCTTACGAGAGTATAACGACTAGTCCGGGTATCGAATCCATAGGGAATGTTGGTAAAATTATATTGCTTGATTTATTCACAAATAAAAGTATAAAGATGATCTTTGGTTTTAAAATATTTTATACAACTTTTAAACTAGACAAATATTAAACTAGTTCAATCAATAAGAATAAAAATTATAGATTGAGAATAATATCCCTCACCTGGGATTAATTGACATAAATGGTTACTTGGGAAGAAAAGTGTTTCAAGATTAAATCTCATTTCTCCACTTAACAAACATAGAGTTTTCACTCTCTAAATTCTCATAAAAGTCTAATTTGAATTTGGCGTCAATAAATATTTTGGAAATTACACATGCAAGGTCATAAATACGACGCATACATGACATACACCATTAAATCTCCTAGTTGTAAAATCAAGAACAACCATACCCATTTAAACTAGTAAAATCCATCACCAGAGCAAAGCAATTAGTTAATCAAAGGTGAGTTCAATCAATCTCAACCAAATCTAATTTAGCTACAATGCATATTAGAGACATGGAAATAGAGGAAAATAAGAAATTAAGCAATAACAAAACAAGAATCTAGGTTAACAAATCTAGAAAATAACAATGGAAACTTTATGTATTAATGTTGGAATATTATGCATTTAACTTCCCTTGTGATGCAATGATAGTTTTTGTAGCGATATTATGACATTTATCCATTTGTGACCATTTCGATTGAAAGTTTTATCTCTCACTTTTGAATTATGTCTCTTTATGAGTGATGTTTATAATTAATTAAATATGACACAATTTCAACCAAATTTCTAATACATGTTACGTTGGGGAAAGGATCTTATTCTCATTTTATTAATCTCTATTCAGTTTTTATTTACGTATTTAAATTTTTTCCACTTTTCAAACCATATCATCTTTTAAATTTTCCCATTTTGAGTAATAAATCAATTTAACATCGAACAATATTCTCTACGGATTCAATCCCTACTTGCCACTATGCTTCCATATTTAGCATGCCAACTTGTGGTATTTATTTTGTATAGGGTGTAAGCACCCGAGGGCACATATTTTACATACAAATTTTATACCCCATCGAAAAATGGCGTCATTTTCGAAGAACAATTCATTCTAGAATTTTATTGATTTAGAATTTCGTGTATATATTGTATATTCTTATTACTTACCTTGTTACTTACTAAATTTTTTCAAGAAACTTGAAACTTAGGTACTCGTCACTTATTTGAATTTTTCACTTTAAAATGTCTCATTCTAACTCCTTAGACAGTGGTAATTGTTATGATAACACAGTTACACTCCCAAGGCTATGCGTGAATGCTTCCAAATTCTTAAAAATGAAATAATTGACTATGATATCCACCACCTATGACAATGGGTAATTACATGAAATTGTTGAAAATGAGAGAGTTCAACAAAGTGCTTGAGAAAATTTACAAAGTGGGAAAAGGGAATTAAATGATGTAAAGGAGTGATGGTTCCCAAAATACCCAAAATTTTAATTTCTTGAAAAATTAAAATGAAATTAAAAAAATACTTAATTTTTTCTCTTAAACAAAATTAATTCAAGTTCTAAATTAGTCTAAACAAACCAAGCATAGATTTTGCCAAAATATTAAAACGAGCTTGAATTAAATTACACTAAAAATTACTCAAAATATATTAGCACCAAATTACACAATTGTAGTGATTAAACTGATTTTTATCTTGTTAACCTTAAGCATGCATCTACGTGATAATTTGCAAGATAAAAATTAAATACAACCACGATTCCACGATGTATGAGGAAAACCCATAACGAAAAAAACCTCAGACGACCCAACCACAAGTCCACTAAGTACGGAATTACATAGGACACGACATAATATTTACATAAGACTCGACGCCCTCGCAAGCCTTGACACTCTTTGTTCCTCCACCTCTGCCTAGTAGACAACTCCGGAATCCACCTTCGTCTCGGAATCCACCAATGGGCCAAACCTATTGTCAATCACACATGGGATCTACCATATAAAAAATCACCGCAAGCATGGAATCCTCCTCTAGAACCTATCTCTTACGGGTAGAGAATGAAACCCATGCCAAACCAATGATCTCCAAATAATTGTTATGTAGAAACTTGGATCATGTAAACTACATGTGTGTAGACTTGTTTTTGTGTTGAAATTGAAGTTGATTCACAAAAACAAAAAGGACTTTTTGGTTAAAAGTTTATGCTCTCAATGCTTTTGGAAAATCTGGAAAAGTCCCTTAAAAAAGTTCTTTCCCGCACTCTATAAACAGGTGGGAAGAGAAATGGAGTAGTGGGAAGATTTTAAGAAAAACTGACAAAAAACTGCTCGAAACTGCAATGTCGTTCAAACGAAAAACCAGAGTCGTTCGAGCGACATATCAAATGGGAATGCAGTAGCTCACAAACGAAGGTTCGTTCGAAAGACAAATCAAAAGAGATTTCAGAGAAAACGAAAAGGAACCTCGTTAGATACCTCGTTCGAACGAGGTCATTCAAATGACCTTATAGACGACATTTCAAAAAAGTTTATTTTTCTTAAAAAACATAAAATATAAAAGGCCATTTTTATATATTGATTACTAAAAATATGACACTAATAAAAATTCCAAGTCTCTATATAACATGTGCATTCATACGTGAGAGGCCTTAGAAAGTTTAAAAGTTGATGACGTTAAACAAGGCACAAAACACGGCATGTGATGTGAACTTCAATCTCTTGACCGCTACGTCTTCAACTAATATGTCATAGGCTTGAAGGTTGAAACCTGATTTTCACCTCCACCCACCTTTGAAGAAGAAATCATTGCGAGTGATTCAAGCTCTTTCAACGCATGTTTAATGATTCAAATTTTGTAGCGGTTGAAGGTTCTTCATTCCTTTTATTTTCTACCGTCATTAAATCACTGCAACTATCATAAGACTCAGATGGAAGTATTGAGGACTTTGACCCAATTCTTGAATGAAAACATTACATTAAGAGGATTTCTCGTATAAGTTATTCACTCACACTTTCCCCAACTCCCATTCCAATTGAAAAACCAGTGGGAGGTGATTTTGATTTTCTTGGGACCAATTTGGTATTGTACCCATTGCATTTACCCCCTGCCCAATCATCCTCCATTTTTTAAATTAGTGATGGTTTATTTCTTTTGCCTTATAGAAGCCCCCCTTTGCATAACCAAAACCCATTTTTGGAGGAGTCATGCACTCAAATGAGGGACCAGCTTTGATTCGTCAAATCCAAATTGTATTTTGAGTGAACCTTGTGACAACCCGCCTATTTTAATATTGGGTGATCAATCCTTCACCAAAATATAACCAACATCTCAGTATAGATCATTCTCAGCATCGTTGTCGCAGTAATAATAAAATATAAAGAATACAAATGGTCCATATACCCACAATAATAGACTAAACATCATGCATAATAAATAATAAGGGTAAACCAATTAAACCACCAGTTACCAAATAACATCCACAGTGTAAACTAAAATTGTGGGGACCCATTTAACATAGCCCATCACAGTAGCTGAACAGCCTAAATCAATTAGAATACTGTCCTGCCTAAATCATTATGTAATTCACACATGAGTATTCCAAATACACTAAAATACTTACGTATATAGTAAAATTAGATACCAATAATCTTAGAAGAAATATTTAGGTGTTCCTTGATATATTCAACGTGTTAATTGAGTTCCTTGTAAAACTCAATCTCTACTTTGATGCACCCATAAATTGTATTCCCTGACGTAGGGCAAGGGGATGCAACCTAGAATATTGAGAGACGCTATAATAGATCAGTAACCTCTTCGTGGACGTAGGAAAACTATCGAACCACGTATATCATTGTTGTGTGCGATCTTTAATTTTTATTCTTTGTGATTGTTTTCATGGATCTCTTTATTATGATATTTCTTGTACTCACAATTAGCGCCGTCTGTGGGAAACGATTTTTATTCCTGTAAAAATCTTCACAATAGAAAGCCCATGATGTCTCACTATAGCGGCAATATTCCACAAGTTGGAAATGTCCAGGAAGACTCAGTTCCTCCTAGGGTCAGGTTTGAGATTTGATAGCATGAAAACCCCATGTTTCTCTAGGATATGCGACCTTTCAAAGAAAGCCAACGGTCGTCGAGATATAAACAAATATCTAGGTTGGTCAACACTTACGAAGCTAGGCTTTGCGAATAAGAGGAGGCTACCAACCTCCGGGTAGAAGAGAATGCTCGTCTCCAAAGGTGACTGGAAAAAATGGAGAAATATCTTCAAAGGGGCACCAGGAAGCGTCGAGATAGGACTCCTAGTCCTCAGGCATGCAATACTCATAGCTGATTGAGGAGCTCCAGGCGTAACCAGGAAGGAACTGAATGTGAAAGATCGGAGCACTGTTGATCAGAGCATGGCCAACTCGAGAGATGCCAAAGGAGCAATGATAGACAAAACAAATATATAAGGATTCTAGTCTACAGGGAGGTGGACCAACATCCATCCCATCGTGGAGACATATCCACCTGAGCGCTAGCCAGGAGGGCTCTCAAGACTTAGATGAAATCCCCCTTTTTAACGGAAATCGAAGAAGAGGAGCCCCCAAAGAAGTTTTTTATTCTTGGGTTCAAAATTAAAATGGGAAAATAAACCTCATAGACCACGTTCGGTAATACAAACAAGCGATGACTTTATGGAGCCACAATGATGCACTAATGTTCAGGATTTTCCCTTATAGCCTATATGATGTAGAACATAAGTGGTTTGAGAAGCTGCCTCACCGGTCGATCAAAAACTTCATAACTCTTTGTAGAAGTCTTTATTGCTCGCTTCATAATTAGCAGTTCCCACCCCAAGTGGATGGATGCACTGCTTACGATGAAGAAGACGCCACATGAGAGCCTTTAGGATTATGCCAAAAGGTATTGGGAAGCTTTCAACAAGATCGAGGACTGATTAGAGCAAGTTACTGTAGCATCCTTTAAAATCGGTCTGCCAACTACCTCTTTGCTACACGAGTCCCTAACTAAGAAAGAAGCCATCACCATTGACGACCTCATGGATCGTATTGAGAAATATGCTAAGGTGGAAGATGTGGTTCATTCTAATGCAGGGGACAAAGGTAGAGCAAAGGAAAATAAGGGAACAAATAAAAATGATACTCCAAAGAAGGGATATAAAAATGGGGGCAAGAACGAATCCAAATATGGGAACAAGGATGACCCCACCAAGGAGTTCCAGGATGTTAACACAGTCTTCAAGGAACTTATTTACAAGATCCTGAGCAAGATCAGAGATGAACCATTCATCAAGTGTCCCAAAAAGATCAGTGGTGACCTAGCAAAAATAAATAATGCGATGAGATGCACATTCCACAAGGAGGGTGGCCATAGGACTGAAAATTACAAGGATTTGAAGTCACACTTGGAAGAGCTAGCCCAAACTCGGAACCTCAATGAGTACATCAAGAAGAAGATAGATAAGGTCACATCTAAGGGTGAATGAAAGCTTAACAATGTCCTTGACGATGATGTAGGGCATAAGTTCGTAGTAATTCATGGGGCATCTCGGATGGAGCTGAAGAAGGTTATAACCATTATAAAAGCATTTTAAATTGATCCTACCAAAACCTAGGTTGGCAAGCATCAGAGACTAGAGGATGTCGAATACACCAAGCATATAGTTTTCATCGAGGAAGATTTAGTTGGGGTGGGAACCCCACATCATGATGCATTAGGGATCACTCTTAGAATAGTCAATTAGGACGCTGACAAGATGCTCGTGGACCAAAGGAGTTTGTCAGAAGTGATGTACCTGGAATTATTCCACAAGTTGAAGTTGAACATTATCGACTTCAAAGAAGCCACAGTTTCATTGGTCGGCTTTGAAGGAAGGATCACGATGCCGCTAGGAAAGATAGTCCTTCCCGTGAGGTCATGCAATATCTCAAAGCTAATCGAGTTCTTAGTGGTAGACATTGAGTCCCCATATCATGCCATCTTAGGCATAGGATGGCTGCACGCTATAAGGGTAATACCATCTACCACCAAAAGCTGAAGTGCATTACTCATCGGGATGTGGTCAAAATTCGTGGTGACCAAGCCACAACCAGGAGGTGCGTTATCACAACCATTCACCCAAGAAAGAAAAGACTATGGAGGTAAAGGATGCTCAGGAGAAAGGCTAGGAAGGGGTTGTACCCTCTAAATAACAATTATAGTATAGTAGGCCATAGGGGGAGGAGATCAGAGTCCAACCTATCGATAGGGTCGTCGAAAACCTTGAATAGGTCGGGGTCGATAAAAACCTGTCATAGAGGAAATTTCTGATTGGAGCGACACTTGACGATCAAGAGAAGAAAGAACTAGTATCCTTCCTTAGAAGTAACCTAGATATTTTTGCTTGGAAAATATATGACTTACCAGGGATTGATCCCAGCGTAGTCTACCATCACCTTCACATTGACCCAACCTTCAAGTCAATCATTCATAAATCTCGCCGAACAACCCCTAAGAAGGATACAGTGGTAGAGAATGGAGTAGGGAAGTTGTTAGATGTAGGATCCATTAGGGAGGTTTAGCTCCCCAAATGGTTGTCTAACCCAGTGGTAGTGCGCAGGAGCAATGGGAGTTGGAGGGTCTATATTGACTTCATGGACCTTGTTGATGTAAAAAATTAGATCACTCTAATAATTCAATCACTAATATATAAATGAGACAAAAGATTTTAAAGTGGTTCAGCCTTATAAGAATGGCCTACGTCCACTGTTGTATTATTGCTGTTTGTATAGGAATTATCGATTATAAGTTATCTCAAGAAATTTCGGTCTGGGGTCCGGATTTTGGATTCAAGTCCCCCTTACAATGAGGATTGTACAACGTATTTATAGTCTTGAGGCTGTCATCTGAAAGGGTGATACATTATATGATATACATATGAAAGGGTAATACATTTAATGCCCTTTAAGCGTGTGCGTCTAAATGATAAGCATTTAATGAACCAGTTGAACTGTTGGTTATCCAGCTATTAATGTTTTGTTCGAGATGCAGCTCAGACCGCCTAAGCTTCCAGGTATTTAAGAGTTCCTCGGAGATGTCAGTTCCTTGGAGTGTATGAGTTCCTCGGAGAGGTCTGCTCCTCGGAGCGTATGAGTTCCTCGGAGTAACATGGTTCTTCGGAGCATGCGATCATCTCGGAAGTTCTTGTTGTTGCCATGTATATTGCCACGTGTCTTCATATGATTGATCCAAATCAGCAGATTAAATTTGGTATCAATAGAAGCCCCCAATGTTTCATAGTTCAAAATTTGAGGAGTATGGAACATTCTTTCTCGGAATACGGTAGCTTTAAATAGTCTTCCTAATTTTTAGGAGCATTTCCCTTGTATTTATTTCTCCTTCCAAATTCGTAGAATCATGCTTTGTTGAACTTTTCTGCGTGCTTCGATTCCCGCGTTACTTTTCATTTTTTTAGCCGCTGTTGCTCGCGTTGATTCCCGCGCCTATATTTAATGCCCTTTTAGCCGCCGGTAACGTAATTATCCTTTTTTTTAATCATTACTTCGCTAGTTCCCAAGGTAAGGTATTTAAACTTCACAGACACTCCCATCGTCTTCTACCTTTTCAAATTTTCATCTTCGAGTTTTTCATTGTCTTCTACTCTCTTGTGTATTCATCTCTTCCATCGTCCGTAGTCAGCAGATCCATTCTTTTCCTGTAAGATCCTCTTCCTTCATCTTTATTTCTTTATTCACCATGGTTTATCCTGTTGAGTCTCTTGAGAAATTTCGTTCTGATTTTTCCATTCCCTCTTGGGTCGTCTTGGAAGAGCTTTCTGAGCCTTCTAATTATTTCAATTTGGCTGAGAGACATTGGTTCCCCAGTCTCTTTTTTGCTGAGTGTGGATTTTCTTTTCCACCAAACCCTCCGTGTCTGGAATTCTGTCAGTACTTTGATGTTGTTCCTGCACGAATATCCCCCAACACATGGAGAATAGTTAATGGGGTGCATAAATTAAATCAAGTGCATGGAACTCGTATAGGAATTCCAGAAATCATGTACTGCTATAGATGGGCAGTTAATGATAATATTTATTATTTAAAAACTAGGTTTATAAATAGAGCCTTAGTAGTCAATCTCCCTGATGCCAATAGGGATTATTTTGAACATGGGGTTGTCGTAAAAAATTGGCAACACCCTACATTAACCGAAGATGAGGTTTACCAGGGTCCCAGATGCCCTCCTTATGGCAATGGGATAAGTTATTTTTATATTATTTTAATATATATTTGGAAATCATGTTTGTTTTGTGTTTGATAAAATGTGTCACTGATAACAATGTTTGTTTATTTGCAGTTGATAGTAAGAGAAAGTGCCCAAAAGAAACAGATGTCAATATAAGCCATTTGGGACTTATCTGGGGTCTGCATCAAAGGGTTGCCAAAGAGCATATCAGGTCGGCTTCGTATCTGCTCCAGTATAAGATCTACACAACCTCCTTCACTGCTCGTCCAGTGATCAGTGAAGCAGAGCCAGTACCAGCCTCTGCAAGTTCTTCACCTGAATCTCATATTCCTTTGAGCGAAAGGATGAAGAAAAGAAGAACTCCTGCTCTGTTTGAGAAAACTGCCTCCGGTTCTGGGGAGGTAAAAAGGATTAAGATTGATGTCCCAAAGGAGGGGACAAAGAAGACTGATGCAGCTCCTCCAGCTGCTCCTGCTAAAGTCGCCGAGAAGCCCGCAGTGGCTCCGAGTAGCTCTACTGCTCCTGGAAAGGTGATTGTGATATCACCGACCAAGGATTCTTCCTTGGCTGTACCTGTTCCCCTGAGGAGGCTGAAGAAGAGCTCCTCGGTCAATTTGGTTGATACCATCATTCAGCCCCCAGCTGTTGGGACTGAAGTTCCCACTTTTATTCCCCCGAGCTCTGACATGAGCTCGGTAAAGTCCTTAACCATTCTCGAGGTCCAAGGTACTGAAGATAACCTTACTCGGGACATGGTTACTTCTTTGGCTGCTCGTCACCTTGCTTCAGTAAGTCTCTTTACTTTAAACTTTTCATAGTTTCCTTTGTCATTTCTGTTTCTAACTTGCTTTTCTTTTTCTGTTTACAGTTGACGAGCTGTTTTAACATAATCCTAAAAAAGGATGAAGCCATTAAGGCCTCATGCTCCTCGTCCAGTGTGGAGGGTGCTATGGAAGAGGCTATCAAATCTTTGGAAGACTCCCGCCAGAAGTATGCCACTGATAAGGCTATCTGGGAAAAAAAACTTTCCTCCTCCGAGCAAGAAAAAGCTCGAGTTGATGATGCCTCCAAGGAGTTGGAGAAGAAAAAGAATGCCTTGGAGAAGGCAAATAAAGAGCTTGAGGAAAAGCTCAAAGCCGTTGGAGAGCTGGAAAATAAACTCAAAGTTGTTGAGGAGAGGTTGGACCAGCTCCAGGAAGTAGGTCGGCAGAAGGAGGATGTTGAGATCAAACTGAAGAATACTGAGAACCTTCTGTCCGAGACGCTTTCCTCGGAGAAGTTAAAGAGGAAAGCTGCTGTGAAAAAGTCCTTCAGCTCTGGCTGGGACAAGGGGTGGAACAAGGGGTGTGCTGCCATGGTATCTCAAGTAGACTATGGCAGTCTAAAGTACTTTAGGGATGGATGGGTCGCTGCCCTTCAGGAAATGAAGGTCGACGAGTCCTCCGAGCTCTTCCAGAGGCATATCCCTGGTCCTCCTCCTACTCCAGAAGAATTAGAAGAGGACGAAGCTACCTCTGAGGAGTCTTCAATGGTGATGGGAGACCACCCCCCAGCCATCCAGTCTGCTGTCGAGCAAGTCGTTTCTTCATCCGAGCAACAGCTGGTGCTCTCCGAACAGCCCACAGTTCCCTCCGAGCAACCTTCTTCCTCTTTCCAACCTCCCGAGAAGGTTTTGGGAGATAAGGAAAAGGTGTAGTGTTGTTCGGGCTTACTTTTCTATTTTTCTTTTTTGTCAAATATAACCCAGAATTTGTACTCTTCAACAATGATCTAATAAAATCTGAACTTCTTTCTTCCATATTGTTGTTCATCTTTCATTCATACTCTGCTTATTCTTCTTATTAATGATTGCTTTTCTTTCTCTGCTAGTTTCTGGCCAGGATGGATCTGCTATCTTCCCATGATACAAAGTTGCTGCAATAGTGCAATGAGTACTTTAAGGCTGGTCACATAGACTTGAGTGCTGCACAAGTTGCCGACATCCTTGGCCAGGATGCTTCAGAACAGGCAGTGGAAGCATATCAATACCTGAAGTGTCTGCTTGATCGGGCGGTAGCCAATAATGTGGCTTACTATGAAATGATCGAGGATCTCCAGTGCACCCTCGAAGATCTTCAGAATCAATACAAGGAATCAATTGCTTTGTTGCATGAGAGTTATGAGAAGAAGTATAAGCTGATCGTTGCTGACAAGGGCTATGAGAAACTTTTTCCTAGTTATGATGTAAGGGAGAGAACCCTGAGGGGCGAGGTTGAGGAATGCAGACAGATTACCGAGCTGCTGGAAAAGGAAAACAACAACTTGCAGAAAGAGCTATCACAGTTGAAGTTTGCAGCCTCTTCTTCAACAGCTCTAATCCTAGTGACTAACGAGGGATTTTCATTCCTAGAAGTGGAGAATGCCAAGTTGAGGGAAGAATTGGATACCTTGAGGAGGTCGGGCCCTTCCACGTCTCCTCGGGGATGAGGAAGAGCTCCTCGGGGACGAGCAAGAGCAACTCGGGTGCTTGTCGAGGAATAGAGGACAACATCTGCCTTAGAGAACCAGGCCTTCCAACTAATGGCGAAGAACCAAGCTTTGTCTGACATGTCAAAGAAGATTAGGGACTTGGAAAAGCAGCTCTCCGCGCAGAAGTCAGTCTTGGAGAATAAGGAGCTTTTCATCAACAATCTCCATGACCAGCTAGAAAGGCTAACATACCAATTCCACAAACAGCCCAGGGAATTCTGGATGGCTGGATACAACGAAGCACTATTCCACTTGGATGATCGTATCCAGAATGCCAATAATGAGGGCTACAAACAAGGCTGGCTGAATGCCTTAGGTGTGTTGAAGCTCGAACAAGGACACTATCTGTGGGACTACCATGATCCCGAGTTGCTCGACTTGCCTGTGCCACCGTATAATTTGGAGATGGAATGGATCCCTGCTCGTGCCATTCCTCAAAGCTTAATTTTGAAGTATCTCGGTGACTACAGTTTACATTCTCAAATCAAAGTATCTCATCCCGAGCATCTTTTAGATCGACCTTCTGTGATGAACGTCAGGATGCTGAAGGATTTGAACTTCATCGATTCTCCTCAGTCTTTAAATGATCCGCCTGCTGGCGAGGAACCTGTATCGAAAGCTGAGGGGAAAAGACCAATAGAATAGGAATTTTTAATGTAACAGTTAATATACATATCAATGTAATTTTCATTTTATTATCAATGTAACTTGTAATTTATTTCGAATTTAATGAAAGACTTTCATTTCTGTTTGCAAATCTTAATTGCTATTGTCTTTACATTTATGCATATCTGTTAAAAAGATAACAATATTGTGTTGTTTGTCGATCAACTTATTGTCGACTAGTTTGAATTTGTGGTAACCATTTGATAAAAACTGATGTTTTGTTCGTCGACCAACTTAGTAAAAAAGTTACAAGTATAAAAAATGTTGCTCGATCACTTAATAATAAAGTCACGAGTGTAAAAATGTTTAAAATGTTTCCAACCAACCAATGGTTATTAAATTATGCTTGTCGACCAACTACGGTTAATGAGATTTATCCCCGACTAACCATACTTGGTAAATTTTTGTCTTTTTCATAAAATGTGTCCGACCAACCAAGGTCGATAACTTCTCCTTGTCGACCAACTACAGTTAGTGGGTTTTTATCCCCGACCAACCATACTTGGTACAGTTTGGAATATTTTCTCCTCATCGACCAACTAAGTTGGTGAAGCACCTTATACCTTTGACTTGCTTAAGTCTATACTGTATAAGTGTTCAACTAGTTTGGAAATAGTGACAAAATTGGTTGTCCATCTTAGAATCCAAAAAGCCTCAGATCTAATCTCTCTAATCCTCTTCAATGATAAATGAAGGTATAAATTGAATCACACTACACACAATTTGAAGTGCATACATGCGTTCAAATTGCTTAAAATTGAGTGTGTGTTTAATTCCCCTTGAATTGGAGCTTTAATAATTTTTTGGGAATTTTTAAATATTTTTTAAACTTTTTTAAACATTTTTTAAATAAATGTTTTTATTAATAAAATGGGATTATAAAATTTGTGGGGTTAATATTCTATTTTGTAAACTTCATTTCTCACTCGAATGTTTGGTTGGGTAGAATCTCAAAGCGCTAGAGACTTCAGGGTGCCTTCTGTAATTATTTTAGACGCGCGTGAGAGAGCCACTCACAAGCCAACACTTGTCATCCTCCGGGTGTACCTATTTGTGTTTCTTTTGTGAGAGGATTGGTTGGTTGATTGCTGATCGCTGGATCATTCCTAATCGAGGGTCTGCATGTGTTCTTAGTTAATCCCGGTGCTATCCTTATGAACCAATCACAATCATTTTTAATCACCGCTGTTTTATAACCTTTGGATCAAGTCAAAGTTTGCAAGACTTGATCTCAGCCCTTGATTTCCCTCGAACATCCAGAACCTTCCCTCAGCCCTATATATACCCTCCACTTCTCAGCCTTAGAAGACTTTTAGGCATTCGTCTTTCTGAGAGAAAAAAAATAAGAGAGAAGAGAGAAGTGAGAGAGAAGAGAGAAAAGAAAAGAGAGAAGAGAGAGAAAGGAAACTCTGTTAGCCCAAAACCAAACCCTAACCCTAAACACTTCATTTTTCTGAAAAAAACCTTCGTATACACTTAACCCCAAACACATCCTGAGTGTTTGAGAGAGAGAGTGGTTTGTTCATTTGAAGCTGTAACTTCTTGGTCCTTGATCTTGTTCATAACTTAAACATTCGTGTGAAGATCTTGTTTCTTTCTTATAGAAACTTTAGATCTACACTCTGCATGTTACATTTTCACTAGATCTGCATATTTTCTACTTGATTTAAGAAAATCTTTACTGATTTGGTTTTGAAAATGTTTTATGGTTTCTGCTTTTACAAAACTTAACCTTGACCTAGTTGGATTCACACTTGGAGATTTTCAATCTCACAAATGTTTTCAAAAAGAGATTGATTAAGATCTTGACCGATTTTGAAGTGAGATATCCGTGGAATCTGGGTTATATTAAAGGTCAAAAAGGTTTTTAGTTTTGTAAGAAAGAAAGAAAACAAAATCACTGCATATAGACTTTATATGTAATTTACTAGGACTGTCTGTAAATCTAAGTGTGTGTGAGTTCATTCATGTGTATAGGAATCACTTCACAAACACTTAACACACTACTACACTGGAAGTGTTGTGTATAAGATCAGAGATCATTGAGTTGGCATAAGGAAGCTAAAGCAAAGGAAGTTAGCAAACTGGAAGAACATTAACAACAAATCAGATCTATGAGAAGTTAGAAGGACACCAAGTGGGGTATATTCCTAAACTTAGAATAGGTTGATCTGTGTTCTTGCATGTTGTATTGTTTGTAACTATTATTTGTTATTAGTGGATTTTTGCTTTTGTGACTTAGAAGTCACCGTGGATGTTTCCTCTGTTGGGAGAGGTTTTACCACGTTAAAAACTGTGTGTTGATTATCTTCATCTACTCACCTCATTCTATAAGTGTGCTGAATTTTTGAAACTGCCTTAGTTTTAAAAACTGATTACACAGTCTTAATTACTCTCGTACATAAGTTTCTTTGTAAACACATCTTGTTTATAATTTTTATTTTCAAAAGAAAAGGGTTTCTCCAACAAACATTTCGGAGTTGCTTATACAGTTTAATCTTGTATTAAACGGCATTAGCGACATTTTTCAATTGGTATCAGAGCCCTGTTAACTTTTATTTCAAAAGATCTTGTGTTTCTGAAATCATTTTCTGAAAAACCTACTATGGACGAGAAGAATGAAAGGTTTGGTAATCTGTCCAGACCTCCACTCTTTGATGGAAACAACTTTGCTTACTGGAAAGTAAGAATGGTTGCCTTCATCCAAGGGACTTTAGGAGATGATGTCTGGGACATTATTGAAAATGGATACACTTATCCTACTAAACCAGCCACTGAAGGAAGTGATGAGAGGGTAAAGAAAATCTTAAGTGAGTTTACCCAAGAAGAAAAAACTATTTCTCGAAATAACAATAAAGGCAAGAATGCTATTTTTATGTCAATTAATGAGTATGAGTTCAAGAGAATCTCATCATGTGCCACTTCTAGGGAAGCGTGGGACACATTAATCACTGCCCATGAAGGAGACTCAAGAGTTAAAGCTGCTAAAACTCAAATGCTTATCCAGCAGTACAACTCTTTGATCATGTCTAATTCTGAGTCTTTTGATGATTTTTACATGAACTTGACTGATATAGTCACTAAGTTGCATGCTAATGGTATTACTTATGATAGAAATGAAATTGTTTCTAAAATCCTAAGGTCATTACCACAAAAGTTTGACAGTAAGAGGTATGTTATTGAGGAAATGAATGATCAAAACCTTACCCCTGAGTTACTCAGTAGCAAACTCAGGACTGTGGAAATGGAATTAGACTTTAAGAAACAATTAAATCATTCTCAAAGAAAACAGCCCAACTCTAACTTGAATTTTGCCTCTAAGATACCTAAACTTGAGTCTAATTTGACCAACTCTGACTCTGATGAGGAGTGTGATATAGACAAACTAGATAATCAGATTGCCTTGATGTCTAAACAATTTAAGAAAATTGTCAAATTTCGAAACAAACAGGCAACTAAACAAGGCAAGCCTAATTATCCTACTCTGTCTAATACCAAACCTCATGAGAGAGGTCTTGACAAACATCCTAAGGACAACAATTCCAGACCCACTAGAGACCTTAAAAAGATTGAATGTTTTAGATGTGGGAAACTAGGTCACATTGCTCACGATTGCAGAGTTAATCTGAATAAAGCCAACACACACAATAGAGCCAATGTCTGTAAAACTTGGAATGATTCAAGTGACTCTGATGAACAGGAACTTGAGTCATCTAATGTACTTGACCCTTGCATGTCCTTTTATGCTAAGATCATTTACAATGATGCTATGCCTGTGTGTGATAATGATGTTCCAACTCCTGCTTGTGTGAATACTGTTTTGACTGGCCTAGATGCTTTATTATCTGAAAATGTTGCTAGTTCTACTACCGTGTGTGTGAGTCAAAGTGATCTCGATAATGACGATGCAAATGTGTGCGTGAGTACTAAAACTGAATCGTTAGGGGTCACTACACACACTTCACTTAGCGACTCAGACACAGATGACCTACCTGATATCCATACTTTGTATGCTAAAACTCTTAAAAAAGGCACTAGACTAGAGAAGACTGTTAGAGACCTGACTAAGAAATTAGATGATCTAAGTCTTATTGTGAAGCTAAATGCCGAAGAGTACACTAACCAGTGTCTGTCTCATCAATCCGAAATTGAAACTTTTGATCAAAAATTAAAAGAGTTGACTAAAACTAATGAAATCCTGGAAATGAAATATAAGGGAACATTATTAGAATTGGAGGAAGCAAAAACAAAGACAGCTACTGTTTTCAAAAAAATTTCTAAGTTTGAAAACAATTCAAATTGTTTTACTGACTTTGTTGTTGACTCCAAGACCAATTCTGATGATAGAACCGGTATTGGATTTTGCCCTAAGAACAAACCACAAACTACAAAACTTGAACCTATTAAGTTTGTGTCTGGGGACAAAAGACCAATCGAAACATGTCCAGACTTTCATTTTATTAAAAAGGAATTTGATCAAAAGCAACAACAGAAAGACATTGGAGAGTCTAGTAATTCTAAGGCTGACACTGCACTTAAGACTAAATACGTCTGTCCTTTGATCAGAAAGGCTGACTCTACCTATAAGACCATACCTCCTAGGAATAGGACTTCTGAACAGAATACTGTTAAACCTATCTTTAGAAGTTTTCCTAAGGAAATTCATCCCTCAAGTAATCAATATTGCTTGTACTGTGACATTTATGGTCACTCCTTTGAAGGTTGTTATGCTAGGCGTCTAAACACCCCTGTGTACAACACTTCTGTCTACAAGAACTTTAACTATTCTAGGCAAAATCGTAACAATTATGTCCTTCAAAGACAACCTGATAAGAACTCTAACTACAGAAATAGAAAGACCAAAACTAAGAGTTCATTTAAGAGAAAGACTCCCAGAAACTTTCCTAAACCAAAGGCTCAAATTTTCCACACTAATCAGTTTGCTACTCCAAATGTTTTTCTACAAAAAGCTGTTTCTCGAAAATTTTATCAAATGAGGGCAAACTTGCGCAAAATTAAAACTAGAGCTATTTGGGTTAGAAAAGATGATCTTTTACCCCAAATGAAGTGTAACATTGTCATCACTGCCTTAAAAGCTGAACACACTTCATCTGGTTGGTATTTAGATTCAGGATGTTCCAAACATATGAAAGGAGATGAAACCAAACTTTTAAACAAAACCAGATTTGCTGGTGGGAAAGTAGTTTTTGGTGATGGAGTTTCATCTCAGATCATAGGTAAAGGAACCCTAAAAGAAGAAGGAATGCCTGTTCTCTAAAATGTTCTATTAGTTAAAGGCCTTAAAGCCAACCTCCTAAGTATATCACAATTTTGTGACTCTGACCATACAGTCACCTTTTCAAAGAACAATTGTAAAATTCTAAATGATAAAGGTGAATGCATTATTACATGATTTAGAACACCTGACAATTGTTATACTGTCAACACTAGTTCTGAAACCTGTAATATTGTCAGAATGGATGACAATGAAATCTGGCATAATCGTATGGGTCACTTAAGTTATGATATCCTTGGTAGATTGCCTAGTCAAGAGATTGTTAGAGGTATTCCTAAAATTAAACCTATTTCAAGTGTTGTCTGTGGTCATTGCCAGGAAGGAAAAATAGTTAAGACTTCGCATAAAAAGGTTAAAGACATCCTCACCTCTAGACCTCTAGATCTCATCCATATGGACCTTATTGGTCCCTCTAGAACTGTTAGTCTTTGTGGACACAGTTATATCCTAGTCATGGTTGATGACTTTACACGATTCACTTGGGTTGCCTTCTTGAAACATAAATCTGACACGTTTCAGAATTTTTTGAAAATTCTTCTAAGAATTGAAAATGAGAAGGACACACAAGTCAATTGCATTCGTAGTGATAGAGGGGGAGAGTTCATAGACACAGGAATAGTTGAATATTGTGACTACAACGGTTACAAACATGAATTTAGTGCCCCTAAAACTCCTCAACAAAATGGCATTGCTGAAAGGAAAAACCGAACTCTTCAAGAGATGGCACATGTCATGTTGCATGCCAAATCTCTACCTAAATACTTCTAGGTAGAATCTATTAGAACTTCATGTCATATCATTAATAGGGTTTACCTTAGGAAAAACTCTAAACAAACCCCTTATGAGTTGTGGTACGGTAAGAAGCCTAATCTGAAATATCTAAGAACTTTCGGAAGTCAGTGTTATGTCTGTAAAGACAGAGAACATCTGTCTAAATTCGAGACACGTGGTGATAAAGCCATCTTCTTAGGATACTCCCCAAACAGTCGTGCTTATCGTATATACAATCTGCGTACTAAGGCCCTTATGGAATCAATAAATGTAATTGTAAGCGACACTATTGTCGAAAATAAGATATCTGAATCACCTATTGTGGTTGAATTTGAAAATGATTTCAAAACTGATTCACCAGAAATAGATGACTCATAACCTATTGAGAGTCCAGAAGTACCTGGCTGGGTCTCTAAAGATCATCCCATTGACAACGTGGTCGGTAATCCTAATGAGCTAGTTCGTACTAGATCCCAGCTAAGAAATTATGCTAATTATGCATGTTTCGTCTCCCTTATGGAACCAAAAAATGTTAATGAAGCATTGAATGACACACACTGGATTTCTGCTATGCAGGAAGAACTTTTACAATTCGTCATTCACGATGTCTGGTATCTTGTACCTCGGCCTCAAAACAAAAATGTTATTGGAACACGTTGGATTTTTAAGAACAAATCTGATGAAAATGGGGTAATCCTTAGAAACAAAGCTAGACTAGTTGCTCAAGGCTACTATCAAATAGAAGGGATAGATTTCAGTGAGACATTTGCCCCTGTCACTCGTCTTGAATCTGTTCGACTTATTTTCGCCATAGCGTGTCACTTAAAATTCACACTTTATCAAATGGACGTCAAATCTGCTTTCCTAAATGGAATTCTGTCCGAAGAAACATATGTAGAACAACCCAAAGGGTTCATTGACCCTAAATACCCTAACCATGTCTTTCGTCTAAAAAAGGCTCTGTATGGCTTAAAACAAGCTCCTCGAGCTTGGTATGAACGCCTTTCCAACTTTTTGTTGGATAAGGGTTTTAAGAGAGGAGGAAATGACCAGACTCTCTTTGTCAAACATTTTGACAAAAACATTATTATAGCCCATGTCTATGTAGACGACATCATTTTCGGGTCAACTTCAAACTCTGAAGTTAAATCTTTTTCTGCTATTATGCACAAGGAGTTTCACATGTCCCTTATGGGAGAGCTACAACTTTTCTTAGGATTTCAAGTGAAATAGAATTCTGATGGTCTATTTGTCTCTCAAACTAAGTATGCCTTAGACCTTGTTAAGAAATTTGGCTTAGAGAATGCTAAAGTTGCCAAAACGCCTATGAGTACTACCATTAAATTAAGCAAAGATGAAAATGGTAAGTCAGTTGATTCCACACTCTATCGTAGTATGATTGGTAGCCTACTCTATCTAGCTGCTTCACGACCAGACATAATGTATGCTGTATGTCTGTGTGCTCGTTACCAGAATAACCCTAAAGAGAGCCATTTATTGTGTGTAAAATGTATAATAAAGTACATAAAAGGCACTCTCAATCTTGGACTTAGGTACACTAAGGATACCTGTAGCACCATCATAGGGTATACTGATGCTGATTGGGCCGGTTGTACTGATGATAGTAAAAGTACATCAGGTGCCTGTTATTATGTCGGCAATAATTTAGTTGGTTGGAGTAGTAAAAAACAGAATTGCACATCTTTATCTACGGCTGAGTCCAAATATATAGCAGCAGGAAGTTGCCGTGCTCAATTATTATGGATAAAACAGATGTTAAGCGATTATGGGATTAAATAAGATCAATTACAATTGTATTGTGACAATCAAAGCGCCATTAACATATCTAAAAACCCGGTTCAACACTCGCGAACTAAGCATATTAAAATAAGGCATCATTTTATATGCGAACTTGTTGAAACTAAGGAATTAGAAATTCATTACCTGCCTACTGATCTGCAACTTGCAGACATGTTCACTAAACCTTTAGACTATAACAGATTTCTGTATTTGCAAAATTCTATAGGCATGGTATGCGCTGATTAAACTCTTAAGACCTTAAGTTTTCCCTTTGCCCATTTGAGACAAAATGGGGGAGAAATTTGAGTTTTATGAGTTCGATATTTTGTTCACATTTCATCTAAACTGCTTGATCTTAGTGTGCATATTTACAGGAATCTCTTCTACTGATTGTCTACCATTTCTAGTGTAAAAATTTGTAAATAGTTGAGTTATGTAATTTTTGACTTTCTAGGAAATGGGTAGATAGTATATTTTGTATAGGACTAGGTTTTATTCTTTTAGGTTCCCTACGAGTTTTAAGCTAACTCAAAGGAGATTTTGTCTCATATTTCCAAAGGGGGAGATTGAAGCACCTTATACCTTTGACTTGCTTAAGTCTATACTGTATAAGTGTTCAACTAGTTTGGAAATAGTGACAAAATTGGTTGTCCATCTTAGAATCCATAAAGCCTCAGATCTAATCTCTCTAATCCTCTTCAATGATCAATGAAGGTATAAATTGAATCACACTACACACAATTAGAAGTGCATACATGTGTTCAAATTTCTTAAAATTGAGTGTGTGTTTAATTCCCCTTGAATTGGAGCTTTAATAATTTTTTGGGAATTTTTAAATATTTTTTAAACTTTTTTAAACATTTTTTAAATAAATGTTTTTATTAATAAAATGGGATTATAAAATTTGTGGGGTTAATATTCTATTTTGTAAACTTCATTTCTCACTCGAATGTTTGGTTGGGTAGAATCTCAAAGCGCTAGAGACTTTAGGGTGCCTTCTGTAATTATTTTAGACGCGCGTGAGAGAGCCACTCACAAGCCAACACTTGTCATCCTCCGGGTGTACCTATTTGTGTTTCTTTTGTGAGAGGATTGGTTGGTTGATTGCTGATCGTTGGATCATTCCTAATCGAGGGTCTGCATGTGTTCTTAGTTAATCCCGGTGCTATCCATATGAACCAATCACAATCATTTTTAATCACCGTTGTTTTATAACCTTTGGATCAAGTCAAAGTTTGCAAGACTTGATATCAGCCCTTGATTTCCCTCGAACATCCAGAACCTTCCCTCAGCCCTATATATACCCTCCACTTCTCAGCCTTAGAAGACTTCTGGGCATTCGTCTTTCTGAGAGAAAAAAAATAAGAGAGAAGAGAGAAGTGAGAGAGAAGAGAGAAAAGAAAAGAGAGAAGAGAGAGAAAGGAAACTCTGTTAGCCCAAAACCAAACCCTAACCCTAAACACTTCATTTTTCTGAAACAAACCTTCGTATACACTTAACCCCAAACACATCCTGAGTGTTTGAGAGAGAGAGTGGTTTGTTCATTTGAAGCTGTAACCTCTTGGTCCTTGATCTTGTTCACAACTTAAACATTCGTGTGAATATATTGTTTCTTTCTTATAGAAACTTTAGATCTACACTCTGCATGTTACATTTTCACTAGATCTGCATATTTTCTACTTGATTTAAGAAAATCTTTACTGATTTGGTTTTGAAAATGTTTTATGGTTTCTGTTTTTACAAAACTTAACCTTGACCTAGTTGGATTCACACTTGGAGATTTTCAATCTCACAAATGTTTTCAAAAAGAGATTGATTAAGATCTTGACCGATTTTGAAGCGAGATATCCGTGGAATCTGGGTTATATTAAAGGTCAAAAAGGTTTTTAGTTTTGTAAGAAAGAAAGAAAACAAAATCACTGCATATAGACTTTATATGTAATTTACTAGGACTGTCTGTAAATCTAAGTGTGTGTGAGTTCATGCATGTGTATAGGAATCACTTCACAAACACTTAACACACTACTACACTGTAAGTGTTGTGTATAAGATCAGAGATCATTGAGTCGACATAAGGAAGCTAAAGCAAAGGAAGTTAGCAAACTGGAAGAACATCAACAACAAATCAGATCTATGAGAAGTTAGAAGGACACCAAGTGGGGTATATTCCTAAACTTAGAATAGGTTGATCTGTGTTCTTGCATGTTGTATTGTTTGTAACAATTATTTGTTATTAGTGGATTTTTGCTTTTGTGACTTAGAAGTCACCGTGGATGTTTCCTCTGTTGGGAGAGGTTTTACCACGTTAAAAACTGTGTGTTGATTATCTTCATCTACTCATCTCATTCTATAAGTGTGCTGAATTTTTGAAACTGCCTTAGTTTTAAAAACTGATTACACAGTCTTAATTACTCCCGTACAAGTTTCTTTGTAAACACATCTTGTTTATAATTTTTATTTTCAAAAGAAAAGGGTTTCTCCAACAAACATTTCGGAGTTGCTTATACAGTTTAATCTTGTATTAAACGGCATTAGCGACGTTTTTCAGTTGCTACAGTTTGGAATATTTTCTCCTCGTCGACCAACTAAGTTGATACAGTTTGGAATATTTTCTCCTCGTCGACCAACTAAGTTGGTACAGTTTTGAATATTTTCTCCTCGTCGACCAACTAAGTTGGTACAGTTTGGAATATTTTCTCCTCGTCGACCAACTATGTTGGTACAGTTTGGAATATTTTCTCCTCGTCGACCAACTAAGTTGGTACAGTTTGGAATATTTTCTCCTCATCGACCAACTAAGTTGGTACAGTTTGGAATATTTTCTCCTCGTCGACCAACTAAGTTGGTACAGTTTGGAATATTTTCTCCTCGTCGACCAACTATGTCGGTATAGTTTGGAATACCGAGCTGTGCCAAGTAGTGCTTAGCACTAGTATTCTCCAAAAAAAATTCAATAAACAGAAAGACTTGCAGAATATTTTTATTTTATTCATACTGATGGAACTGCGTTACATATACATCATTGATAATACTTGCGCAAAGGTTCTGCGTTCCATGCATTCTTAAACTCTTCGCCTTCTAAAGTGGCTATTCGATAAGTTCCTGGTCGAACAACTTCTGTAACTCGGTATGGTCCATGCCAGTTTGCTTCCAGTTTGTTATGCTTTTGAATTACTTTCTTCAGCACATAGTCTCCTTCTTTCAGGTCGCACTTCTTCACCCTCTTGATGTAGAACAAAGCTGTTTGTTGCTGGTAAGCAGTATTTCTAATGGCTGCTTCTTCTCTAACTTCCTCGAGCATGTCTAAATCCAGTCTTCTTATTAAGTCGCTGACAGGGGAATTAAAATTCAGTACCCTGTGTGTTGGGAGGCCCAACTCGGTAGGTATGACAGCTTCACTTCCAAATGCCAACATGTATGGTGATTCTCCAGTTGCTACTCGGGGAGTAGTTCGGTTTGCCCAGAGTACTGATTGTAGCTCGTTGATCCAGTTTTTCTTTTGCATCATCCAATCGTTTCTTCAAACCGTTCAACAGCGTTCTGTTTGTCACTTCAGTTTGTCCATTACTTTGAGGATGGCCTGGTGCTGAATGAACCTTCAAAATGTTTGACTGATGACAATAGGCGGCAAACTCCTCGTTATCAAATTGTGTTCCATGGTCTGTGATGAAGGCATGAGGAAGACCATATCGGCAAATGATGTTCTTCCAAACAAATTGGTAAACCTTCTCGTATGTCATATCAATGAGTGGCTCAGCTTCTACCCACTTAGTAAAATAATCCACTGCAACGACGAGGTACTTGAACCTTCCTCGGGTCGTTGGCCGTGGTCCAACAAATCAATTCCCCACATGGCAAATGGCCAAGGGGAAGTTATGGGTGTCAACAATGCTTGTAGAGTTCTTCGGATGGAGGAGAAACGCTGGCACTTGTCACATTTCTTGGCATAGGTTATACAATCAGCCCTCATCGTCGGCCAGTAGTATCCCTGCATCATCACCCTTTGCAAAAGCGTCCGTCCTGCTATATATGCTCCACAAGACCCTTCATGGATTTCTTCGATTAATTCTTTTACCTCGGAGGGATGTATGCATCTCTGTAAACCTGCCATAATTCCTCGTCGATATAAAACACCATTAGTTAATACATACCGAGCAGCTTTAAACTTCAATTTCTTGGCTGTAATCTTATCAATTGGCAATTCTCCTTCCTCGATATACGCCCTGATGGGATACATCCAAGATGGACCTAAATCAAGGGTGATAAAGTTCATCGTCAGATCTTCATCTATACTTCGACCAGCTAACATTTCAATTAGGATTGTTCGTCGTATCTCGGTGCGAGTTGCTGATGCTAGTCGAGCTAGGGCGTCTGCTCTCGCATTCTCCATTCTTGGTATTGTGACCAGCTGAATAGCGGCAAATTCTGATACCAGCTCCTTTGCCTTTGCATGATATCTGATCATTAATTCTCCTCTAACTGCATATACCCCTATCATTTGGTTTACAATCAGTTGAGAGTCACTGAAGATCATAACTTGCTGCGCCTCCATAACTTTTGCCAAATTAATCCCTGCAATCATGGCCTCATATTCATCCTCATTATTGGAAGCTTTGAATTGGAAACGCAAGGCGTATTCCATGTCGACCTCGTCCGGAGTGCTCAAAACTATCCCCGTGCCACATCCTGCATTACAAGATGATCCATCTACATATAACCTCCATATAGGTAACTCGTCTTCAAATTTCGAATCAGTCAGAGTTCCTCGGTGAAATATTTGCTGCTTCTTTTCATCCTCCCCAGATTTTTCTCGCTCCTCGTCGATCATTTCTTCTTGCCCTTTTACCAACCGGAGTTGGTCTGGGCTCGAATTTAATGATTTTGTAACATCCACTTGCCCTTTTACCAACCGGAGTTGGTCTGAGCTAGTGTTTGTCGATCCTGTAACATCCATAGGTTGATTAGAGAGCAACTCCTGCTCCTCGTCTGGAGTCCTCCCAACTATCTCTGCATCACATCCTGTAACATCCACACGCCCTTTTACCAATCGGAATTGGTCTGGGCTTGTGTTTGTTAATCCTGTAACATCCACAGGTTGATCAGCGAGCAAATTTTGCTCCTCGGGGGTTTCAGGATAGGTGAGCTCCGCTATGAAATCTGCTACAGCCTACCCTTTTAGTGATGATCGGGGTTCATAAATTATATCATATTCGCCAAGCTCTATTGCCCAGTACATTAATCTCCCTAATTTTTCTGGCTTGTGAAGGTCTTGTCTCAATGGCACATCGGTATATACTACTATCGTATGAGCTTGGAAGTATGGCCTCATTCTCCTACTCGCCTCAATCAGCGCCAGTGCCAATTTCTCCAGCCTTGGATATCTGACCTCTGCTCCTCGGAAGGCCTTACTTGTGTAGTACATTGGCTTTTGTACTCCATTCTCCACTCTGATCAACGCCGAGCTAACTGCATTCTCGGATACTGCAAGGTATAAATATAATTTTTCTCCCATCACCGGCCTGGATAACAGTGGAGGTGCTCCCAAGTATTTCTTCAAGTCTTGAAAACCCTTCTCGCATTCATCATTCCACTCAAAAGTCTTTCTGAGCGTTTTGAAGAATGGGAGACATCTATCAGTTGCTCGTGACACAAATCTGTTGAGTGCCGCTACTCGTCCTGTGAGACTCTGTACTTCCTTCTTCGTCGTTGGAGATCGCAGCCCTAATAGAGCTTTGATCTTTTCAGGATTTGCTTCAATGCCTCGTTGATTGACAATGTACCCGAGGAACATGCCTTCTCGTACTCCAAATATGCACTTCGTCGGGTTCAGCTTCATTTGATATTTATCTAGTTGGTCAAAAGTCTGGCTTAAGTCAACTAGATGATCGGCATCTTTCTTGCTTTTTGTCAGCATATCGTCAACATAGACTTCCATGTTGTCACTGATTTGTTCATTAAAGACCTTGTTCATCAGCCTCTGATATGTCGCACCTGCATTTTTCAAACCAAAAGGCATAACATTATAACAATAAGTTCCCCTAGGGGTAATAAAAGAAGTACTTTCCCTGTCTTCAGGTTTCATTTTAATTTGATTGTAGCCGGAATAAGCATTCATGAAGCTCAGCAACTCGTGTCCCGAGGTAGCATCCACCAGTTGATCAATTCGGGGTAATGGAAAGTGATCCTTTGGGCATGCTTTGTTGAGGTCGGTGAAGTCCACACACATCCTCCACTTGTTGTTTTTCTTCTTTACCATCACCACATTAGCTAACCAATCTGGATATTTAACATCTTCAATGAAATAAGCTTTCTGGAGCTTCTCGACTTCCTCCTGTATAGCTTGATTCTTCTCGGGACTGAATACTCTTCTTCTCTGCTTCACAGGCTTGATTTCCTTATTCACATTGAGCTCGTGACATAATAAGTTTGGGTCTATCCCAGGCATATCTTCATGACTCCACGCAAAAGTTTATCTTCTTCTTCTAAGGAAAGTTATCAATTCTTATTTTAATGAGTCTTCCAACGATGAACCTATTTGAGTAGTTCGCTCAGGGTGCTCGTCGTCCAGAATGATGTTTTCATTAGCTTCCACCACTTGACCCTTCACGAGTTGCGACTCATCTCGAGGATCCAATGTTTCAATTTCTGCACCTTCCTCCACTTGATAGGCCGTAGTTTTTTTCTTTGATTCTTTCAGTTCTTCTTGCTCGACGGATGAATAATAGCATTCCCGAGCTACTTTCTGATCACCTTTCACAGCTCCTACTCCAAAGTTTGTTGGAAATTTTAGGCACTGATGCACTGTAGATGGCACAACCTCGAATTTCTTCAATCCTACTCTTCCCATGATGATATTGTACGATGATTGGACATTCTTATCCATCACGAAGAAACGTATTCTTTCTGTTCGACAAGCAGGCCACGTACCAATGAATATATCCAACTTGATCGTCCCAAGTGGAAATACTTTCTCTCCAGCAAAACCGATGAGGGGTCAGTGGTAAGACTCCAGTTGAGATAGCTTTGGGTTTAAACTATCGTAACACGAGTAGAACATGATGTCTGCTGAGCTACCATTGTCGACCAGTACTCTTGAAATCATAACCTCCTTCATCCTCGTTTTGATCACCAATGGGTCATCATGAGGATATAGAACACCTGCAAGGTCGTTCTTTGAGAACCCAATGACCAACTTCTCCTTGTTCACCTTTCTTGGGCGATCTTCCTCAGCTAAATTTATTCGCTGAATGTACAAGCAAGCTTGAGCCTCACCGAGGTAAGCTTTTCTTTCTGCAGTGAGGTCTCCTCCTCCTGCATCTCCCCCTGTAATAACATTACAATCAAATGACCCAAAGCGTATTGAAAATACCTCTCGTTATGGCTGCCTTGGTTTCTTGGGAAGATCGGGGTCATCCTCTGGATCAACTTCATGGTTTCTCTTCTTGTTCTCCTCTGCTCGACGAGGAGATCTAGATCTCTCTCTAGTTCAGTCGTTGTTTCTTCTTTCGCCTCCCCGATCAACATACTTCGATAGCTTTTCTCGTCGGATGAGTGTTTCAATCTCATTCTGAAGAGCTATGCAATTTTTAGTCATATGGACATGATCCTCGTGGAACTCGCAATATTTCTCCCTATTCCTCGTGTCAGGGTCTGATTTCATTTTCTTTGGCCAATTTACCTCTTCACTGTTCTTAATTTCTTCCAGGACGTGGTTGATATTTGCCTTCAAAGGTGTGTAATTATCAAATTTCCTCAAGACTTCCCATGACGACCTATTTTTGGAATGTTTGTCACCACCATTGTTCTTATGCTCTTTCTTCTTAGCTTTATCACCTTCCACCTTGGTTTCTTTGGCGTCCATATTCTTCTTCGTAGACATAGCCTCCTCGGCGTTCATAATCTTGGACGCTTTTCCCATCAGGTCCGACATGGTTCGAGGTGGATCTTTGGCCAAAGTGTAGTACAACTTGTTCGGCAGTAGTCCACTCATCAAAGCAGTAATAGCTGTCTTCTCCTCGTAATCAATAACTTCAAGTTTCTCATTATTAAAACGAGTTATATAATCTCTAATACTCTCCCCAGCTTTTTGTCTAACACTTAACAAATGTGCTACTCGTTTAACTAGCTTTGCTCCAAAGCAGAAATTCCCAATGAATAACTCGGCCAATTGAAGAAAAGTTGAAATCTTACCCCGAGGAAGATTATTAGACCATATCTGAGCAGATCCGGTAAGAGTTCCCGAGAATGCCCTGCATCTCATCTCGTTTGGGACATCATAGATGTCGGCAACAGCTTGATATTGTTCTATATTAAGGACAGGGTCAGTCTTCCCATCATACTTGGGAGTCACAACAGGTGCTTTGAACTTTGATGGTGTTGGAAAATCAACAATATCCTGGACAAAAGGTGTTCCTCGAACAAAGGTTCATTGTAGAGGGTTATTGGCCTTAGCCATTTCCCCTAATCTATCCTCCAGCCTCTGAATAGATCCTTTCCATGCATAATTTCCTTCCTCGGGCCTATTGGTTCGAGAAACTGATCGCGTTGAAGTGGCTTCCTGGGATTTATCTCGACGAGCAGCTGGTCGGTCATATGATCCATCTTGACGAGCAGCTGGTCGCGACTGGGAAGATCCTTCCCTTAAATCTGATGGTCGTCGAAAGCTCCTCGACGCTGCATTAAGAGGACTTTTGTTCCTCCTAGGTCCTAATCGATCGAAAGGAGAGGCCCTACTTAATCTTTCCAAAGCGCTGGCCCTTTCTGGGGAAAAGGGTGACATGTTGTTTAGTATCTGTGGCTCGCACAGACGAAGTTCGTCCAGGTTGATAAGAAAAATCTTGAGATTCATCATTGCGATATGAATCATTACGCCTAGTACGCGAAGAAGGCGCAAGGGTATTTCTTTGGATGCTTCGTGGTCCGGAATGGGCTGATGCACCGCCATGGGGGGTTTGGATGAGTTGTCGCATTGTTTCTTGCATGTTGGTTTGGCCCTGAGCCAGACTTGCCATTATTCCAGTCAGATCTGGAATAATTGGTGGTGCGGATGGATTTGGAGGGGTTCTAGTGTTTCGATTGCTGGATTCAGGAATATCAGCCATTGGTAACGGATTGTTATTGGTGAGAAAACGATATTACTAGTCGTTCCCACAAACGGCGCCAATCTGTTGATGTAAAAAATTAGATCACTCTAATAATTCAATCACAGATAAATAAATGAGACAAAAGATTTTAAAGTGGTTCAGCCTTATAAGAATGGCCTACGTCCACTGTTGTATTATTGCTGTTTGTATAGGAATTCTCGATTATAAGTTATCTCAAGAAATTCCGATCTGGGGTCCGGATTTTGGATTCAAGTCCCCCTTACAATGAGGATTGTACAACGTATTTATAGCCTTGAGGCTGTCATCTGAAAGGGTGATACATTAAATGATATACATATGAAAGGGTAATACATTTAATGCCCTTTAAGCGTGTGCGTATAAATGATAAGCATTTAATGAACCAGTTGAACTGTTGGTTATCCAGCTATTAATTCTTTGTTCGAGATGCAGCTCGGACCGCCTAAGCTTCCTGGTATTTAAGAGTTCCTCGGAGAGGTCAGTTCCTCAGAGTGTATGAGTTCCTCGGAGAGGTCTGCTCCTCGGAGCGTATGAGTTCCTCGGAGTAACATGGTTCTTCGGAGCATGCGATCATCTCGAAAGTGCTTATTGTTGCCATGTAGATTGCCACGTGTCTTCATATGATTGATCCAAATCAACAGATTAAATTTGGTATCAACAGACCTCAACAGAGCATGCCCCAAAGATAGCTTCCCGCTTTAAAAAATAGATCAATTGGTTGATGTTATGACAACGCACAAAAGGATGAGTTTCCTGGATGCCTAATCTGGCTACCATTAGATTCCTTTATTCGGACCCGATCAGGATAAAACATCTTTTATAACCCCCATTGAGTTGTACTACTACAAGATTACGTCATTCAATCTAAAAAACACAGGGGCAACTTATCAAAGACTGGTTACCAAGATATTTACGAGATAAATGGAAGACACGATGGAGGTCAACATTGACGACATTCTAGTCAAGAGAAAGAATAAGGTAAACCACCTCACTGACTTAGCCAGAACTTTTGAGATCCTTGGGAAGTATTTAATGAAGCTTAATGCGAGTAAGTGTTCATTCAGCGTCCAACCCAAAAATTTATTGGGCTACCTAGTCAGTCAAATTGGAATTGAGGCCAATACAGACTAGATAGAGGCTATAACTAGAGTCCAGCCTCCTCAGACACTACAAGATGTTAAAAATCTCACTGGTATACTCCGACACTTAATCGCTTCATCTCTAAGTCTTTGGAATGATGTCGACCATTCTTTCAGCTCTTAAAGAAGCACAAAGGCCTCTTATGGAATGATAAATATTCACGAGATTTGGAAGAGATTAAATCTTACCTAGGCAATCCACCCCTGCTGGTGATTCCAAGTGATAGAGACCCACACTATACCTTTACCTGGCAGTAAAAGATCATGATGTAAGCTCTGCCCTGGTATGTGAAAAGGATGGAGGTCAGCGCTCAGTTTATTACTCTAGCAAAACACTTCTAGACACAGAATAATGGTACCTGCCTCTGAAAAAACTCGCTTATACACTAGTAGTCGCCTCGAGAAAGCTGAAGCATTACTTTGAATCCCATTCAGTAACTGTAATCACTTCCTACACCATTAAAGCCACTCTGCGAAATGCTGACCTCTCCGGTCGACTTTCAAAATGGTCGATCGAGCTTGGGAGATTTGATATCCACTTCCCACAAAGAACGGTGATTAATGTAGAACCATTAGTAGATTTCATTGTCAAATTTATAGGATCCCAATAAATCGACCAACTGGAAGTGGAGCAGTCAATAAATGAGGAAGCACAGTTTAAATACTGGACCCTATATGTTGATGGAACCTCTAATTCTCAGGGGTAATGAGTAGGGATCGTTGTCATCACCCGAGAAGATATTATTATTAAGCAAGGAATCATATTGGGATTTTAATCCTCCAATAACGAAGCTGAGTACGAAGTAGTGATCACTGGCTTGTACAAGGCCTAACTGTTGGGGGAAAAACACCTCCACGTATTTGGCGACTTGAAACTGGTCTCCAATCAATTGAGCGGGGACTTCAATGCCAAAGATGATAATATGGTAACCCACCTCACTGTAGTAAGAGGACTTATGGCAGGGTTTAAGAATGTGGACATTTAACAGTTCCCCCGGGGGCAGAACAGTCACGCCGATGCCCTAGCGGCCTTGTGCTTAGCAACTGACTCTAACCTAAGGAGAACTATTCAGAGAGAGTTCCTTGCGCAACCAAGTATTGACCAGATAGTCACAGCCGATTAGGTCCACCTTAAAGAATTAGCCCCCAGTGGAATGGATCCCATCACAAATTATCTTCGGAGCGACGCACTGCCCGTTGACAAGAGGTCGGTCCATTAGGTAAGGGTTAATGATGCTTATTTTTTTTATCTCCCCAGAAAGAAAACTTTACTAGAATTCATTTACATGTCCTTAACTCCAGTGCATCCACCCAAATGACACCACACAAGTACTCAAAAAACTTCACAAAGGAATTTGTGGGAGTCACGCAGGAGTAAGATCTATGGCCTTTCGAACAATCAAAGAAGGTTACTAGTGGCCTCATATGCAAAAACACGCAGCCATTTATGTTCGTAAGTGAGAAAAGTGTCAAAATCCCTCTCCTATGATCCAACAACCTCCCAACGACCTAAAGTCATTGACAAACCCATGATCGTTCGCACAATGGGGGCTAGACATAGTGGGACTATTACCTACCGCACTTAAAATATGAAAGTATCTGCTAGTAGGCCCAGATTACTTCACCAAATAGGCAAAGGTAGATCCACTGGCAAGCATTCGCAAATCAAATATGGCCAGGTTCATCTAGAAAAACATCATGACATGCTTTGGGGTGCCAGGGGCTATCATCATTGAACATGGCATCAAGAACCACTTCAATTATGTGGCGTACCCCAAAGTAATGGGAAGGCTGAGACTTCTAACAAAACCATGCTTGTTGGACTGAAAAAGTGGCTAAAAAGAGCTAAGGGTGCCTGGGTGGATGAACTCCCTCATATTCAATAGGCTTATCGTACCACCCCCAAGCGACCAACTGGGGAAACACCATTTGCGCTTGCTCACGAGATGGAAGCTATCATCCCACTAGAAGTAGGTCTCCTCATTATGAGAACTGCCTTGATCGACTAAGGCCTTAATGATGATGCCTTGCGCATTGAAATTGACTAATGAGCAGAAAGAGTAGGACATGATCAAGTTGGCTTCCTACCAATAGCAATTGGACACAACAAAAAAGTTAACCCGAGGAAGTTTCTAATAGGAGATTATGTCTTAAGGAAAGTCCTCGATAGTGTCGTAGGACCATCAGATGGTCCTGGGAAGGACCCTTCAAGAGTAATTAGAGAAGACCTTCAAGGACCATATCACTTAGAAATGCTGGAGGGTAGGGAGATACCCAGAGTCTGGAATGCATCCAATCTTAAAAATTTCTACTTTTAGTCTTCTTTATGTTTTGTTAGCACATTTAGTTTAAGCGAATTTTTATTTTGAAACTTATGTTACTCGACAAACAATTTCAATGAATAAAGTCCAATTGGCCCCTGCACTTTTAAATTCTTGATTTGTCTTGGTTGCATATTATTAGTACGCACCTTTTACAAATGATAACTCATTCGTGCATGGCTAAACTTATAGGATTATAACAAGTTGTTCAACTTGTTTTCAATCAGGGAACCTCACATACCGAATAGGGTTAATAGTAGCTATATCAAGTCAATAAAAGCGTTTCAATAACTACAACCCTTAAGTGCTTGTTACGCACGCAAGAGACCTCATGAGTTTCCCTGGCAACAATAAAGGCCCTACAGAGGATCCTTAGGCAGTAAAGCCAACTTAGATTGGTCGATATCTTTATTGGTGGCAGAAACCTGCTCGGTTGGATGGCCCAGTTACCAGGTGCATTCTTGCCATCATCTTACTCAGGCCTAAGGGAGTGTGATGGCACGACCTAAAAGGTAAAGTAGATGAAATGATACTACTAAGTTATATTGGATTGGGAGAATGCTCAAACACGTAAAAACGTGTGATTAATTCTAGTTTGTAATACCACTTATTCTGCTTAAAGACTCAAAGTTAGAAAACAAAAGTACTAGACTAGGTGAACAACAAATGACCCAAGGTGGTCAATCAATATTATTTGGTCAACAAGTATGAGGATTAATAAATCAATAACACATGTTTAGTTAGTATGGGCTCAAAACTTCAAAAATTGGTAAATAACTCTTTTTCATAAACTAGAATGGGAAGTTACATTTACATCAAAACTAGAGTATACAAAAGATTTATGATGGACCAAGATGGTGAGCAAGGTAGTCTGCAATGCACACTCTTCGACCATCATCTGGGTGTGGTACAAACTCTTCTTCATCATCTTCTAAGTGATCCTCCATAAAATGGATATGAATAGCATCTATTGGGATCCACCGATCATTCTGAAGAAGGGATTATGACGGTAGGCTGGGCAGTCGATCTAATACTTATACCACAGGTTTGATTCCTTAGACATTTTTAATTCCCTAAGGGCGTTAATCCACCCCAGGGAAAAAGCAAGGTCCTCTGCTTCCTTCAGTCTTATCGGGACGTTAGTCCAACTTTGGTTATAACCTTCTGCCTAGGCATGTCGAGGTCCCATTCAAAATAAGTGCCTCAACCTTATCATATCTCTTTGAAGTCTGACAATGATCGCATAAGCTCGTTAAATATCTCCCTCGAGATCAACAACATCTCTTTGAAAATCTTGGTTTTCATCTCAAACTATCCCAATACATGACAAAGAAGACCCTCGAAGCACTAGAGAGTACCCTGATGGAATGCTCTCCTTTATCCGAGCAACTTGCCTCTTCATCTCATCATTCTCCCTTTGAATTAACTCCAACACCTGATTGACTTTAGTGGCATCCAGGAGCTTGGCCTTCAAGGCATTCACTTCCTCCTAAACTGAAGCCCGATCTCCTCCATCTCTTCAACTCCATCTTTTAATTTGGAAACCAACTCAGCCTGATCCTTATATTATTACGTCCTAGTTTTAAAAATTTATAGATCTTTATAAAAGCTCTATGAACCTGGACACTGATGTTCGATCCTAGGATCTACCTTAATCGAGATCAGGAGGAATATACTAATCTTAATCAATAGGCTACAACCAATAAAATAAGCAATGGATTTGGCAAACATCAGTAACAGATAAAAGAAAAAGCAAGCAAGAAAGGAAGGTCTTCTTTTCCATTAAATATAAAGTCAGTAAGCACAAGTTTAGGGAAGTTATAACATAACACCAACACAAGAAAAGATGAAAGAAGCGAATCCTACTAACTCTAGGATCTACACCTGCTTAGAAGAAGCTAGCCCTTTCCCGTTATTAGCATCTCTGGAAGCTTGGTCGCCAGTAATAAAAATCGTACAAAGGTTCCTCACAGCTTGATCAACAGGGATATCTCCTACAGCTGGATCAATGGGCTCAAAATTAGCTTGAGTAGTAGGTTGGCCGATCGGAGGCTCCTCAACATCCATCGGATTGGATCCTGGCATATCCTTAGTGAGCAAATAAAAATTCGTAGGAACTGCAGCAATGACCAAGGCCTAGTCCTAGCCTTTTTAGAAACCTACATACTCGACATAACTTATCTAGCGCTCGACATCATCGTACGCTAACTCCCATCCATCATTATACCCACTGTATCTAACGGTCATAGCTGATCCCTCAATCTTCTCAACTATGGCCACCAGTTCCTTATTCTCTTCGGTAACCTTTAGCTTACCAAAACCCACCAAACTATAAGTAGCTTGGAGGTTGTCCAACTCTTTTATTGATATCTCCTTCACGATGGGCAAGGAATTCTCCTTCGGCTAGGGCCTTCTTAGAGTTCTTCAAGGCCATCTCCAAGTTGGCATTTATCTTCGACTGGGCATCCCGACTACACAGCAGAGTTATAAATCAGAAATAAACTAAAAAAGGAAAGAGAAACACGGATTAGTTTACAGAAATTAGAAAAAGGACTCTGAGAGGAATAAAGAGAGAATAGGGGACATACCAAAGTAAGTCCTTGAGCGAACTTGAGGACCAACTGTTTGGACCCCATCCTCATCGATCGCTCCTAATTGACAGTCAGCACAACCCTCTCTAGTAACTGAGGGCAAGCCGAAGAGAGTCATCCACACTCGATCCCTTGACAACCTGGAGGAGAGAAGGCACATAGGGGGATTTTAGCTCTTATTCCATATTTCTCTCATCTTCCTTCTTTCTCTCCTGCCCTTTCTTTCTCTCTCTCTCTCTCTCTCTCGATCCATCTTTTTCTTCTCATCTTTTTTTTCTTTCTCTCCACTTTGCTCTCCTTACCCTTGGTTCCATGTTTGGAACCTCTAGCCATAGGAGAGTCTCCTTATTTCCTCTTCAAATAATTTCTTTGATCAGATAATAAATCATCATCATCGTATTGAATGATCAGACACCGTCTCTTGGGTGGGTCCATCTCTTCTTCTTCTTTACCGGTTTCCTTCTCACTTCCTTCCTTATAATCCTCCTCTGATCCTTACTCTTCTTCTTCTTCTTCTTCTTCTTCTTCTTCTTCTTCTTCTTCTTCTTCTTCTTCTTCTTCTTCTTCTTCTTCTTCTTCTACTATCTATATAGGTTCAGAAGGACCACCAACCTCCTCCTCTAGAAGCTCTAAATGGGGGATTGTATCCACTGGCTGAGTAATAAAGCTATTAGTGGTATTTTTTATTCAAGCAAGTACGTTTCCACGTGAGGATGATCGACATCAGAGAGCCTCTCCATAACTTTCGAAGCCATCAATAAGTCAACAACATTTAGCTCACGAGGAGCATGTTCTCAATTTTTTTCTTTAGCACCAAAATAATAAAAAAAATAAATGAAATCAAGAAAAGCAATCGAGAGGAACGAGCGAACGAAGAACTAAGGAAGATATAGTATCCTTAATCTATGATTCCTCTCCAAAGGTAGGGATCCGAGGTTCCCTGAACCTTATTCCCTTTGACTGTGGAGGATATTTCCAATTCCTAGTAATGAAGCCCTGGTTCCAATAGTCCGTGTGGGATTTAGTAAAATACATCACCGAAACCCTGTCAACACTCCTCGCCTTTAAATATAAGATTCCTTCTCTTGTGTGCGGGAATACATAACAATAACAGATTTCTATGAGCTCTAAGTTAGTTCCATATAATTCATTTATCATATGTACTCCATTCATGATTTTCTAAACATTTGGAGTAAATTGAGCAAAAAGAATGTCAAAATATCTGAAGAATCTAAAAAACAGAGGATTGGGGGGAAATGTCAAACCCCCCTGAGAAATTAACAGAGTATGAATCTAGTGATCATCATATATTGTACGAACATTTAGAGTAATTAGAACACACTCAATATCTACCCTATCAGGAATATTATAGCATGTTCTGAACTCATAAATTGACTTATTATCAAGTCTTACCATTAGTACGACAGGGGAAAGGAAACCCTGGATACAGTTATGAACTAATTTGAAGAGGAAAAAAGATTGAGAGAGTGAAGAATAGAACTTACAAGTACTAGCAAAGTTGTGAGAAAGTGTAGAAGAAGGATAGCTCTGATTTTGAAGTAGAGAAAAAGAGGGGAAGGTTAGAGGCAAATTGTGCACAGGATAAACTAAAATTAGTGAACTGACGATTAAGTTGCACACGAACGGGTTTCAAATATCCTAAATGATGAGTCACGCCTCCCCAGGAATATCTCAACTCTTTAATTTCCCCGAAGGACAAGCGTACCCCCATCAGCCCTCATGATTTACAAACATGCCATGCCGATTTTGGCACTGTTTCAATCCTTGGGCCCTGGACATGCATAAAATATATTGGCACAAACTGTCAGCACAAAAATTTTAGGGGCAATTATGGGGACCCATTTAACATAGCTGTCCGACCCAAATCATAATTTAATTATCACATGAGTATTCCAAATACACAAAACACTTATGAATATAATTAAATAAGTTACCAATAATACCAGAAGAGATATTCAGGTTCTCCTTAATATATTCAGTGTGTTAATTGAGTTCCTTGTACAACTCAATCTCTACTTTGATGTACCTATAAATGGTAGTCCCTGGCTTGGGGAAGGGGAATGTAACTTGGAATATTGAGAGATGCTATAATAGATCAACAACCTCTCCGTGGACATAAACAAGTTGTTGAACCACGTATATCATTGTTGTATACGATCTTTAATTTTTGTTCTTTGTGACTATTTTCGTGGATCTCTTTATTATGATATTTCTTATACTCACATAAATAATAACTGAATACAAGTCTGATATCCTATCTACAACAGAAATGGATGAAACGTCTAAAAAATGATCCATAGCTTCCATTGGCAATAACAACATATCCCTACTATCCCAGCTACTGTTGTTGCGCACCTGAGGCGTAATAAGAAAAACAAGAAAAGATAGGAATGTGTGGGTCAGACTCCGTAGAGTAAAATATTTTTCGTAAGTAAATAATTGTTGTATATTGTTTAAAATCACAGTGTTTTACTTTCAATATTTAATGATCAGACTCAGTCGCGATAAGCCTCACATCTTAACTACATTGCGTACCTAAAGCGTTCATTTTAATTATCCTAATCAATTACTCAGTCTAACAAGGATATTCAACTAATGTGTAAGACCAACCCCACTAATACTCTCTATTGGCTAAGTCTAACTACCTCCACTAGGTATCCATTTATAAACAAGATTTTAGTGACACAATTGCTGATAAGCACCCAAAATTGTACATTTTATACCCCGAATAGATGTACTTTAGTTGCTAATTCTCGACAATACGGGTCTTATGTGCTTAAATGTTTATTTTGTAGGCCGAATGCACGTTGCAGTGTTCAAATGCGTATTTCAAGGTAATTGTGCGTTTTATGGAGTTAAATACCCTTGTCCCCTATCCTAGCCTACCCCAACCCGAACCTAAACCTTGCCTAAACCAACCCTGAACCCCGTGTGTGTCTAATTTGTCCCTTTTTAATAATTTTTAGATTTTTAGTTTGAGTCATTTTATTTTTAGGTTTATTTAGAATTTTTAGATTCTATTTTCTATTTTTATATTCTATTTTTTATTTTTATTAATATAATTTTATTTTATTTTGATTTTTATTAGCTTTTAGTTTAGTCCTATTTTATTAGGATTAGTTATAGGATTTTATTTTTAGTTTATTAGATTTTATATTTTTGGACTTTTGTTTTCATATTTTATTAGATTTTTCATTTTTTATTTCTTTTATTTTTTAGTTCTTAACTACTTAGGATTTTATTTTTTTAGGTTTTAATATTTTTATTTTTTATTTTATTCTTAGTTAGATTTAATTTTTATTTTTTAATTTTATTTTTGTTAGTCTTTATTTTTTTAAGGGTTCAAATTAAATACACACACATAACAAATTCCTAACCCTCAACCCATTACCATACACTATCCTACACCTAAACACAACCCTCACCCACACCATTTTACCCTACACCCCATACACCCTATCACTCCCCACTACATCTTCTCCAACAAGCCAATAACCTTTCTCTCTCCTTTCTCTTCCACCATTTTCAAACCCACCAACCATATCAACCCTTCTCAAAAACCCATCACCCAACAAACCAAAATCGCAAACACCCACCTACCTGTCATCCTCGGCGCGATCCCCCTGCCACCGCCGGCAGACCCTTCCCTAACCCGTCGTCGGGTGCCGCCGCGATGACCCACTCCGGTGGCGCCCAGCTGTACCCTCAACCGCACCCTACCTCTCTCTCTCTATGGAAACCCATACTCGACCTTTTCGATTCCGAACACCTCTACCCTAGACACTCGCCGGTAACCAGCCCCCTTCCTTCGTTCGGCGAAACCGGCAGGCAACCTCACCACGTCCCATTCCCGATCCAAGCCGTCCGGACCTCCAGCCCTCACGTTCGAACCCAAATCCTTACCCGAAACAAAACCCTTTACCCATCCATCTTCAATCGAACCTTAAAACCCATGTCAAAACCCATTTCCCATTTCTCTACAAGTCACGACTTCCTCTACCTGCCAATCAACAAAGCCAAACTAAAAGCAAGACCAAATAATCCCATGTGACTTAAACCCCATTTAAACCATTTTACCCAAATACCCCCAACTAACTTAATTTCCCATTACCCAAAAATACCCTTGTAACAAATCTGATTTGTTCATTCCTATCCACTCTTCCAATTATCCTCACATCTCTCCATTCCCATGCACACTCAAGCCAATTCCCAAAAATACCCCCATGCTCCATGTGCCTACTATAAATGGAGATGAGGACCATTTGAAGTTGAGATCTCAAATTTAGTTTCAAGCTTGGTGTGATAAAATTCTCTCCACCCCTCTATGTTGAGTATTTGCATTTTTAGCAAATACCTCAATATAGAGGTGTGTAGTGAAAATTATCTCTAGGATAAATTTCACCCCACCCCTCTATTATGAATTTTTGCATTTTTAGCAATTAATTCAAAATAGATCATTCTTTTATATTGAGATTTTGCGTTTTTAGCAATTATCTCAATATAAAGTAATGATGTAGAATTTATTTTTTTGGATGAGTTCTAATGTACAAATTTATAATGTTAGGATTTTCATTTTTAGCAAATCTCTTTTATTATTTAATTGTCCATTGTGAATTCATTCACTATCCTTTTTATTTTTATTTTGTAATTTTTAGTTTAGATTCAAGGGCTTTTAGATAGGAAATTCTAGAGAGAGAATTGTAGAGAAAAACACCATTTGTAAATAGTTTTATTTTATTCTTTTTATTTTCGTTAGATATTTGTGAGTGTAAATATTGTAAGAGAGTTAATTGAGTGGATATTTAATTTCAAATCACTTGGATGCTCAATTAGAGGGATTGTAAGCTTCAATTTGGAAGAGTAGAGTTCAACATTCTCAAAGAGATTTGGTCTGCTTGTTCTATTCCCTTCTATTTTATTTTAGTAGCCTTGATTTTTTTTCATCATGTTTAATATCATGTTAGGCTAGAAAACCCCTTTCAAGGGGTGGGGTGAAACCCTTATTTGATATTATTTTAGTTTAATTAGTTTGATTACTTGAAATTTCCCTTTGAATGTTAATTTTGATCCCTCACCCTTAAATTTACGCCTCGAGAGAGGGTAAATGATTTTCGAAAGAAAATTGAAATTCTAGTTATAATACCCATTTTAGATTCGAACTAGAGATAGGGGTTTCTTAAGTGGGGTATTATAACTTGAATTTCAACTCTAAATTTATTTTCTAAGATTTACATAAATTTTAATTGATCGATCCTAGCAGGTGATTAATTAAAAGAAGTGTAGATCTATTTTTATAGAGTTGTGGGGTGTTAAACTTAATTTTCTTAAAGATTACGATTATAATTACCCTTGCAACGAAAGTTGGTTTGTAATTTTGATATTAATTTGGGAGAATTCAAATAATTAAATTAATTAATTAGAATAACTCAAATTTATGGTGTAATCCCATTCCTTGATTGTTCTCACAATTATTTACCTCACTTTATCTCTTATTTTAGTTTAGACTTTATTTTTCATTTTAGTAACTTCCTAGTTAGTTGTTATCATATCACATTTAGTTTAGTTTAGTTTAGTTTAGTTTAAATAATCACCTCACCCTATTGTTTTAATATTGAAGAAGCTAAAAAAATTAGAAAAGTGAAAAAGCACAAAAAGAAAATAAAAAGTGAATTACAATTGTGTTCCCTTTGCTTTACCTCCTTGGAAGTGGATTGATACCCTTACTTACCTCTACACTTGAGTTGATATTATTTTGTAGGTATTTGAGGTTTTGACTAACTTCAGTTTCAACAACGACATACAAAAAGCAAAGTTATCACGTGCTATAATTCAAATAATTATGAGATAAACATACATAGCCCCACCCATGCTATAAATAGATATACATGCTATATCATATAAGCATAAATATATATCACTCACTATATAAGTATAACTGTATCCTTAGATCTTGGACATCATGGATATATTCCTCGTGTGCTATCCGACCCCAGGCATCACACTTCATACCGAGTCATCATGTCAGAATCGTACCACCGATCCCAAACCAAAATACATACAGTGGAGGCAGTCATAAACATACGCGCGAGGGTTACAACCATACCACTTTACACCCCATCGATCTACAGATCAATACCTATACTCACAAATGGATAGTGTCCATGAAACAGTCCTATGACCTGCAGAATTAGCCAAACACCTACTGGTCAGCACCAGGGTAAACTTCCCACCACGCACAACCTTCTACGATAGCACCCCTGAGTAGGGATGCTTAAATAACAGAAGTAGCATAAACACATACATATATACATGTTAATATTAATGTATAGATAATAATCAATGAAGTGGTATACATATGCCACCGTGCACAATTCATCCAAATCGTGAAGTTCCACACAACTTCCCGATTAATTACTTAACTAGTTCCTTACTCAGGCACCCTGGTTTATTATTTAATTCTCACTATTAACTTTCAGTGAAAATGTATTTTTAATTAATTATCCACTCATATGGATAAGCTCCCAGATATTCGCTTGAGTTCATAAAAATCCTCGAAACATTCCCACGATCCAATTTGGCCCTAACCCACGGGTTATTCGAACGAAAAACAAAGCCCATTAGAATGACAAACCATACATCAATTTCATCAACTATGAATTTAGATTAACAAGGACGATACATCAACAAGGTGTTATAATCATTCTAAACACAATCGTGCCTAAAATAAATTACATCCCAAAAATTTTTAACTAAAGATTTCGGTCTCGGATACCCTTTCATATAAAATTCATAACTAATTAAAAAAAATAAAAAAATATGAAACTGGCGGCCACGCATTCGTAATGAAAATATATAATTCCATGACCCAAACTAAGGGTCGTTCAAATGAATACCAACCTCGTTCGAAAGAAAAATCCTCGTTCAAATGAGGTTCTAATAAGGTTCCAATGAGATTCTAGAAAATGGACCCGAAGACCTCTTTCTTAGTCTAAATTCATCCCAACCTCCCAACTTTGTTTCTAAGGTTTTCTATATCCAAATTCCCTTAATTTTTGTTCATAGATTATCCATATAACCCAATCCCATTGATATAAAAATAAATGTAACATAGAAAACATCCAGATTCAAGATTTCAACCCATCTCTCAATTTAATCATCAAGATCTTATCTTCCATCTAAGTTCATTCTTCCCTTCCATTAAAACCCATATTTTTTTTCAATATAAATCAACCCAAAAATTTGTTCATGTAATCATTATCAATAGTCTTCTTTATTAATCATCAATTTCAGTTTTTCGTAATTTTCTAACATTAATCGAGAAAGTAGTCAATTGTAACTAAAATGTGACATAAAGCAAGTATTTACTTGCCTCAATGGATTACAAATTAGAGGTTTTTCAATTCGGGTTGAATCTTCCCTTCAAGATTTTTCCTCATTCCCTATTTTCTCTCCTCCAGGGTTCTTTTCTCTCAACCTCTTATTTGAAAAGTGAAAGATGGGTTGTTATCCACCCTCCCAAATCCTAGTAAGCCTTCTTAATAGTTCAATCCCGTTTTTCTCCTTAATTAATAATATAAAATGACCTTCTTGCTATTATATGACCCTATTTATGTCTAAAAATCTCCTGGAACCCAAACGCAACACCTGGGTACCTATTTTGAACTATTTCAACCCTTCTCGGATCACTAGTGCACTCGAAAAGGTCCTATAAGTCCCCAACTCTAATTATACTAATTTTCATTATTCGGGTCCGAAACGTGTGTACCCTATGAGTCTCCAATTATTGATCCGTCGATGTAACATCCTATCGACCCATCCCCAATTTGACCATCGATAACACTCATACGCGACATATAATAAATCATATAACTATTTACTTAACACACAAGTGAAAAATAATTCTAATAAATATTAATCCTTTGTCTCATTAATAAATAGTTACTTATTTTCAATTTAATTTTCTTCCCATTAAATTAAGAAAATAAAGCAATTAAAAATAAAGGTGTTACATTCTCCCCTCCTAACAACGGAATTTCGCCCTCAAAATTCAAACGTACTTTCCACAAGGAGCTCCAGATACTTCTCCCGCATATCATCATCACACCATGTCAATTAAGTAATTTTATGGTGTGTCTTTTGTACAGGCACTAATGACACTACCTTTGACCGAAGCGTACGCTTGTTATGATATATGATGGAAATGGCTCTCTCCTCGTATGGATACAAGTCAATCTCTTCTGGCGGTATGTGCTACTAAGCCAAGTCACTCCTTACGATACTTCTTCAATGATGATATATGGAACACGTTGTGAATCCCGTACAAATGCTATGTCAAGGTGAGCCTATACGCAACTGGCCCAATTCTCTCGATACCCACATACCGAGATTCTAACCTCCCGCCTTCACAATGGGAAATACTCACTTTAACACCTGAACACTCACGTCAAATATCAAAATCTTAAGTTCACAACGATGCAACTCCTCCAATGATCCTGAGCTACCTAAAAATGACTCCTGATTAACTCAATCCTTGTTGACGTATCCTGAATCACATCCGCCCTGAGAATCTTATTATCCCGCATCTCTAACCAACCAGAGGGCGAACGATAAGGTCTCCATTATAAAGCCTCCATAGGCACCACACTAATAGTGAATTGGTACGAGTTATTATCCACAACTCTACCATTGGTAATTACTGCTCCCAATTACCCTTATAATTCAGAGTACACATCCCTTGAACATCCTCCAACATCTTAGTCACCCCCATCTACCTATCGGTCTATGAGAAAAATGCATTGCTCAAACGTAACTCCTTCCCCATTACCTCCTGATAACCCTATCAGAGGTGGGACACAAAGATCTTATCTTGATCCAAAAAAATATTGGTCATCACTTCATGGCTACTAATTCTCTTTCTTCCAAAAAATGTTGGGAATTACTGCACTGTCATGTCATTCACCCAAATTTGAATAAATTCTCCACTTTAATCAATCGATCTTAATAACCTAGAGGTAATATTTACCCCTCCATGGCGTTGGTTGCCCAAAATAAACCCCATCAGTATACATACCCATTCCATAACTGTAATCATCAATTATTGTGAAACTCTAGTTAATCGACTAAGATCAACCTTCTCCATCTAATGAGTGGTGCACCTGGAGACAAACTTCGTTATGTCTCGCCCCACACCGACCCTCACATCCTCTATCCCAAATTATGTAGTACATTTTATTACGTTTCCTTGGGTATACCAAAAACTGTGACCCATGTGTCTGCTCCAAAATTGTGCACATCTTATGCCATTCTCGTCTGGTATAATCAACTTCCTATTAATGCTCAAGCCTCCCACATAACTTAAGTGAATATGAATCCATTCTACTTCCTAAAACTGTTAGATTCTCACATGGAAATAAGGATCCCTTGCATGTGTCTTCACGGCCCTTTAACCCATCTCGGGTGTGATATCTCTCTTTGCTATATATATGTCCAGACTAACTTCTTACTCTAACAAAGTTCACTCGACCTTATTACTCAAGCTCTGTTGCTAACCGTCTATAGGCATATAGTGTAGATAATTTACCTTATATTGGGAGATACTGAATATCGATCTAACAAGGGCACCCGTACATAAATGCACAAATACGACATATGCAACTTATATATACCAAAATTGACCCAGTATGCGCTGCATAAATATTCAGTAAAGGTAGGATCACTTACTCAACTAATCACGACCCAATTATTCTTAATATTTCCCCACTTATCAACTAATGGCACAAACATTCCCCTATGCTTTCTACATAGCACTACCTAGTTCCGCTGGCCTTAAATCATATATTAGCTCTCCATTCGAAGTGTTATCAACTCACTTGTAATGACTAACGTAATAAACCAATGCCCTAGAGCCTCACAAGGTCTCCCAACTCTCGATACTTACTAAGGTTCATAGTGGGACGTCTCGAAAGTAAAATCCAAACAAGGAACCCCCCAATACACTACTAGTTAGCGGTGTCAGTTCACGAGATCTGTTAGGACCAAAGAAAATTACTGGAGCACTAAAAATTCAAGTTACCCAAAGTACTAATTCTAGTCCTTAACTCACACATCTCTTAAGCATCCATACAATATGGTATTCACACTATCACTAAGTCCCCAATGCTAAGTAAATAACTAACTCAATTTCTCGGTTTAACGGTAACCCCAATATCCCTTGAATCACACCAGTAAAGTTCCTATGCATGTGGATCAAATAGAATGAGGCTACTATGCTCTCTGAAGTCTCCTCCCCAATATAATATAAGCACAATATCGACCCTCACTCAGAACTAGACATCACAAAAGCAACACACCCTGCCCTGGAATAGAGAACACGATAGCCTTACTGTAGTAATCCACCATCGCTAACCAATCCTTACCCAGGATAACATCATACTCGTACATATCTAAAAACAAGTAGATCCACTAAAACATATCCTCCCAATGTCCACAACCACTCCCCCTACAGATGGAACAAAAGAAATCCCCACTACCCAATGACAAATATATACTCATAATAATTATACTAACGCTACATCCATTAAACCCGTATCACGTGCGAATCTAGGGCTAACAAAAGACTATGACGCACCCGCATCACAAAAAACTTGCCCCATTTACCCATGGATAGAAAGTACACCCTCAATTGCTAATGACACTGGTTGTTCAACTCGTTCACAAACGTAATACTCATGCCCAAACATCCCTCAGAACTGCTTCACATGTAGGGTACACACGTGTCGTACCCGAATAATGAACAATTAGCATAATTAGAGTTGGGCGACTCAGATTACCTTTTTGAGTGCACTGGAGATCCGGGAATGGCCGAAATAGTCCAGAATAGGTACCAGTGTATTGTTCTTGGGTTCTAGGTTTTTTTAGACATAAATAGGGTTGTATAATGGCAATAAGGCGATTTTATATTATTAATTAAAGAAAAAAAGGGATTGAACTATTGAGTGGATTATTAGGCTTTGGGAAGGTGGATGACAACCCACCTTTCGCTTTTCAAAGAAAAGGTTGAGAGAAAAGAACCCTAGAGAAGAGAAAAGATTCAAAGATGAAGGATCGTAAAGGGAAGATTCAACCCGTATTGAAGAACGTCAAATTTTTATTCCATTAAGGCAAGTAAATACATGCTTTATATCTTATTTTAGTTGTAGTTAATTACTTTCTTGATTTATGTCAGAATATTAGGATTTTAATTATGAAAAATTAGAATTGATGATTACTAAAGAAGTCTATTAATAATGATTACATGATCTTCAATGATTAACAAATTTGGGTTGGTTTGTATTGAAAAAAAAATGGGTTTTAATGGAGGGGAAGAATGAACTTAGATAGAAGATAAGATCTTGATGATTAAATTTAAAGATGAGTTTAAATCTTGAATCTGAGATATTTTCTATGTTAGATTTATGTTTATATCGATTGTATATGGATGATCTGTGTATTAAAATGTCACATACGTAATTCTATGCTTTAATGGTAACCATGGAATAATAATATAACATGAATAATTGAAGGAAAATGGAAATTAAATGGTTTTATTATTTGTGGTGGGGGGTGGGGGTTCTTAGCATCTTATTACATTCACGAGTCTACATCAAACAAAAGTACATTTATTCTAAGACGCCCCTCAAAACAGGAAATAGTAGAAAACATAATGGAATCGCAAGAGCTGATAAGCTGCCGTAGAGACATTCTAGCATGGACTACAATACTTGTCTGCTACTGCCCACACGTATGTTACTGAAATTCCTTTTCGGGGTAAAACTGAGTAAGAGTTCATAGGTGCGGGTGATATTCCTCCTTCTTCGAGATCATTGTTCATATGAAAGGAAAATAATTAAACTGATATGCCAAGTAAATAATTTCATTTCTATACAAGGAGTGAGTAAAATATATTATCAGAATATAAATGGGATTTAAATTATGTAGATATTTGTAATACCCTAACCTTTATTTTTATTTAAATTGAACTATTTACGTGTCAAAATGCCATTTTACGGACTATTAATAATTTTCACGATGCTTACAACCTGTACGTATATCCTATAGCATGAAAATAGGGTCGACACATTTATTGTCTTATTCGAAATAAGTTTTTTTCATGTAAACGAATAGTATAAAGATATTGAAATGGATTATTTTGAATTATTATTCAAATAATTAGCGTAATACAAAAAGTAATGTCAACGTGAAAATAACACTGAAACGTATCCTACACGTTCCAATACTAATTTATAGTTGGATGAAATTTCAAGAATTATAAAATATTATACCAAAAAGAATTATAATTGAGTACCAGACACTCAGTTGAATAATTATCCAACTGACTGTGTACTGACTGTGCAACTTAGGAATACTATAAGTAGAGGTCTGTTCCTACAAAAAAAATTACCCCTCTTCTCTTTCCATTTCAAAAACTTATGAAATGGTTCAGTTTCTCTTTCTTAGAGAAAAACCTCACAAATAGCAAACCTCTGCTCCTTTATATTTCAAAACCCCACGAAGTAACCCCACTACCAAAACCTCTCTCCCTCACCCCGACCTCCCCCTCTCCTTCTCCACTGCCAACCAAACTTCCCTCCAACCCTCTCTCTCTCCCCTCTACCTAAACGAAATGGTCCATTTTTCCCTTATTGTATTTCATTTTTTATTTTTCTTCTATTTCCTACTGCCATTAAAGAAGCTCAAAGCTTCTGTGCGTGTGTGTGAATTAGAAGCCCCGACCACCATAGCTATGGGTGGCGACCATAACACCATTTTTTGGGATAAGCCATGGGTGACGACCATAACAACCCTATATTCACGAACTATTCCAAGTCAATTTCGTTGGATTGTTGTTTTAGGGTCAAATTCTGCCATGACTCGATTTATTTTTGGGTAGTGTAAATTGGGTATAGTAATTTCAATTGGATATTGATCGAGTGTTATTTTTATTTTGAGTACTCGTATGTACTCGGTTATTTATAAATTTTCGTAAACATGAACACGTACAAGTAATCGTATTTGTTTTCTAAGAATGTGTATTTGACTCGGTGTCATTTTTCTATTAAAAATATATTTTATCTAGTTACAATACCAAACAACTCGAGGTTATATCGTCGTTATAACCCAGACTATATTACGACCCATATTTATTAAAATTGTGATTATGTAGGTGTTAGCCTGTTGTGTTGGTTAATTTTGGAAGTGGCACGACCACTAGATTATTGTCTAAATAAGGGGGATTTTTTAATTTTTTTTCTAATTTTATTTTACGTCATTAAAAGTAAATAATAATATTAATATATTCGAGGAATATAAATGAAAATCATAAATGTCAACTTTTATCGGATCAAAATTAATAATGGATTTTGAATCTAAAATTGTTGTTTATTCAAATTGAAATTATATTTAAACCACTCGAATCGTTTGATTCCCTTTAACGATTATTTTTTGGAAAACTCTTATACGGAGATACGTATTATTTATTTATCAACAAAAGGAAATTGTTGTACGATTTTACAAATAAGACAAGTTATAGCCCGATTTCCCTGACTGTTTTGAACCTTTTACTTGTCAAACCGTCTATATAAATTTGGACTCGTGTAAATTATCACTTATCAGTTAACGTAATATATTTTTATTATTTCGACCCATAAACTGGATATCGTAGTTCGAATTATACACGAAATTCATATATTACATACCGTCATAGAATAAGTTATATTCATATTTACTGAATGACGTAAGAGATCATAAACCCCAAACCATCGTTTCCCAAGCACCGATATAACCACTCTCATTTAAACCCTCAAGCACAAATGACTACAAGAACTACAATGCAACAACGAAAGATCCCTGAATGACAACGTAAAGCTTATAAAAAAAATAAGTAGGTTTTTCATACATTTTCAATAATATACTTTGCGTATTTGGCATATTTCTATTTATATCATTATTTACTAGATCCTATTTGCTCTTAATGTGTTCATGTTATTATACTTCCATACTATATATTTTGTTAACCATCGTCAGTATTTGAATTTATCACCAGTATTAAAACTTAAACTAAAGATCAATTTTAACCTTTTTCATTTAATAACTGATATTATGTTTCATATTGATTATGTTACCCTTGAACTTTTGTGCCATTTTACTGTAATCATCAATGTTAACTAGGAAGCAGACTCGTGTGTTTTCCCACGAAACTTCTACTTGGCCTAATGGTCTTAGATGATTGAGAGCCTTGATTATTGCTACATACGTACGAGTGTAACTTAGCTAGTGAGACTAGCCGATTACTTTTCCCCAAAGGTTTTGGGTTGATTATTATTTTGGTTTTACTAATGGCTTACTTATTTCTACACCCCTTAGTGGACTGGTAAGTATGGGATTATTAGTTTAAAGATCCTTGACTTTCTTATATGATCCATAACATAGTTACCATGAAGCCTTGTTCCATTATATTTACGCCAACACTGATTTTCTTTATATAAACCTTAATGAACTAGTAAGTATGGTATTATCAATTCAACTTTCTTTACATAACTCTTGATGAGCTAGTAAGTGTAAGATTATCAGTTCATACTCCTTGATTTTAATTAAGGGTTATTATGATAAAATAATTGCTTCCGCTTTATTTGATAAACAATGAATTCCGTGCACATTCCAAATTCTCTTTATATTTATACTTGTTATTGAAATCGTAGAGCCTATTTAATCATTTTGATGATTCGTTTCCTTCCGGTTATTTTTCCCAGGAACCAATAGGAAATGATAAATACTTTAGGAATTATATTGCAGCAGTTTGAGATATACAGAGAAATCATAGAAGAATAAACCTTTTGAATTACAATATAAGAAAATTTATCTTTATAAATTTTTAATTACCATAGTATGCATGACTTAATTATGATTTAGTATTATTTCAAGATAACATTCCCCCCGAGAAATCTGGGTGTGACAAGTTGGTATCAGAGCCAAGCTTAAGTAAGCCTATGCGCGACCTAAGTTAAGTTTGTGATAGGAAAGTCTCCTAAAGTTATAAGGATAGTAAGGATGAAATTCTTAGACATACATTGGGAATATTGATCTTCAAGTTACATGATGAGAATACATGATAGTAGGATATTTCTGGGGAAATATTATAAAAGATAGAAGTATAGTTTCAAGGTTGAGATGATTAAATGATTATGAGAAATATTCTAGAATTATAATTTCGAAATTATGATTGCAGCAGATACACAGATTCTATTAGGAAAAGTTGTTAAGGACTGAGGATTATCAAGATATGATTGAGGATTTACAGATATACTATGAAAAGCTACCTTCATAAGGGATTATATACAATATACTCCTCAAGTCTATACGTATAGCACCATTCTGCTGTCTAAACTGTTCATTGACCCTCCTCTCGAAATGATTTACTTCATTGGGAATTCCAAATACTTTCATCTTTGAAAGTTATCACACCTTTATATTGACCTTTTATGATCATTTTTTGCATTGTACTCTTGTTATATGGTAAACTATTCCTATTAGATTACGAGACTAAATTGATTGTGTTAGAAAGGTACCTGAATAAGCTTATATTGGAGAAATTATGAACGAATCTTCGATGAGAATTGGAAAATTTTCTTTTTGAAAAAGTAAAAGTATCAGAAAGGTTAAGTTGAATCGTTATACTATTTAGAACGTAACGACATCACTTATTAAATCATATTCTGCAAACAACATTTTTCCCAAGTTCTACACACCCTTGAGATTGAATTATTATTAATAAACCACTACCATGTACCTTGACAACTATTATCAATTATTTTTCAAAGTTACAGTGATTCAGGAGATCACTGAAATATTTAATATCTCGAGAAAGAGTATGGGATTCATAATGAAATAAAATTTCCTATCCATAAACAACTATAATAGTTGTGATTGGATAAAAGTTTATCTAAAACCTTTATATGATTTTAACACCACGGGTGTATTGGTTTCTTAAACCATATTTTCAAAGAAATTTTACTTTGAAAGCTAGAAAATCTTGCTAAATGAGCAATATAAATTTTGACCCATAGTAGGTGATTTTGACTCAATATTATTTCACGAAATGCTCATAACATTATTTGATAACCCTCGATACCTTATGAACTCCTTTGTGATGTTCAGAATATGTTACACTTGATATAATTTTAAACCTCTATTTTAATATTGGAACAATATGCTCAAGTTAACCTGATTCTATTGAATCTATATTTTTTTTTACATAATATACACTATAACCAGAAAAAAAAACTATCGTTATACCCATGGCAGTATTATTTTCCTGTAGGACTTGTATTATGGAGTGCCTAGTTTTATTTATGCCTCTCTTCGAAGTTTTGGCTTGACCATGTTACTATTTCTTCAGTTATCTAGATTGATTATCTCTAATTATTTGGACTAATTTATCTGTAATATCCCACCCCGATAAATTAATTAAATTTTATATAGATTTTATATGAGGAGGAACTAATTATAAATTATATAAAGTTATGGGTAACAAATTGGAATAAACAAAGATAATTCTTAGGATAGGAATTATAGAATTATTAATTGTAAGTTAGTTAAACTACCTATGCCCCTTCTAAGACTTTGGAAGGTGATTGGGGCAAAACTGCAAATTTTTAAAGATGGTCGTTCCAACGACGAGAAAAGGCATTTGAACGATGTTTGATATAGGTCAGATTTGCTTCGATATTTATGTTGTCTTAATGTTAGCCCTTAGTCAACTAAGTTATTGAAATATAAGCACTCTAAGACCGAATATAGGAATAGTTTGTGAGGATAAGGCTTCTTTAATTGGTGAACATCTCAAAGTTTTGGATTATAAGAGAGGAAATCATGGAATGAGAAGGGGAAAACTCCATCAGAATGTAAGTATCTTTCTCCCTAACTTAAGCCTCCCATGGGATCTAACATATTGTCGAGTAATCGCCACCTCCTCCCACACATTCTAAGCCTTTACTCATCCATTGTAGACTATATCCTAAATAAACCTTGAAACCCTAGATAACCTTTTTATAATGTGGCAGAAGGATGTTCTTGATGTTTTGAGCATTTGAAGATGCGGTTTGAAGAGGGTCATTCAAACTTTCATGGATCCAACTTTGAAAGGGCTTTTAGAGACCCCCTTGAGGACATCTTTGGAGGTGAAGGTACTCCATCTTCTTCAACATCTCCACCATATTTAGAGCTTATTTTGAGGTGGGATGAACTACTCTTTATATATAAGACTCTATTTGGTGTATATTGTGGTCTTGCTGTTATTGAATGTTAAAGAGTAGGATTAGTAGGTAAATAATAGTTTATTTCTAATAAAAACAAATAATGGACATTTTGATGGAATAAAAATGTAAGAAAATGCTATTTTAGTGTGTTGATGACAAAAATAAATAGTGGGTATTTTTATGGAAATGTAAGAAAATATTATTTTAGTGTGTTTATGATAAAAATAAATGATGGATATTTTTATTAAATAAAAATATAAGAAATGCTATTTTAGTGTTCTTGTGATAAAAACAAACAATGGACATTTTTATGGAATAAAAAAAATGTGAGAAATGTTATTTTGTGTATTTCTTGAAAAATGGACATTTGTTAAGTTAAAGAAAGTAAAAATGCCCTTGTGACTTAAATTACATGTCTATTACAAGTGGTATAAATTTCTAGAATGAAATGTATGTTTAAACCATCTAATAAGACTTTAGGAATTTAAAGTCCCCTTTCTCATGCATGTAAACTTGTAGTATTTTGAAAATAGATATATGGGCAGGTTTAAAGAAAGCCTTGTTGGATTTTAACATAAAATAAGATAAAGAGAAATTTTAGTTTTCAAATTGGGTGGAAAAATGGATATTGATATAATGAATAATGTAGGGTATAAGACTACATTGGCTAAATAAAAGAAATGATAATTTCTAATGAACAAAAAGTAGTCTTGTGTAAAGGGTGATATTTTATGTGTTAAATGTGTTAAAGTGAAAAGTGTGATATTAAACAAGTGTTAAAATGGATAAAGTGTTTTAAATGTTAAGCTGGAAACTTAACAATCATTTTGAGAAATAACACTTGTTAAAGGACTAAATTGCAAGTTTGGTAAATAAAGGATAAATTGGTAATTTACTGAAAGTGGAACATTTTTATGGAATAAAAATGTCAAAGAACGTCTTTACATTAATATGGGTGAAAATGAAATAAGTCCAAGAGCTTTAGTGAATTTAGTATAAATCATGTGTGTATGAATAAGGGACTTAAAGGAAAAATAAATGATTTTTCAAGTGTTAATGGAAAAACGGATGGTTAAGTTCGGGTTTTGGCTTCGTCCGGGATAAAGTAAAGAAGTAGAATAATGCCGACATGTGTAAAATGTTAAAAATATTAAAAGGACTCGAATGCTATGAGTAAATAAGCAAGAAGGGACCAAAGCCCTTGGGTTAAAAGCCCTAAATCACTGTCTAGAGCATATGGTGCGCATAGCCGGAGGTGTGGAGCCTGTGGAAGTATGCGACATAGGAAGATTCTGACAAAAGATAAAGGATGTAAGGCGGTAGTTTAGATAAGATGGAGGCGTAACCCCTTTATGACTACAGTAATGATAAGTTAAATAGTAATACTATTGATTAACCCCATGACATGCAAACACGACTCAATAAAGATAGACTCAATTTGAACTCACAAATCTCTCATGTATAACTCAGAAGGCAGTAATGAACTTAGAAGTAACTTAGCTAGAGGGAGAGAGAAGTAATAACCCTATATACACCTTGTCAGGGAGCCAAACACACCAACCACCCTCAAGAATCTCTGTCAAGTATTAAAATCTTCGTAATAAATGACAATGGTGGGTGAGTAAACTCTTTAGTTTGTAATAACTCTCTCTGATGTATATTATCTCTAGTCAATAACTTCCGAACTCTCAAAAAGATCATCCTCTCCTCAGAGGTGGTTGAGGTCCTTAAATAGCCTCCCACACCACCCTCTAGGCAACTCCGCCATTAATGCCTGTGAAAGACATCCCTCATACTTTATGTCACAAACATTAAATACACGATGCACTAGTTGCCTCCACATTATAAACATTAAATGCCAAGACATGCCTTTTGCCTGACCACTGTGTGTCAGGGGGCTGTTGTCACAGAGGTGGCTCACCAACTGTCTGACAGCCCAAAATACCACGATGGTTTACTCAAGCTCAGGTCTGACATTACCTAGCTGGTTAGTGACATCAGATAAAGTGGATGTTGTGACAGCCCGCCTAATAAAATACCGGGTGATCAGTCCTATACCAAATTAAAACAGGAATCCCAGTTGGATCATCCTTAGCATCACTGTCGAAAACATTTTAAAACTTACTAACCACCTAGTATTCCAGAAACTGGTGCCAATTTTAACTTTTAAATTAAACCAAAACTGTACATGCGGAATTAAAATATAAACCATTCACACAACTGAAGGAAAATAAACTGAATCATAATTACACAACATGCCGAATAAATCACCGGCCACCAAAGAAATAATCCAAATACAAATATACAACACCTAAAAACTGTACCGAGAAGTCTGGGCTACAAGCCCTAAATAAAACTGAGACTGATACAAGATTCCTACTCTAGGAATGAACGAATGATGCGTCTAATCCAAACTCCTGCTAGCATCCACATATGCCGCAGCTCCGTGTCCCTGGAATAGAATATCAATCCTGGCGTCCCTGTGGCTGGACACCTAAAAGGTTTTGAAAATAGTTTTATAGCAAGGGTTAGAACCCAAAACATTTTTAAAATATTTAACAAGTGAATTAACTGCAGTAATTTAAAATGCATGAATGCGCTTCATATTTAAGTTAGTGTCGCACTCCCTCGTGGACATTCTCACCCCTCCACTATAGTGCACACCTGCCGATTACCTTAACCCCACCTAGTTGTACTACCTCGTCCAACTAGTCCTGGTATAAACTTCCCTTGCCATACTACTCTAACCCGAGTATAATGATCCTTGAATTATAAGTGATTTCACAATTAACTTAATTAATTCTTCTTAAATAGTAGCATATAACCGTCTCACAAGTTATATAAAGTAAATACATCACACACTGTATTATCCCCACAAATGATTAACTTAATTAATTTTTCATTAATTAACAGCATATAACTGTAACCCGAGTTATATAAAGTAAATACATCACACACTGTATTATCTCCTACATATAATATATACTACCATATTATACGTACCTTTACTAACAACCACACATATATCATACGTGTATCCATCCTTCCGAGTATACCCTCACCGGATGATTCTCTCTAAAATGCTATCTTACTAGGTGTGCTCACAAAACCTAGTTCCCCAAGTTAGAATCGCTCACCAACTTGGAACAAAATATAAACGAAGTGGAGGCGGTCATATTCCTTCCCTGAAAGTGAGATAAATCCCTCACCCATGTATACCGGACGCTATGACCTGGGGATATACTCGCCCTACTCCTCAAGCTAGGGGATTCACCCACATCGCGCAACCTCCCTTGATAGCATTAGAGTATATAAATTTAATAAATATCTAATCACTGATATTTAGTATCACGCACAATAAATACACATATATATATATATATATATACTATCACGACACCGTATATATATATAATATAAACCCGGCTTTACCGTGTACTCTAAGTCCCGTACACTGCCTGAAATTTCCTGAGTCTGTCACCCGACTCAATGTAGTTAATTTTCTCACTTAATAATTTATCCTCTTCCCGAGTCTATGGTACGACTCTAATATAATTAATTCACACCTTAATTAATATAATACTTTCCCCGAGTCTATCGCCCGACTCTAATTAAATTAATTAACACACATATTAATTTAATCCTACCCGAGTCTACAAACCGACTCTAATTAAATTAAATAACACACATATTAATTTAATCCTACCCGAGTCTACAAACCGACTCTAATTAAATTAATTAACACCCATATTAATTTAATCCTACCCGAGTCTACAAACCGACTCTAATTAAATTAATTAATACACTTATTAATTTAATACCTTCCCGAGCCTACAATTCGACTCTAATTATATAATTAATACAACTATTAATTTAATACCTATCCGAGTCTGTGGTCCGACTCTACTTAAATTAATCACTCATTAATTTATTTAATACTAGGCGTCGCCTAACCATATTTCCCGGACTCGTTCACTTGGCCCGTAACTTAATATTTTCCCGAGTCTATATCCCGACTCTAAATAAATTATTCTCTCCATAATTTAATTTAATACTTTGGTGTCACTAACCGACCTACCTGGACTCGCTCAATTGGTCCATTTACACATTATAATTTCAATCCCACATTTTTGCCACAATGTGCCATAGAGTCACCTGCATGATTTCTCCAATTATATTTACCTATAATTATCAACATACCCGGACTCACTCACTTGATCCGTATCTCACCTATTTTGGCATAATATCCCTCAAATTCATCCATAAAGTTTCCCCACATAAATTGCCCCTAGTCCCAATTACTTTTCCCCATAATTACTAGGAATATTTGTATCATCATTTTGTATCACTCATTAATGTAAGGGACTTAAACCTTTAATTAATTTCCCCCTTTATATGACAATAGGCCGAACTGCCCAGATTTTTCCATCGTCGATCGATCGATCCCCCCCGATCGATCGATCGACCCCTTCGTGACAGATCTCCTTCCCCCTGATTTCCACCATTAACGAACTTCAAGCTTTTTAAACCATAATTTAAACCTCTAATTACATCATCTCATCATCTACACATGGTTAATCCACATCCTATTCATCATAGAAATCATTAAGATAATCAACTTCTCTAATTATCTCACAAATTTTCGAAATGGGTCTTTCTCCACAAAATTCAATTATCTGTTTTAAATCCCAAATTCCATATTCGATTTCCACTCTTTTATGTTCTGAAATTCTCGTTCAAATCATATATACATATTCAGATATCAATCACCCATCTAAATCTTACTTTGAATCTCATTCAAGTGTTTCAAAAACAAAAACCCCATTTGTACCCATTTATACCCAAAAACGAATTTTCATACCCACATCACTATGATATGAATTGATTATCATGCTTTAAGAATCAAAACAGTTAACCACTTGCCTGAAAGTGTTCGTAGTGTCTGATTCCGTTGGCGGAGTCCCTCAATTTGGCTCCAAAAGCTCCCAATTTGTTCTTGATTTGCTTTTCCCCAAATCTCCTCTCAAACCCTAGGTTTGGAGTTGTGTTGGCTGCTGATTTCCTAATCTCCCATTAGGTTAAAAAACCTTAATCCCGTTTTTCACCTAATGGGCTTAATTAAAGTGGCCCAACTCACCCCGTGTGGGCCCGGCTATGCCCAAAAATATCCCGAGACCCAATTACTACACCCGGGTACTCTTTTCTGACTATCTCGACCCATCCGGACTCAACCGCGCAGTCAGAATTGACATCCGAATTAATTTATAAAAATTCTTATCTCACACCCCTTTAGTCTATACCGACTCCCGACTGGGATAAGTGTATACCTCGTCATTAATACTCGAAATGACGTAATTAAATTATTACTATTCACTTAGTAAATAAATTTTCCTAAACATTAACCATTAACTCCCCGATTAATATTTAAATAAATATATTATCATAATTAATTCAATTAAAATTACAACACACAAGTAATTTAAAATCCTCGAATTAATTAAATATTAAATGCACAAAAATACGAGGTGTTACAGATGTGACATTAAGTAGAGAGTTGTTTGGCTCACAACTTAACGTCCGATGGAACTCAAGGCTGCTCCCCCCCCCCCCCCCCCCCCGAGGTTCCACGGTCAGGGTCCTTCGGTGTTTTACCAGGTGTATCTAAGATGGTCAGAACAATACCCAACGGTGCCTCACTTCTCAATCCTCCAAATCAAGTCCCTCTAAAGTTTCCACGGCGAGGTCATTCGATAGAGAATGAAAGCTGTCCCAGGCCCTGCCAGGCCTGGTCTCTCGCGAGTACCGTTCGACCTCACACATAATCATTATTCTCGTTACATCTTTAGATTCGTTATAGCCCATAGTCAGTACAAACAAAAGATACAATATGTCCAAGTAACATAACAAGCTAAATTATGAGTTGCCACGCTAAGCTGCCTCGCTGAGATGTCACTCTAAGTTGCCTCACTTAGATGCCACGCTGAGTTGCCAGGCTTGAGTTGAGTTGCCATGGTGCCTTAACCCCAGATACTGTTGTTAATGGGGGGGGGGGGGGGGGGGGGGATTATCCCTAATCTCAGGATTACCTTCAGGCCCCCCTACATTTGCCCCTTCATGGAGAGATTTATTGTTGAAACAAGAAATGTCTGCGCGAATACTTCTCAATCTGATAAATCTCCTCTGTGTGAAAAAATTATGAGATCTTTCCCTTCGTTACAGCGTTAGAATCTCAGGAAAAAGTAAAATTCGCCCCGATGTACCTGAGCCGAAGCGCTGCGGCTTATTGGTGCTTTGGCGATGGGACATCACCACTTTTTTCTTATAATTAGCTTCAACCGTTCTAGCTTTACTATTTAAAATTATCCCAAAAGGCCTACTAACCTTCTCAAATACCCGTTTTTGCTCTAGGGAAGTGAAATTCTCTCGTTCATGCTGTTGTGTGGTATAGTTGTGAGCAGTGATTTTTCGTTTGGACTTACCCTATCATTGGGACTTATGAAATTCTCCTTTGTAATGCTTCACTATGTTCGAAAAAGCAAAAATTCTCCCCGATGTAGCCGAGTCACAATTTAAACAACATTTGGACTTGTGGCGAGGCGCCATCCATTTTTCAACCGTTGGGACATATTTTCCATTAGGAGTTTTTTGGATATGTCTGACAAAAAATTATGGCGCCAAAACTCAAACTTGCTGAAGAAGGTAACCCTTTCTATTCCCCAGACGTCACTTTGTAAATGACTTGGTGCAGTCTTTTTAGTTGTCAAAACACTTCTCGAAGTGCCACGTGTTCATTTTAAATGATTATAGATGGTCTTACACGTGTGGTGGTGGGAAACTCAATAGACAAGTTTAAAAGGTTTCAAAAGTCACTTTTTTCAAAACCCCTTGTCTTTCCTTCGTCTTCTTCATGCTCGCGTCTTCTTTAGAGAGAGAACTTTGTGCAAAAACCCCATTGTTGTCGAGCTCTTTACCTAGCTTCTTTCTTCTATTATCTTTTACGCCACCACTTGTGGTTGTGCTCCTCCCTCTTTATTCCTAGCCCTTCTTTTACTGAGAGATTGCGTTCATCACCTGCTTACTATGGCTTCTTCAAGTGCCTTAAAGTTACCCCCAACGCTGCTCAGCCAAGCTCGCCCTCTGTCGCCTCTGGCCCCACTGCTACCCTTAGCACCACTACCCTGAAAGCTGCTCGTCAAGAGTAACTAATCTTCTACCACCGATCTCCCATCTTTGGCGAAGATGATGAATTCTTTGATGCATGTAAGACCTTCCATTTCTCAGCCAAGTATGACCCTTTACAATTGGGTGATGAAGATGAGGATTCATCGAAGTGGGGATACCTACCTCCAGAGGGGACTCTGCGCTTTCGGTTGGACCGTGGTGACTTCCCCCATTCTCAGATCGATTTCAAGGCACCTGGGGGGTCGCCAGCCCATTTCTCCTCCTGACACACACATATACAGAGCTCTCACGCTGCTGCTCTTGCGAAGGTTGGTCTTCACCGAGCCTACTAGTTTGGGGAGTTCACACTTTCTAAGCATAACGCTGTGCTCCAAGTACTAGTTTACAGATGGAACGTTAGAACTCACACGTTCTTTACTGCGTGGGGAGAGTTCACCATCAAGTTGGAGGACGTCTGCGAGCTACTTGGGTTTGAGCCCATGGGTGAGTTTTCATACCACGATAAGGCCTTAGATGCCGAAGAGACTGCTGATCGAGCAAAGCTCGAATCTTCCATAGTCGCACTGGGTCTTCAAATAAGGCTACCTTTACTCCCTTCATCAGTTATTTTTTTAAAGCTCCGACTCTGAAGGATGTCACTGCTGCAATGGGCTAAGGTAGAGGTACATCTCTGGAACTGCCAGCCTATATTCTTGTGCTGCTTTTATATTTTTTTTTATTGGGAAACCCAATGACCAGACTCGGAGGGATCTTATTAATATTTCCATTCGTTTGGCTAGGGGTTTAAACCTTCCTCTAGCCGCTATTTCTTTGGGGTCCCTTTATACCTGGCTAGATAGGACTCATATCGACATGGAACGATCATTGGGTCGTTATAACTTGGCCAATTTTTCCAACACCATTATCCTAATGGGCTTCCTTTACACCTGTTTTCCTATCATCGCTGCTAAGTCTATCCCTTTTCTCGCGAGCCAAGGTATTAAGCCCCCACGCCTCTTATGTTTCCATAAAAAATAGAGTCGAAAGGAGGTAGTGGGAGTTTTTGATCATTTTAACTCCTTTATAATGAGGCCATACATCGAGTCTACTTTTGCCCATTCTTGGGATTTTTTTCCTTCTACAGCTTCAACGATCAAATTCATTCCAGTTGTAGAAGATCCTTCGCAAGCCGCGGTGCTTCTGTTTACCCCTGGGTTTTTTCCCTCCTTTATTGAATGGGGATACACCTCTGAACCTTATAACCTCGATAGATGCAACATGCAGTTTGGGTTTGATCAGGGGGCCCCTCATCTTGTGTTTCAACAAAACCATACATGGCCACTTTTGTTGAAGCTTGCACCTTCTATCTTGTAGCAGCAGTGCTTGGTGTGACCTCTACTATCGATGAATGAGTCACCCTTCCCAGTGCCACTAGGAAGGGGGGTGTATCTACCTTTTATGCCATTAAGTTCCGTCTAGTGCAACTGACCAAGATTCGTGAGTTTATACAGAGTCCTCCCCAATATCCCCGAGTCCTTTCTTTCTCTGCCTCTGAGTTGGGTCTCAAGGGCATCTCTGTTCTTGGAGTTGAGTTACCTTTAAGTAAAATCATCAAATATCCTCCCCATGAGCTACCCCCTTGTTGCCCGATGGTCCCCACTGCTACGCCCAAGCCTAAGGCCATTGCAACTGCCAAACATCCAACGCTTCTAGCTGAAGCTGCTGCTGGCGAAGGGCCTTCCTAGCCACTAGACAAAAAAACCAGGAAGTCTAAGAGTGGAATTTCCTCAAAACCCAAGTCCCAAGCTCAAGCACAAACTTCTTTGGAGGCATTCCCCATCGCCCCCGTTCCTCCTCCTATGTCTCCAGAAATGGCCGAGGAGTTGAGAAGGCAAGTTCAGGCTGAGGTATAACGAATAAATGTTGAGTTTCAGCGACACGCCCCTATTGTTCCTCCCTCGGCTGCCTTTCCCACGATTGTAGTTAATTCAATTGAGCCAATGGAAAAGAGGAGAAAAAGTTCTAAGGTTCCTCAAGGTGCTGGTGCAACGAGTACGAGGAATAAAACTCTAGGAACTAAGTACCAGAAGAAACATACTCTTGAGATACATCCCTCCCCAGCTCCTTCTGTTTCTGCTTCCTCTCCTTCTTTTCCGGTGGTTATATCTTCTCACTCTCCTTCCTGATCTGAGGTATGTGTGCATGTTTTTGCTGTTCTTTATTCATATTTTCTTAAGGCAAGCTGCATCTGTTTAACTCTTACTGACTTTGGTGCAGGGAGTTGAAGAAGAAAGACCCAGCCCCCCCGTGAGCCCTTTCGTGGGGGACATTTTGGTTCCTCTCAGGCTGATATGTCTCCTCCCCGTTACCCTATGATTGGGCTCACTTACTCCCGCTGTTTGACCTCTCTATGCACGAAGGATGCTGCTATAGGGGGAGGTTTCGTTGAATCTGGGGGCGTCTCTTCTCAACTAGAAATAACTCCCCCTGCCCCTTCTGAACTATCATCACAGCACGAGGCTACTTTGCCCCTCGTTCCGGTTTTTGAAAGTCCTCCTGAGGTAGCATATGATCTTTTACTTGTTAAGTCTCACATCTTTTCCTTTTGCCATCCCTTTTCTTATCATGCTGAATTTTAATATGTTGGTTTGCCTTAGGTTGAAATGGCGTCTTTGTTAGCTGGCCTTCTTCTTCCCACCATACTGATGAGAACCATAACTTTGGTTCCCCTTTTTGGTGCCATAACAGGGGTAAGTAACACTTAGATGCATTTCTCCCTTTTTCTCATAATTTCTCCCCCTGTCTAACTCGTGGCTTCATGTTTGTAGCTTTTGCCAAGTCTTACCCCGCCCTTTTCTCTTAGTGGTCTTTCTCTTTTCAAGGCCAGGGTCAATGCTTCTGCCCAGTGTGATGGTTCTTCGGTGCCTACCCGTGCTGAGGTATCAGTTGGAGGTCCATCATTATCTCTGAGCGAAACTCCTGCATTGGCCTTGGTACCTTTTGTTGGCGAGGGAGCTTTGCTGACCATTGAGGCCTTTCCAGATAAGGGCACCGTTGAGGCTTTTGAGGAAGTAATCCTGCCCCCAGTGGTTCCTGTCTCTATGGCCTCCATGGTGATTCCAATTTTCGCCCCTGTAACTGCTGAGGTACTTCACTAATTTCTCTTCATTTCTCAACCTTTCAAACTTCACATATGACGGTGACTCATTACTGAAAACACTTGTTGAAGATTTTTCACAAACTCCACCTATATCGGTGACTTAACAACGAAAACACTTGTTAAAATTTTTTCATAAACTCCACCTATATCGGTGACTTAACAACGAAAATGCTTGTTAAGATTTTTTCATGAACTCCACCTATATCGATGACTTAACAACGAAAACACTTATTAATATTTTTTCATAAACTCCACCTATATCGATGACTTAACAACGAAAACACTTGTTAAGATTTTTCATAAACTCCACCTATATCGGTGACTTAACAACGAAAATAATTGTTAAGATTTTTCATAAACTCCACCTATATCGGTGACTTAACAACGAAAACATTTGTTAAGATTTTTCACAAACTCATTATTTCTTCTAACTCTTCTCAGGTTGCTCGGGAGGATTCTCCACTAATTCTTTCGCCTACCTCTACACCCCGTTGGGAACCCATTATTTCAAAAGACTCCAGTCACAACGATCAAGGTTCCACGACCGGTGCTACTGCTAAGAGAAAATCTGGCTGTGAGCTTCCTCTGCCTGATTTGGCTCCTCATGCCTTCTGCCTGATGGTGCTTCATCGTTCTCCTCAGATACCTGCCAACCATCACTTGGTAGTTGAGAAGCTTGCAAACCACCATCCTGAAACGTTCACTATGGATTGCCTGCCTTCCAACATCTCCGTGATGAGTTACAAGGTTCAGGGCATGGCTACTGTTGTGGCTGAGATCACCAACACTCCGACCTCAAATGTTACCAGAGCCCTTCTCAACTAATTTCTGGGCTACCTGAAGGAGCTGGGTCGTGATGGAATTCTTTTTGACTGGATTATCACGCACGTGAAAACTTTGAAGAGCCAGCGACTGGATAGCCAGAGGGAACTGCTTCAAAAACATCAGGAGGATCAACGGGTTGAGGAAGCTAAGTTGGTTGAGTTAACACCTTTCCTTGTAGCTGTTGACAAAGAGGTCGGGGATATCGAAGAAGATCTGCATTTGTCCAAGCTGAAGCGAGAGAGACTCCTCATTGAGCGTACACAAGCACAAACGAGGTTGGAGGTTTCTATAAATGCCCAACAGTCTTGCCTGGCAGTTTCTTTGGGCCTTCCTGGAGATTTTTTCTCTACTCCAGATCTTTGGTTACTCTTAGTTCAATGATTTGTTGTAAATATTTTCCTTTTATTCTTTATATGTAATTCTTGGGCAATAGCTCCCAATTTTGGAATGCCCCAAAGTTTAAGAATGAAGAAAAATGTACGTTTTCCCATGTCATTTCTTTGTGTTACAACTGTTTGCGTACATTATGAAGTTTTATAATTCTTTCATCTCCACCTGAGTTATAATAAAAAGCACTTGCATACTCATCATAAAAATAACTTGTGTATTCATAACAACAACTAGATACATTAGTGGTCCAAACATAATTGCTTGCACATGATAGACTTTCAACCATTTATTTTTAATCTTGAATGGTTTATCTTCTTCCATCCTAGAAATTAAGAAATAACCTGAGTCATGAGCTTCTTTTATAATGAAAGGTCCCTCCCAATTTTCTACAAACTTGGTAGGGGCAACCCTCGGATGTGCTTCAATGCTGCTTTCAACATGAGATCTCCTTACACGAACTTCCTTGATCTTACCAAGTTATCATATGCCCTGGAAAGATGTTTTTATATACATTTAAAAGTTTTGCATCGCATTATTTCTGTGTTCATCCAATGCTTCAATCGGCACATGTCTACTCTGAGGGAGCATGCTACTTCACAAGGCACATCGAGTAGAGGGAACTTCTAACTCCACTGAAAGGATTGCCTCAGCCCCACAAATAAGGGAGAACGGAGTATACCCTATAGTTTTCTTCTTGGTTATTCGATATGCCCATAATACAACAGGTATTTTGTCATCCCACGATCCTGGGAAATCCTTCATCGTTTTGGACAAAATGTTAACCAAGGTTTTGTTAGTTTCCTCGGCTTTACCGTTGTCCTTTGGATATGCCACCGTTGAAGTATGATGAATAATGGAGTACTTGTCTGTGAGCATCACTACCTCTGAATTGAAGAAAGGGGTTCCGTTATCTGAGAGAATAACCTTTGGAATCCCAAAATGACAAATGATGTGTTCTCTGATGAAGTTGCTCACCACCCCCGTTGTTGCCCTTTTGAGTGGTATCACTTCAGCGTAGTTTGTGAAGCACTCTGTTGCTACTAGTATCCATATCTTCCCCCTCGAAGAAGGATGTTTTGTCCCTACCAGGTCGAACGCTCAAGTGTGAAAAGGATAAGGCGTTGCTAGGGAGTGTAGATCTACCGATGGGGCATGGATCATATTTCCATAAAGTTGACAAGCTTTGCATTTTCGAACGAACTCAGCAGAGTCTTTCTCCATTATTGGCCAATAATATCCCAATATCATTAATTAGTCAAACAACTTGGCCCCTCCTATGTGAACTGGATCATGCGCCTATTTAAGGACCTCGGTCGCTTTTTTTTTGTGATGCAACACAGTGGCCTGTTGAAGTAGCCCCTTCGATAAAGCTGCCCCTCCTGGACGTAGAACCTCGGGGCACTTCGCTTGAGTCCCATCGCATTAATATTTTCTATTGGGACAAATCCATCTTTAATGAAGTCAATATAAGGATGCCTCCAATCAGGTTGAGCTTCCAAAAAATGACATTCAACTGCTTCGAAGAATAACTGGCATTTGTCGCACTTTCGTTGTAGCTCCACCGCGTACTGTTTCATTCTAGGCTAAAAAAATCCCTCTCTTTGGATTCTTCGGTAGAGAGGTATCTCTGTTGTCTCGCAGTGATCTTCATGTGTTTTCTTCAGTCTCCGCTCTGCCTCTTCTGCACCAATGCACCTTGACAACCATCCTCCTGCATTTCTGAAGTAAAGGTTTCCCTGATTTATGAAGTATTTGGCTAATTAACTTAGCCCCATCACTCCTTCCCCAGATTCTAATTGTCTTCTAATCTCTACCCTCCAGTCAGCGTCCTCCTCTATCGGGCAGGATTTCCTAAACTATTGAGGGATCTGTTCTTCGTTGAATCATGACTGTAGTTGTATCACTACTCATGACCATCTTCTGAGAAATGGTGGCATATGCGTTCGGGTGGCAATTCATCGTTCGGGGATGTCTCTTGATCTTAGTTCGTTAGAACTGTCTAAGAAGTCTCTGAATGTTTTTTTTGTATGGCGCCAGACTCAGGTGTTTCAACGCATATTTTCTATTCACTTGCTGAATCACTAAGTTCGAATTGCCCTTGATGTAAAGCGATCGGATCCCCCTTCGAAGGGCTTTTAACAACCCCAAAACTAACGCTTCGTACTCTGCTTCATTGTTGGAACAAGGGAAATCCATCTTGTAGGAAAGACAAATCTCCTCCATTCCTTTTAAAAGAATAAACCCTGCTCCTCCCTTATTTTTCGCTGAAGATCCATCGAACTGCATCATCCATTCCTCATCCGTTGCGTCTAAGTGATTGGCATGCAAATTTTCTCCTGGAATACTTTCTTTGGGTAGCTCAAACGTTCCTGAGGGGAAGATTACCAACAGTTCGGCGTAAGCTTGGCTTTTGATCACGCGAGGAACCACACACTTCAAGTCATATTCAGAGAGGATAAGTAACCACCTAGATGCCCTACTAATCAATATAGTTCTTGCCAGCAAATACTTAATAGGATCACATCTAGTTACAATATGAATTGTGAAAGATAGCATATAATGTCTGAGTTTTTGTGCTACAAAGACTAAGGCTAAACAATGCCTTTCCAAGCTACTATATCTGACCTCTGGCCCACGTATGATTATGCTGAGGTAGTAGACCGATCGTTCTTCCCCATCAATCTCCTATGCGAACAAATCTCCCACGAACCTTGTGGTAGATGCGAGGTATAACTGCAATGGTATTCCTGCCTGTGGGGGAACCATGATTTATGGTGAAACGAGTAGCTTCTTCAACCCAGCGAGTGAATCCTGGTGAACCTCCTCCCACTTGAATTTTGTGTTCCTTCGTAACAGCTGCATCAACGGATGTGTCATCTCGGCTAATCCAGGCACAAATCTCCTAAGATAGGAGACTTTAGCGAGGAAACTCTTTAACTCCTTCGCCGTTCTTGGACTTGGCATCTCCAAGATCGCTCGCTGCTTGTCCTGGTCCATGTGCACCCCTTGCCATCAACCATGAAGCCTAGAAATTTTCCACTTGTTACTCCGAAGATGCACTTAAGTGGGTTAATCTTTGATTTATAATTCCTGGATAGGGCAAGCACCTCCTCAAATCACTCAAATAGGATTCCTTCTTCTTCGATTTGATGACCAAATCATCCACATATAATTACACAAATATATAAAAGAAGTCGTGAAAAATGGCCATCATTGTTCTCTGGTAAGTAGCCCTAGCATTCTTGAGTCCAAACGATATTACTCTGTACATGAAATTTCCCAACGGGGTTCTAAATGTCATTTTTTCTGCATCTGAGGGGTCCATCTTGATCTGGTTATACCCTACATACCCATCCATGAAGTTATGCATCTCATGACCAGGCGTTGCATTTATCAAGCTGTTAATGGAGGGCAGATGGAACTCATCCTTGGGTCAAGCTCTATTCAAATCTATGATGTCCACACATATCCTTATTTGGTTTTTGTCTTTCTTTCTAACCGGGACAATGCTAGACAGCCAAAGTGGGTGCTGTATCGGTTTGATGAACCCTACCATCAATAAGCGCTGAACCTCTTCCTCCATCTTTAAATCTAGCTCAGTCTTGTAGGTTCTCGTGCTTATTTCACCGGAATAGCTGAAGGCATCACGTTCAACTTGTGGTAGCTGACTCCCTCATCCAGCCCTTCCATCTCTGTGTATTTCCACACAAAACATCTATGAACTCCCAAATCAACTCAACCAAAGTCTCTCGTTTCTCCTCACTGAGATCTTTCAAGATGAAAATAAGCCTTGGATCCTTGCCTTCTTTTGCCAGGTTCAACTGTTCGAACTCTTGTTCCTGTGGCTTCGGTTGATCTTCCACGTAATCTTATTCTTCGGCAATGTCTTCCATAAAATCTTATATGTTAGAGTTGTCTATCACCATATATTGCCCTCGCTGATCCACCATAAAGCACTCAAATATCGGGTTAGCCTCATTGTCAGCTTCTTCAGCTACCCGTTCACACCATTATAATAGATATATCACCTTTTCTTCTTTAGTAATGAATTTCTTGTAATGTCTAGTGGTAGTTGTAGATGCCTTACTTTTCTTATCTTTATAGGCTTTAGCCACTCTTTTTTTTAAAAATCGGCTCAACATGCTTTGCCGTTGGACCTCATGCTTCATCAGATTCGCTTTGGGCCTCATTCTGTCTCTGAGCTGCTTTGAGATGTTTTGGGGCCGAAGGACCGCCTAATGAGCTTCTTCGGCCATTACTCTTGTGCTGCTTATAGACTCTTTATTCTGCTTATTCAAGGGCCACATCCTTTCTCTGATCGAGGGAATCCAGGCTCCCTTTATTCTTCTTATTAAGACCCAGCCATCTTCTTCCAACTTTATGTAAAATGCCTCATCTACTAAGTGAGTTTCTTCGATAACGAAGGACCTCTTCGTAGCCCTAATGGTTACCTCTGTCCCCTTGATATTTGCCTTGGCGCATTGGTGATACGTCGAAGGAATTAGCCCTTGGTTATGCATCCACACTCTTCCTATCAGCAGATGGTAGGAAGCTGCACTCTCTATTATATGGAACTTGATATGGGAGCCCAGATTTCCCATTAAAATCCTAACATTTATGTACCCAGTGGACTTGGAAGATTGGTTATCATATCCCAAAATCACCAAAGGCATGGGGACCAACCTTTCTTCTGGAATATTGGCTGCGTGGAAGGAGTTTATTGGCATGATATTGATTGGAAGCTCCCCCATCTATAAGAGTCCTTACAAAACTAACTCCGTTGACGCTGGCAGTCACATACAATGTCCTTTTATGAGGGAATCTCACGGCCCTATCCGAATCGCTGAAAGTTACTTCTAACAAAAACTTCTTCACCAATCTGGCCATGGGTCCCCTCCATCTCAGCGAGGGGACCGTATTCTTCCTCATAATGTTAAGTATTGCCTGGGTTATTTCCAACCTACTCTCCTTTGGTATCCCCACCTGGTCGAAGAACCAAGTGAACTTTGGGGATTTTTAAAACTGCATAGTATTTTATTGTTGAGTTTGCTTCTTCCCCTTCCACACTTTATACATCCTTCGTGTCTTTAGCGCTTGCCTCGTCGTAGGTTAATACTACGTTAGCCATTCCCTTTATACAACCTTCCAAAGCTTCTTCAAACTCCCCCTGCTTCGTAGTTGGCTTTCTTTCTTCTCTCTCTGCTTCCTCGTCAAAGGTCACCACCAAATTGGCCCCATGTGCTGGGAGTGGGTTGTTGTTAATGTTCTACGGAGGGGTTTGCAACGTTCCTGCCTTCACATACTTATCGATGATTCTCCTTAACGTGAAATAACTCTCCGTCGGATGCTTGATCTTTCGATGAATCTGGCAATATTTGGGATCTGCCCTCGTTGCTACATCGGGTTACCCAACGGGAATGACCTTTGGTTCATATAACATTCCTCCTTGGACCATTACGTTATAACATCTTACAACCTCCTCTACGGTACAAGGCAATGGTAGTGGGTCCTCCTTGTCTCTTCCAAACTTCCTCTTATTATCCTTCTTTGGCGCCTTGCCCCCATCTGCTCACTCAGTGTACCCTACCCATGGGGGCTGAGACCTCCTCCCCACAGGTTGTATCGGCTATATAAACATCATGGGCACCCCCATTGGATTTGGTCGCACCACCAATGAGATATTTCTTACCGCTTTTAAGAACGCCAAAAAAGTCCCCTCACGTGTCTCATTAATGAGATGACAGATGTACTCAGGGAGCAGCCCCTCCGTGCAGATCTGCAATAACTTGGATTCTTTGGCCTCCTCCCTCACATCGAGGGACCTTTCCCTGAACCTTTGAACGTACGCCACCACTTATTCCCCGGGTCGTTGCTTCTCCCTCCCTAGTTGGGTCAAAGTAAACTCATCTTTCTCCAGAAATAACTTCTAGACGAACAAAACGTGCATCTCCTCGCATGTAGAAACAGTCTTGGGAGCCAAATGAGAATACCAAGTATATGCTTTATTGGTTAAGGATTTAAAAAAATCCCTCAAACTGAGCTTCTTATTATTATAATGCACCCCCAAGTGTTCAACGAATCGCTTGATGTGCTCTTTCGGGTTTCCACCTTTCCCTGTGTATTTTTCAAAAATAGGAGGAATATAATCTTTTCGATAAGGCTCATCGTTGTATTACTGGGGGTAAGGTGTTCGAAAGTCATCATAAATCGAAGCTACCTCGTCAGGAGATTGCGAGGAGGCTTTCATGAACTTTAGCATCTCTTTCTGCATCTCCTTCCTCATTACCTCCATGGGTGATGCCACCGGAGCAACAACTAATGGGGCCATAGGCTGAGTGCCCGTTGTAGCTGGAACAATCGTCATAGTTGGTGCCATTGATACTCTCGATGTTCCCACTGTTGGATTCACAACATAGGGTATACTTGCTAGGATCGTTCCCATTGCGCCTGTGCTCGGTGGGCCCATTGGGACTGCCCCTGGTGTCACGAAAGAGTTGGCTTCAAATCCTCCCAACACCATTGAAGCTACTGGAGTTTACAAGAACTCGTAAAACTTATTCATGAGGAGCGCCACTTGAGATGGTCCCAACAAGCACTCATGGAATCTTGTGTCACCCCTAGAACGCTTGTCATCGCCTGAACTGGAGGTACCTCTATTCGAGGGCCCCCGTCCCTTAGAGCCTCCAGTTCTCTCACTGCCTGTTCTTCATTTTGTTGAATGTCATCAAAGTTGAGCCTTCGATTAACGTTATCTTGCGCCATACTCCTTGCTTATTAGAATGCCTCCCCAACAGAGTCGCCAAATGTAAGAGGGTAGTTTAGATAAGATGAAGGCGTAACCCCTTTATGAGTACAGTAATGATAAGTTAAATATCAACACTATTATTTAACCCCAAGACATGAAAACACGACTTAATGAAGATAGACTCAGTTTGAACTCCTAAATCTCTCGTGTATAACTCAGAAGGTAGTAATGATCTTAGAAGTAACTTAGCTAGAGGGAGAGAGAATTAAGCACCCTAGATACAACTTGGCAGGCAGCCAAACACACCAACCACCCTCAAGAATCTCTGTCAAGTATTAAAAGCTTCGTAATAAATGACAATTGGGGGTGAATAAACTCTATGGTTTGTAATAACTCTCTCTTATTTATATTATCTCTAGTCGATAACTTCTTAACTCTCAAAAAGACCATCCTCTCCTCAGAGGTGGTTGGGGTCCTTAAATAGCCTACCACACCACCCCCGAGGCAACTCTGCCATTAATGCCTGTGAAAGACATCCCTCATACTTTATGTTACAAACATTAAATACCTTATGCTCTAGTTGTCTCCACATCATAAACATTAAATGCCAAGACATGTCTTTTGCCTGACCAGTGTGTGTTAGGGGGCAGTTGTCACAGAGGTGGCTCACCAACTATCTGACAGCCCTATATACCACGGTGGTTTACTAAAGTGTAGGTCTGACATTGCCTAGCTTGTTAGTGACATCAGATAAAGTGGATGTGACATTAAGTAGAGGGTTGTTTCGCTCACAACTCAACGCTCGATGGAACTCAAGGCTGCTCCTCCCGAGGTTCCATGGTCAGGGTCCTTTGGTGTTTTACCATATGTATCTAAGATGGTCAGGACAATCCCCAATAGTGCCTCACTTCTCAATCCTCCAAACTAAGTCCCTTTAAAGTTCCCAATGTGAGGTCATTCGATAGAGCATGAAAGCTCTCCCAGGCCCTGCCAGGACTAGTCTCTCGCTAGTACCGTTCGACTTCACACATAATCATTATTCTCGTTACATCTTTAGATTCGTTATAACCCATAGTCATTACAAACAAAAGATACAATATGACCAAGTAACACAATATGCTAAAATATGAGTTGCCACGCTAAGCTGCCTCGGTGAGATGCCACACTAAGCTGCCTCGCTGAGATGCTACGCTGAGTTTCCACGCTTGAGCTACCTTGCTGAGTTACCACGCTGCCTTAACCCTAGATACTGTTGTTAATGGGGGGGAGGGGGGGATTATCACTAATATTAGGATTACCTTCAAGCCCCCCATACAAAGGAAATATAGAACATGTCAAGAAATGGGTTGTTTGGTAAAATGTGTTAATACAACCTAACTTGAATGAATCTAATAAACATTTCGATAAAGGTTAAATGGACAAGTAAATGCGTTAATCTATTAATGTCTATAAGATAAGGTTAAAAGGGTAAAGTAAGTGAGTAAATGGGTGATTAAGCAATGAATTTGTTAAAACCATAATTTGCAGAAGTATGTATTAAAAGGGTTTTCAAATGACAAATAAGTATTTTCTAACATGGTAAATGAGTGTGTTGAAATGGAAATTTCAATAAAAAATACTAGAGTATATATAAATGAATAGAAAGGGGTGATTCGGATAAAGGAACGGGTAATGATAAATCAAGTGTAGTGGCTTTAAATGTTGAATCAGAAGTGTTTAATAAAGTGAGAAATGCTAAGTATAAATAAAGGAAGTCTTTACAAGATTAAGGTAAATTAATATCGATGATTAAGGTTTTCGGAAGTAATACAGTTAATGCATTAGAATATGTATTTTTCAAAGGTGTATATATATGTAGACACCCCATTCTGTTACCCCCTAACTCTCCTTAGGTACCTAGTCCCTCCCTCCATCACTATAAACCCAGGTCATGTCCCGAGTACTGACTTAGAAGCCATCGGGCACTCCTCGGCTTAGTTTGACCAAAAAGTCAAACTCTTCATCTCGACGAGACTGAATGAATCCTCGAAGGGCATTAAATACCCTTTCTAACAGTCCGTCCCGTGCGCAATTTCGACTTACCATGCGGACGAATGATCCGTTTGTGTCCGAAACTTGACCTAGAGGCCACCGGGCGCTCCCGGGCTCTATTTGACCTAAGTCAACTCTTCAGCTTAACCAAGGCTGAATGAATCTTCGAAGGTCACCGAATACCCTTGCCAATGGTTCATCCCATGCGCGATTCCGACTTTCCATGCAGACGAACGATCCGTTTGACTCCAAGAGGTCACCGAATGCTTCCCGAGCCCGGTTGACCAAAGTCAACTCTCCAAATCGAGTCAAGATCTTTGGACTATCGAAGTACATCTCCTAACCTTTCCAACCGTCCTCCCCGTTGTGACACCCTGCCTAATAAAATACCGAGCGATCACTCCTATATCAAATTATAATAGTAGTCTCATATGGATCATTCTTAGCATCACTGTCGAAAATCTATTTAATTACTAATAACCTATTAGGCCGGTGTTAAAATTTTACCTTATTACTCTTTTTAAATAACTACTAAATTAAAACATCCATACAGTTTATGTGTAAATGAAACTGAAATGAAATAAAATAACCGAACACTCGATCAAAATATACAACCATATCGAATGCCGTGAAAAAAGAATAAATAAATACAAACGGGACCATTGGCCCAAATACTTATACAATACCTCTTATCTCGAGTACAAAGGTAGAAACGTCTATCGAGAACCTGCACGCATCCACAGCTACTACAGCCGACGTCTGACTCGAAAGATGTGCCATCCAGGCATCCCTGTGTATGGACACCTATATAATATATATATATATATATATATATATATATATATATATATATATATATATATATATAATAAGAGAGGGAAAAGTAGATAAACGGGTCAGAGCCCGAGTTGTGAGAATATTTAGCAAGTGCATAAATGCTTTATTTTTGAAAATATGTTTTATCTCATATTTAAATTGGTATCGCACTCCCAAGAGATATCCCTCACCTCTCCTCTAATAGTGCACTCCTAGCGCATCCCTCTAAACATCCTAGTCAAGCTACCCTGCTAAACTAGTCTAACACCCAACTACAATCAACCCTAGATAGTCCAAGTAATGTACTAAGGGCTAAACTTCTCCCCAGTCTCAACACTAAGCCATATTCGTGCTGGGGTGTCTCGCAGAGCGAAATCTAAACAAGGAACCCCCCGATACACTACTACGCGGCAAGGTCGATTGTCGAGATCCGCCAGTCCCTCAGTACAGAATATCTATCTATATATATTTACATCATATAATAAATATCAATATAAGAGCACTAAGGATTAAACTTCTTCCCAGTCTCAACACATTGCCATCTTCGTGCGTGGGGTCTCTCGCAAAGCGAAATCCAAACAAGGAACCCCCGATACACTACTATGCGGCAAGGTCGATCATCGGGATCCATTAGACCCTCGGTACTCGATTCATCCATATATATATTCATACTACAATATACATCCGGATCTATCTCCCGGAATGAGAATTCATTTTCATTACTATCTCAAAACTTTCCATTTCCCTTCCTATATCCAGGAAATGTATATATATAAAAGCCAATTCATTATCATGAATTGTTTTAACGTATCATATAACTTTTCAAAAGCCAGTTTTATTATCATAAAAATGCTTTTCCATTTCAAAACATCCCATTTCCTATCTTATATGCAGGAAATGTATTTAAAAGCCATTTTTATTATCATAAAAATTCTTTTACCATAACATATGCTTCCACTTCCATTATTCCATCCGGGAGGTGTTACCGAAGCCAAAACATTTATCCTATTTCCCTTCTTCCATCCAGGAAATGTAAATTAAAGCCAATTTATTATCATAAATTGCTTTAATACCAATAATGTCCCACATAATTGAAAACAATTATATATATCATATAACGCGTTCTAAGACCGCTCGCCCGGGCGTGCCCCTAAATGACCATCATCTTCCAGTGCCTATCAATTACGACACCTGGGCACCTATAACGCAAAACGTCGGGAAGCGTCCATATGCCTGTGGGCTAGTCATAACCACACCCAAAGTTACCTAACCATCACAGAAAACATAACATAAACGCTCATATGGCCTAAGACTATATCCACCCTCCATTCACTAGCCAGGGGGCTTCACCTCACGCGCGAACTTCCCTTATGATGTCATTTAGAGAGGGTGTTAACCATAATTTATTAATTATGAAAATCATTTCTTTTCCATTTTGAAAACATTCATATTTTATGTTCAAAATCATTTACATCATATCATATATATACTTTAGTCACATAGTATATATATATATACCATATATTCCTCCTCGAATATATAAATGGCCATATTTGCCAAACCATCTAACGATGACCAATAATCCAAAAGATTCTCTCAAATAATCGTAATCATGCATTCATATTCGCATGATACTAAACCCAAAGTATTTTCTTACTTTAATAAGTAATATATACCAAAATCCCATCTACGGATTTATTGGATATCTCCAATTCTAACACTCCACACTAAGAGAAAACATATATTTCTATATTCCCAAATCATCCTAATCACCTCATAGGATTTTTCCCTACCCCAATTTAAGGCAATCTCTTTCATCTAAAGGTTTACTATTCCTCAAAACCATTATTTAGGAGTCCCGATAACATACTAGGAACCCCCATAAAATCCCAATTGGTAATTTAACTCCCCATACTCTTAAAGGGAGAAAACTGGCAATTCTGACCCAAGCGAATCGATTTGCCCCTTTGGCGAATCGATTCGGGTAGGCGAATCGATTCGGTCCCCAATCCGAATCGATTCAAAAAGTATTCTGCAAACATGTCTTAAAAGGCGAATCAATTCGGTCTAAACCCGAATCGATTCGGCCCACTGCAGAAACCCAATTCCCCTTAGGCGAATCGATTCGTCTCTGAGTTCGAGGGTCACTGTTTGGGCGATTTTTCATTCTCCAAAATACCCCAAACTCACTCAAATCTCCATATTTATGGTTTCAAATCTCAACCAACAACCCAAATAACATCCTAACACTGATTTACAACTAATTCTTCCATAAATTTTGGGTATTAAACTACTTTCTAAGGTTTTCGATCTTAAAACCCAAAAACCCTTTTTTCACATTTCTACCAATTCAATTCGATTTATTACTCCATTATCATGGTATTAGTACTAGAAAGCCTCAAGAGTTTACATTACATCAATATGTAAACTTGTATCTAAGTTTTCCTCATTTTTATTTTAGGGTTCTACCAACCATGATATGAAATAGATGCATAATTGAAATAAAGCAAGTAAACACTTGTCTGGAGGATGAAATCCGACAACCTCGAGCCGAATCCCGCGGAGTTTGGCCGGAGTTTCCCCTTTTTCTCCTCTTTTCTCTCCTCATCTCTCTCTCTTCTCTCTCTTTCCTTCTCTTTTCTCTTTTCTCCCTCTCTCCCACCTTACAAAGAAAGAAAAAGGGTTTAACCCCCAAAACGACTCGTTTACTCAATTATGAGCCCGTTTAACGCTAAAATTCCCCGAAACTCAATTTCGATAATCGGACACTCTTTTTCGACTATCTCGGACATTCCGAGACTCACGGCACAGTCGAAATTCCCATACGAGGTACTTGATCGCAAATCACTATTCTAACCCATAAGACTTAATGCGGGCTTTCAAATCAAAATCTTACCTCTTTTGTCGCTTTACTCCACGGCGACATATAATTAATATACTTTGACTTATTTAGTCCCAAAAATAATCACAACACCCATCGAAAATCATTAAATCCTCGAAAATCCCAAAAATCACTATTTTGAGAAATTCTCCAAATTGCCAATTTATATCCAATTATGGATTTTAATTGTCTCCAAAAGGACGGGTTGTCACTCGTGCGCGATTTGGACTTACCATGCGGACGAACGATCCGTTTGCATCCGAACGATTCCCCGTCTAATGGACTGACAAATGCTTTCGAGACATATTTGATCCAAAGTCATCTCCCGAAATTGGGAGAGGTCCAAAGGACTTTCAAAGGTCTCTGAATTACCTTTCTAACGGTATGCCCCGTGAGCAATTCTGACCAACAGTTTGCCCTCGACAACCGATTTTTTGAAAAAACATGAAACGCACTACCAAATGGCAGGAACGGGTCTATGACGATCAGCAGTGACCCGAGCCTATAAAATGAGGCCTTCACCTCATTTGCAAAGGGAGCCCAGATCTGATAAGAATTCACTCTCAACGAATCCCAGAAACCTCTCTCGAAGGCAGCGTGATTTCAACTTCTAAATCCCTTTTTTACTTCCACTTTTCATCATCCTTTTCATCAAAATTGGTGAATTAGCCACTCTCCATCATCATCTAAGTGCAAGGGCTGCTCTCCAACATTCAGGATCAAGGTCAAGATCTTCAAGAAGGTCCAACTTTCTCAAACTCTCTCTTAAACTCTCTTAAATTATCAATTACTTGTTTAATTACCTAGCACTTTTATTATCTCATCTCACACATCCTAATATACTTTTTTTTATTTAGTATTATTGCACATCTCTTATTTTCATATAAGTAAAACCCAAAAAACAAGAAAAATAGGGTTTGATCAAACATTCCAAATAGGGATTCTCATACTTTTTCTCACACTTTTCTCACAACTAAAACACTTTTTCTACACACACACACACACACTTACAAATAAGAGATCCCCCTTTGGATTTATGGGATAAACCCCACCCCTCATTTTGTATGCGAACTATGTGGACTTTGATGCCTTTATAGGCTATGTAAGCGTCTCGGGGTAAAACCCGATATTCGAGTCCTCTCTCTCACCTTTTCTTTTACTTCCTATTTTCTCTAAATATAATCTTACTATATTCTATATACTTGCCCTTAGTGACGTATTTATCCATATGCGTTATCGTTCCATTATAACGATCAATGTAGGGGTAATCGCGTAAATTTTATTTTCTAATATTATTCTTATATCTTCCTACGGATGACTCGCTTTATCTTTTCCATGATACAAGTCGAGGATTCCTACCTCCATTATATATATACACATGCACACATATCACCGGGGGGGGGGGGGGGGAGTATAAAGGAAAATAGAAAATATCCATGAGAGACCGAAAGGGCGGAATGGGTGCCTAACACCTTCCCATTTCATAACTAAGCCTTCGAACCCTTCTCGAATCATTTTTGTTTCGCACGCACCAGTATGTCTTTGGATGCCATCCTTTGGGATGGCTTCCCCTTTTTTTTTGTCTGTTTTGAGTAAAATAGACTGGCGACTCTAAATCTCTCTACATTTTTACACCTGATCTCAAAGGGACACCGGACGAAGCGCTCCCAAGAGGGATGCGTGGGACCCGAAGGATCCTCTCCCTTCGCGCGGCCGCCCTAGCGCGGTGAGGATCGGGAATGGCCACAGTGGCGACTCTGCTGGGGAGTTTTGTGTTTGTTTTGGGGGCTGGACTCTATTTGCATGGATGCTATATTTGTTTATGTTTCCCCCCATATCTGTATGTTCCCCTTTTTTCCATGTGTATCCCATGCTTATGCTTGTATTCATACACTTGTAGAAATTTCTCCATGTACACTTCACACCAAGTGCACCTAGGATCACATATATCCCCATGTCGAACGCATCACCCATCCATACTTGGTGTACCTTTTTTGGATACTTATACTTTGCTCCCTGTATGGCATAATCAAGAAAGGAATTCTCATCATAAAATACTAATAAGAGAATCATGCATGATTCACACAACATCACCAAAGAGCATTACTATCGACCAAATTTTACCCAGTAACTGGAGGGTCACTTCATGATGGGCGCTGGTCCAGTAGGTCGTAGTTAGCCTAAGAGATATGACTCTCACCTTCCATTGGCCAAGTACCTTCGACGTATATCGAACGGTTCTCCCACATCGTACCGCTTGATCGAAGTCATGACGGGAGGTATATCGTAGGGAATTTGTTCATGTACGCCGAGTATATCAAATTCGCTCTCACACGTACCGTCCCCACGAGGTATATGGTGAGGAAATTCACGTACACTCAGGTATATCAAATGTCTTGTCCATAAGTACCGATTGCCCATAAGAGCAAGATGTATATCGTGGAAGTCACGCCAAAGGGGGGAACCCATGCCAATTCAGCTAACCAACTGCATACCCGCATATAGGTGTCAAACCTAAGACACGCACTTTAGATCGCCGGTTTCAACCCGAAACTCTGACAAAATTCTGGGTCGACCTGTCGCCCAATTTTCGTGCATTTTTAAAACGGGACCCTGTTTGTGAGCCTAGTTACAAGTTCAAACCATGGCTTTGTATATATTGAAAACCCCATTTCTCTAGGCTCGGGTCCCGTCCAGCATTGCATTTAGGAGAATTAAATACAAGTGAGAACATAATAATCATAATAATCATGCTAAGTTCCGTCTTCAAAAGCATTTTTCCCTTCTTTATCAAAAATACAAAAACATTTTTCCCTTCTTTATCAAAAATCCAAAAACATTTCTCCCTTCTTTATCAAAAATTCAAAAATAGTTCTTCCTTTTTTTCTCAAAAATAAATCTCATCCTACGCCTTCTCAGGTCGATTGCAAGCCCTTGGCCTGGCTCCCTATTGGCTTCGGTGTTCAGTCAAATCACCCCGGAGTTTTGTCCGTTCCTCTATTACTTCTTCCGAGTTCGGAATCCATCCGCTTTCCATGGAGAATACAGATCAAGCACCAGTCTTACAGCCGGATCTGACAACAGTCTTATCTCAGCTCGTGTTCAAGATTGACAACCTCCAAACTGAGGTTCGAGAGATGCAATGAAACCAGGTTCCAATTCCTCAAGAGCCCGAGGCCCTATTCCCTCATGCTATGGGTCCACTCGAGATTATCTGGGTTCCAAAATAATATCAATAAGCTCCACGTGCCCCTTCTGCCAATGGACTGTCGCCTGCCCAGGCCCAATGCCCAATATTGCCCAGCCTATGGCTAACTTATTCGTGGTCGCTAATCCAAAGGAGGAAGAGTTGAATAAAGTCAAGGAGGATCTCAAGATGCTCACCAAGAAGTTTAACCAAGTCAGGATCTCTAGGAATTACATGAACTACACCCACATGTCTCCTTATCCTAAAGCGAGGTTGCCTGAGAAGTTCAAAATGCCAAATATCGAGAAGTTCGGAGGGAGTGGATCCCCAATTGTTCATATTCGCAGTTATCATCGTTCCATGACCCTACCAGGGGCTTCTGAAGAAGTGATGGCCCAATTGTTCAGCAAATTTTGAAGGATAGTGCCCTCCAATGGTTTTTATCTCTTGAGGAATCCAGAATCCGTAGCTGGGAGGATGTAGCTCGAGAATTCATCTCGCAATATAAATAAAACGAAGAGCTTGAGGTCACCCTTCGTGATTTAGAGCCGCTCAAACAGAATCCTGGGGAATCGATCAGTAACTTCATAACTCGGTGGAGGGATCAAGAACCTACCATGACTAATCGGCCATCCGAGGAAGAACAGGTCAGCATAGTAAAGAAGAATTTCTTGCCCCATGTCCGAGCAATGATAAGAGGACAATACTATCCCCACTTCTGAGCTCTCAGAGAGGCTGGAGTGGAAATCGAGGAAAGCCTCGTTAAAACAGATATTGAACCGAAGAAGGTGTCCGGACAGTTCACCTCTAGAAATTATGATAAGCCTGCCAGTGCTACAGTCTCAACCATCAACAACATCTCTCAACCAACCACATCATGGGCACCAGAAAGCCGCCCTGCCCCCATCCGAAAGGAATACACTAAGCTCCATGCTCCCCTCTCCAAAGTTTACCAAGCCATGTTAAGCCGAAACCTCATCAAATCCTTAGATCCACGTCCATTGCCAAATCCACTCCTAAGAAATTTCAAGGCCGATGCCCATTGCGCCTTTCACCAAACTGCCGGCCATACCACTGACCAATGCTTTCACCTTCGAAACATAATCCAAGATCTCATTGACCGGGGTACCATCGCCCCACTAGCCAATCCTAAGCCAAACACTAATCAAAATCCACTTCCGAATCATGCCAATGCCATCTTCTTAGAAGAAAACCCAGATTTTGATCCCTCAACTCAAAACACACCCATATACTCTCCTAAACCTCTTCAAATTTGCCTATATTTTCTCCTACACCCTACTAGCCTCGCTGATCAGGCACTGTCACTCCTCACCAGAGCATGAATCACTATCTGTACCCGTTCTAAAAATGGAAGTATGGAATTGTCAGAGGTGTTAAACCAACTCCTAGAGTTCGAGCTGAAATTTCCCTCACAGATGGTCATCGATCGCCATAAGTTCAGCACACTGTTCTTGGACGCACGAAAGTGGGCCCGAGATTCAGACAATTAGGTGGTACCAATCGACGAAGTCAACCTAGATTATGTTGTCCAGACTTTGGCAGAATTATTCAAGCAAACCAACAGCATTTTTAGTATCACCGGGTTACTTGACACTTTGAAGCTACAAGGGCGCTTGGTCCCTTCAATCACACATATCCCCACAGAATGGGAGGACCTGTATGAAGAAGCCGTTGAAGTTATAGAATGCATTGACTTTACATGGAAAGACATAATTATTGCCACCGGATGGGGGGAAGAATTCGAAGATTCGAGCAAAGAACAAGCTTCAGGAAGAGCTGGCCCAATAGTCGACATATGTGGGATGATCTCATTTGAAGAACTCCTCGGAGAAATAAATAGGGTGGAAGAACAACCTGAGATTGATGAGGAAATAGGATTCATGTTCTTTCCTTCTTCAGTAAATCACGTGACCAGATCAGGGAGACATTACCAGGTTCCCATCTCACTACCAGCAAATGACAAGGGGAAGGGCGTTGAAAACCTTCCTACGCCAGAGATGACCATTGAGGAGAGCAAGATCCTCGATCAACTGAAGAAAACTCAAGCTAACATCACTCTATGGGGACTTTTCATGTCTTCCCAGCTACACAGAAATACTTTAATCAAATTACTTAATGGACCCACAGTTCCTACCTCTACCTCACCAGAAGAAGCGATAAATCTGGTCGGATCCTTGACCACTACCCGAATGTTATCATTCTCTGAAGAAGAAATCCCCAGAATTGGGCCAAATCACAACCATGCACTCAACATCTCCGTCAAAGTTATGGGGAAGGCCGTGCCACTCTCCCTTATCGATAACGGATCCGCCTTGAACGTATGCCCTCTAAGAACCTTCAAGTGTTTAGGCCTGAAGAAAGTGACCTCGCTTCAACCTCCGCCGTTGTACGTGCCTACGATAATATCCATCGTGAGGTGATGGGATCCCTAAAACTTACAATAGGGGTTGGCCCTATAAACCCCGTCGTTGAATTCAAAGTCATAGACATCCCAGCTTATTTCAACCTGTTGCTCGAACACCCCTGGCTCCACAATATCATGGGTGTGTCTTCCTCACTCCATAAAAAATTAAAGTTCTTCACCGACGGGTGAGTCATCACCATTTTGGGTGACAATAAAAATATCGGGGGTGTAAGCACCAACAGTCCAATCCTTGAGATACATCACGGGTCAAATGATATGCTCCTATCAGGATTCCGAGTTGAGCCACTCCTACTCTCGACAGGGGACGATTTCAAAGAAAGGGTTTGTCCAAAATATGACCCTCGTGGCAATGTCAATGTGATTCAGATGTTCAGAAACATGCACTTCATGCTTGGATTAGGGCTAGGGCAAAGGCAGCAAGGGATACTTGAGCCCATCGAACTAAAGAAAGCTTTTCCTCCTTGTGGCTTGGGGTATCAACCATCAGAAAAAGAGCTCAGAATGATCCTCCAGTCTCGACCAAAGAGAAGATTAGACTGCATCTGAACTATCTCAAGAGACTCCTTGAATGGATGATTCATCAAGGAAGGTGAAGACTTCCCCTTTTGAGATTTTCTAGAATCATGGTATGACCACACAGACAAGAAGATGAGGCCGGGAACAGAGATCTTTTTCCAAGATAGCTACCCATGGGATGAAAGTCTCCCACACCGTGCACAACCGCTCATCAAAGATACCAAAGAGACTGAGGAAATTGATTTTAAAGATTCCTTCAACTTACAGATACTGGGACTGGCACTCTGTATGGTTCATTCAGGCACTACATCAATGGACCCATCTTGTCTGATTAAAGTTGCTGATACACCTCTCCTCAACTGGTATGCTGCGCCAGTTCTACCTCTTAAAATCTCCCCTAACCCCAATGTTTATCCTATTTCTTCTTCTGTTGTCTATCCTTGCTCAAATGTAATCGAGACCTCTTTTGATGAGGTTCTCAAACGAATATTTTGAGTATCTTATTGTGCCTTACATTAATTGTTTAGATTTTGATCGAACTTTTGATGATGATGATTTTGCAAATGAATAATTCTTAACTGATCTAAATAAGGTTAATAATAAACAACATAACCGCGTTAAAGTTAATGAAGAAGAGACTGTTGTTATTAATCTCGGTTGTAGTAGCCAACTGCGCGAGATTAGGATGGGGGCCACCCTTGACGAGCATGAGCGCGTACAACTCGAAGAATTACAAAAAGAGTTCGTGGATGTCTTCGCATGGTCCTATGATGATATGCCCAGCATTGATCCTGAAATAGCTCAGCACGAGATCCCCACTCTCCCAGATTACAAGCTGATTAAACAAAAATTGAGAAAACTTCGCACCGAATGACCGCTCAAGGTCAAAGAAGAGGTGGTCAAATAGTTGAACATGGGTTTCATTCGGGTGATCGAATATCCCACATGGATAGCCAACATTGTACCTGTGTCGAAATCAGGAGGGAAGGTTTGAATGTGTGTAGACTACCGAGATTTAAACAAAGCTTCTCCAAAGGATGATTATCCTCTACCCAATATCGACATGATCATGGACAACATAGCCAGTCATGCTCTCAAGTCATTTATCAACGGATTTGCTGAATACAACCAAATCAAGATGCACCCCGACCACCAAGAAAAAATCACATTTATCACCACATAGGGAACCTTTTGCTACACCGTTATGCCATTTGGTCTCAAGAATGTTGAGCATACCTACCAAAGGGATGCCCCAACCATCCTGCATGATCTGATTCACAAGGAGGTCGTGGTTTATGGATGATATGATTATCAAGTCCAAAAATAGAGAAGGTCATGTTCCCGCTCTCCGAAAGTTCTTCGAACAACTGCGAAGGTATCAGATGTGACTTAATCCACAGAAGTGTGTCTTCAGCATTACAAAAGGAAAACTCTTGGGATTCATGGTCAGTGAGAAGGGGATAGAAGAAGATCCTGCAAAGCTGAAGGCCATACTTGAGATGCCACCTCACCGAACAGAGAAAGAAGTCCGAGGTTTTCTTGGGAAATTGCAATATATCAATTGGTTCATCAGCTAGCTAACCTCCATTTGTGAACCGATCTTCAAGATCCTCCAAAGGGATTCAACCAAGGTTTGGAGCGAGGCCTGCTAAGAAGCTTTTGATCGAATCAAACAATACCTGACCCAACCTCTAGTGCTCATGTCACCACAGTCTGGTCTCCCTTTGCTCCTACCTAACTATAACCGACACTGCAGCTGGGGCTTTACTAACCCAGTACCTTGAGGACTCCCGTAAAGAAAGAGCCATCTATTACGCCAGTCACAAATTGGCAGTGTACGAGGTCAACTACACTGCCTTAGAGAATGCATGTGTCACACTTATCTGGGTCACCCAAAAGTTACGACACTACATGAGCGCCTTCCCCATCAAAGAAGTATCCCGAATGGACCCCATCAAATACCTTCTTGAGTAACTCGCCTTATCCAGTCAAATGGCTCGATGGTTGATGCTCCTAACCAATTTCGATATCATGTACGTCACACAGAAAGTTGTTAAAGGAAGAGCCATCTCTGACTACCTCGCCGATTACCCGGTAGAAGAAGCAAATGTTCGGATCTCTGAATTCCCAAATAAAAATATCCTCTGCACCACTCACGATCGCCTTCGATGGAAAATGTTCTTTGATGGCGCTGCCAACAAAAAGGGATATGGCATTGGGATACTTATGATCACCCCAGATGACTCTCACACTCCCATTGCCATTAAATTGGATTTCCCTTGCACCAACAACATTACGGAATACGAGGAATGCACAGTGGGCCTCAAAGTTTCTCTCAAGAAAGGTATTTAATACCTTGATGTCTATGGGGATTCCGCCCTTATCATCGGTCAAGTGCTCAGAAATTGGAAAGTCAAGGACGTAAAACTCCAACCTTTTCATGCCCAATTAGAAGAGCTAGCCTCCCAATTCTGAGATATCACCTTCCATTACCTACCCCGAGCAAAGAATAACCTAGCCGATGCTCTCGCTACCTTGTCCTCCATGGTCGACACGCCCAAGGGAATAACAATGACCCCCTTCCTAGTTCAAAAGCAAGACAAACCGACCCATTACTACCATATTGAGCTTGTCTCCACCGAAGATCCCGAACTAGCCGATTGTTGGTACTATGATAGTTGGTGCCTCCTCAAATATGGTAGATATACCGAGGGTTCCAACAAGAAAGATCGAACGACCCTTCGAAGACTGGCCGCCCAGTACATCATCTGTCATAAAGCTCTACTCGAGGAATTTTGATGGAACTCATCTACACTGTATCGCAGGGGCTGAGATTGAGAAGATAATGCAGAAAATCCACAGTGGGGAATGCGGACCCCACATGAATGGTCACATGCTCACCAAGAAGATCATTCAACAGGGATACTACTGAACCACCATGACCCAGGATTGCACCGCCTATGTCCGGAGGTGCCTCAAATGCTAATAATTCTCCAATCTTCAACATCGTCCTCCGCGAGAATTATACAACATGACCTCTCCCCGGCCGTTCTCCACTTGGGGTGTCGACATCATAGGGAAGGTTACACCAAAGGCTTCAAACGGACATGAGTTCATCCTGGTTGCCATTGATTACTTCATCAAATGGGTCGAAGCTGAGTCATATGCAGTGTTGAATGCCAAGAAAGTGGCCAAATTCCTCAAGAAGAATATCATCTGCCGATATTGAGTCCCGCACGAGTTGGTGTCAGATAACGGGTTGCATTTCGAAGCAGAAGTCACAGAAGTAGTCAACAAGTACAGGATTCAGAGATACAAATATTCTCCCTACCGACCTCAGACCAATGGTGCAGTTGAAGACGCCAATAAAAACCTCAAACATATCATCAGCAAGATGACCGAAAGTTGTAGGGATTGAGCCGACCGAATCCCGTACGCCCTCTGGGGCTATCGAACCTTAATCCGAACCTCTACTAGGGCTACCCCTTACTCACTGGTCTATGGCATGGAAGCAGTCCTACCTGTGGAGCTGGAAATACCCTCGCTACGCGTCATGCTTGAAAGCAAAGTTAGTAAAGAAGACTGGTGCCAAAGCCGTCTTGAGGAGCTAGCCCTCCTAGATGAAAGAAGATTAAAAGAACTTTACCACATACAGGGGTACCATAGCCGAATAGCGTGATCATTCAACAAGAGACTCAAGGACCGCGATGTTCGGGAGGGGGATTTAGCCCTCAAAGAGATAATAGAACCCATCTGTGACCCCAGAGGGAAATTTAAGCCCAATTGGAGCGACCCCTACATTGTGAAGAAAATCTTATCCGACGGTGTCGCCATGCTCACTGACCTAGATGGGGAGGATATGGCTCATCCAGTCAATCTGGACCGTCTCAAGAAATTCTACCCCTAGTTCGAAATCTCGGCGCGCTACGACTCTTCTCATCCCCCTTCTATTCTAAAAAAAAAAACTCTCTTCATTTCCCTCTACCCAGAACTTCATGGGCCCGATCCTCTGCAAAAACTATTTTCAAATAGATAAAAAACTTTACAAAAAACCCAGAGGTACGTAGGCAGCTCATACAACTCACATGAGTGCGGCCCTTTCTTTTTCATAAAATACTATTCCTTTCTTAACTGCGAGAACAACGGTTCATTCTAAAACTACTTGAACAAAAGGATTATGAATGCCTTAGAGATCAGTATAGATAATTCAAAATGCAAAATTCATCGAAAGGCATAGCTAGATGATCAAAAACTTGTTTATTTCATTAATAAGAAAATTCAGCACGGATTACATAAGAAAAGGAACAGATAACTCCCTTCCCCCTACTACCATAAAAATAACATCCCCACATCTGTTACACAAATAAACTCCCCAGGAGTCCTACCCACAGCCACCAGAGAAGCCTGCACCCTCATCATCTGCATCCGAAGGTCCCCAAGTTTCCCCTGCCTAAATAGAGTGCCGTAAACATTCCATGGATCTATGAGCCTTAACCATCTTCGAAAAGACCACAACACCCCCTTCCATGGTGTTAGATAAAACAAACCATCTTTGTCCAGTCTCCACTGCCAACATCTTGCTGACTACTTTCCTCCACAACCACTTCATATAATCCCCAGGGACATGCCAAACTTTTATGATAGATTGGGAAGGACGGGTCGACGGACGCCGATTTTCCCACAGAGACCCAAGCAACAAACGCAGGCGCTCAGTCAAATCTTCTATCGGAAAGAAATTTGAGGTCCGAGGAGGCACGACCTGTGCCCAGCCAAATTAGCACAGAAGCCGCCAAGGGAAATAAAAAGAGGTCTGTCTAAGACCAACCAATCGCACACATGAATACTCTCCTAGCTCCAGAACAAACTGCAACTGTACCCACCAAGGCACTAAACAATACAACCCACGAGCCCCACGATCCACAAGCCAATGCTACCAGTTCTCAACATATAGGCCAACGTTGATGAAGTGGCGTGAAAAGAAGTTGGGTACGGCCAATAAGGGATATTCTGGAGGAGTCGCCAAGCGGAATCTTTCAGAAAACCATATGAACAGCATCACGGGGCTACCCCTCAAAAAGTCAAAATGACCTTCTCTCCAGGCGTTCAGGCCATTCAGAGTCTCCACCAGTATCACCGTCGCAGTATTACGATGATATGACATCCATAAAGTAATGGCTGCAAGTTATGGGTCCACTTGCACCTCCCTAGTCACCAGCAACAATTTGGAAACCATACCTAGAACAACGGCTCCAGCATAGCCAACATCACCTACTTCCCGCAAATGCATGGACTGCAACACCGTCGGGAGGGAGATCATTCCTCCAGCAACCAATGATCTAGCCGCCGAAGGTAAAATATAAAGAAGCCCGGCCAACAAATCCCTGGGAGAGCGGGAAAATTCGGGCAAAGCCGCAGCAACACTGGGATTCACACCCAACATGGTAGAAAATTCCTCGTAGGTAGGACAAACTTCATCCAACCCAAAGCGGAATACATGGTCTTCAAAGTACCAGAATTATACCGCCTCCATCAGCACGTTCCACTCAAGAGGCCGATTGCGCCACAGGGAGACTCGACGCATATTGAAAGCATCTTAGTCGACATTATAAGAGCACATTGCTTCCAAGGATTCTAGGTAGTTGACAAACTCAATGCTACCAGGGAGAGCCATCTTGCAAGGCTAAGAGATAGTGGGACAGTAAGTGAAATGCAAAGGTGTGATGAAAACACTTCACCCTTACCCCTTTTTATACTTGAGAATCCTCACAAGAGACATAATCCCTGCAGAAATCGGAGGGAATCCTACCTCATAAGGTACCAAAGGCTGAAGAGGGTACCAATCAAAGCTTTGAATTGATGGGACTGTACTGAACTGCCAATAGGCAACCCTCTAGTTTTAAAAATTTCCCTCTTTTCCTCTTTTGTCAAATCAAAAAACTCAATAAAAATAAATTGATATTCTTAACAGAATTTCAAAATCCCTTTTTCTCCTTATAAAATTTCCCCCTTTTTAATCGAAAACTTTACTTCAAAAAAATTCCTAAAATATTCTTTTGTATGGTCTCAGCAGCAAAGTAAAAAGCGCATGTGCATGCATTCATCATTAATTAAAAGATAATAAAAAAAACTCCATTACATTGCATCAATTTGTGTTTTGTGTTACATCAATTTTGCAAGAAATAAAAAGAAAAACAAAAACAACGGGACTCAGCACGAGCCCACATTCTTTCTCTCTCTCACACTAAGAGCTTCCACCCCTGCGGCGTGCTCTCTTCCCCCTATGGCGAGACGATGCGCCCCCACTACCCGAGCCAAAGTTCTCTCCAGACGAAGAAGACGACACCAAGCAAGAAGGAACAGGAACCGTATCCCGAATATGAGCAGTCACCAAAGATATCCAGTCTCTAATGTCCCTTAGCCAAGTAGTCGACACCCGAACTTGCTGCAAGGAAAGGTCAAATCAGTATCAAAGTAGAAATAACCAAAATAGAAACGAAAGAAAGAGAGGAACATAAAAGTATACCGTACGTCGAAGGACCTCCTCTGTCAAACCCAACTCCTCCAGATCCATCGCATGAGGACGGTGCAATATAGGCACCATCCCTCTATCAACTCGTCGGATGTTGTACGAAGGGGTATGCAGTCGCACAAAAGGAACCTCTAAAGTCATCGCCATCGCAGATGCTGATGGACCACCGCCGCTATGGGAAGATCCCACCGCCCGACTCGAACCCGTCGGAGGGAAAGGCAATGCATCATATATGCTGGGCGCCATCAACCAGCTCGTCACAAAGTCCATATAGCCATACGGAGCAGCCGTATCAGTGTACAACAAGTAGGATTCTTCGATCATCGTCGTGATCCTCTCATCCTCCGATAGTAGTCGCTCTCGCCTCATAGAAGTAGGAGGCTGTGCAGGTGGCACCACCACCTCCTCCTCGGCAATCTGACGAACCACCCTCTCCCCGAGATACCAGGAATGGTCGAACTCATGCCCCAGTAAATGCCTCATCCGCGCGTTCACCCCAATCGCCCCCGCATCCTGAATGGTTGTCCCCTAGGGATAAAAGGTCATGAAAATATCCAAGCGAGCATAAATCAATACAAGATCAGAAGGTGCAAAACCAAGATTGAAATGAAAAAAGTCTTACCCTACCCTACCGATCAGCACTAACCCCTTGCCTTCCTGAGGTAGCCCAAAAGTCTGTGCCACTGCCGAATGGCACCCTTCATAATATGCCGACCGGCACCCCCATTAAATTTCATATAAAAATTCCCAGAAAATACCAGAAAGACTCACAAAATCCCCAAAAATCCCAGGAAGGATTTAAAGCCTTTTCACCAAGAAAACTTCGCGTTCCCTCGAGCGGAACCCCTCTTTCCCAAAAAAATCCTCAAAAACCAAGTGAAAACTCCTCCCGGCAAAGCTCCGGAGGATCTCTAAGGATCACCTGATCACTTCCCCAACGAAATTCTCTTACAGCACCTAAAATAAGTTGTTCCCCCCGCAAGGTCTCCTAATGAAACAAAAGCTTCCCCAGCTCAAATCAAAATCACAAAAGCACTTTCCCTGGGAAAATCAAAATCCAATCTTCATTCACTGTTAGGTCAGAATTGACCTCGGTCTTGGATCGTCACCTGAGTTGGGTCAGAATTGACCCCGGTCCTTGGTCGTCACCACTCTTTAGGTCAGAATTGACCTTGATCTTGGGTCGTCACCTGAGTTGGGTCAGAATTGACCCCGATCCTCGATCGTCACCACTCTTAGGTCAGAATTGACCCCGATCTTGGATCATCACCTGAGTTAGGTCCGAATTGACCCCGGTCCTCGGTCGTCGCCACTCTTTAGGTCAGAATTGACCTCGGTCTTCGATCATCACCTGAGTTGGGTCAGAATTGATCCCGATCCTTGGTTATCACCACTCTTTAGTTCAAAATTAACCTCGATCTTGGATCGTCACCTGAGTTAGGTCAGAATTGATCTCGGTTCTCGATCGTCACCACTCTTAGGTCAGAATTGACCTCGGACTTGGATCGTCACCTGAGTTGGGTAAGAATTGACCTTGGTCCTCGGTCGTCACCACTTTTAGGTCAGAATTGACCTCGATCTTGGATCGTCACCTGAGTTGGGTCAGAATTAACCCCGGTCCTCGATCGTCACCACTCTTAGGTTAAAATTAACCTCGGTTATTAGACCTTTACCCTAAGCTCACAGATTTGGCTTTGACCCACAGAATTGATCATCCCCAGTACACTTTTTAGGTCCTCAGAATAGGCCTCGACCCTTTGAATCGGTAATGCTCCCTCAAAAGCATCATGTGGTGTCTGTTCGATGGTCATTATTTGTTCCAAACTCACCCGTCGAGGGGATCTGTAGACAACCCATTCTATTACCCCCTAACTCTCCTTAGGTCCCTAGTACCTCCCTCCATTACTACAAACCCAGGTCATGTCTCAAGTACTGACCTAGAAGCCATCAGGCACTCCCTGACTTAGTTTGACCAAAAAGTCAAACTCTTCATCTTGACTGAGACTGAATGAATCCTCGAAGGGCACTGAATACCCTTTCCAACGGTCCATCCCATGCACTATTTTGACTTACCATGCGTACGAACGATCTGTTTGCGTTTGAAACTTGACCTAGAGGCCACCGGGTGCTCCCGGGCTCTGTTTGACCTAAGTTAACTCTTTAGCACAACCAAGGCTGAATGAATCTTCGAAGGGCACTGAATACCCTTTCCAATGGTCCATCCCGTTCGCGATTCAAACTTTCCATGCGGACGAACGATCCGTTTGACTCCAAGAGGTCACCGAATGCTTCCTGGGCCCAGTTGACCAAAGTCAACTCTCCAAACCGGGTCAAGCTCTTTAGAATATCGAATTACATATCCTAACCTTTCCAAAGGTTCGCCTCCTGTGCGATTCGGACTTACCATGCGTCCGAACGATTCCCCATCCAATGGACCGACAAATGCTTTCGAGCCATATTTGACCAAAAGTCAACTCCTAAACCCAGGAGCGTTCCAAAGGACCTTCAAAGGTCTCTGAATTACCTTTCCAATGGTATGCCTCATGCACAATTCTGACCAACGATTTTCTCTCAGCAACCGATTTTTCGAAAAAGCCTGAAACGCACTGCCAAATGGCAGGTTTCAGACCCTGCCTATCGGCAGGTGACGATAGGTAGGAACGGGTCTATGCTGATCGGTAGTGACTTGAGACTATAAAAGGAGGCCTTCACCTCATTTGCAAAGGGAGCCCAAATCTGATAAGAATTCACTCTCAACGAATCCCATAAACCTCTCTCGAAGGCAGTGTGATTTCAACTTCCAAATCCCTTTTTTACTTCCACTTTTCATTTTATTTTTCATCAAACTTGGTGAATTAGACACTCTCCATCATATCCAAGTGCAAGGGCTGCTCTCCAACATTCAAGATCAATCTCAAGATCTTCAAGAAGGCCCAACTTTCTCAAACTCTCTCTTAAACTCTCTTAAATTCTCAATAACTTGTTTTCTTAATTAGCACTTTTATTATCTCATCTCACACATCCTAATATACTTTTTATTATTTAGTATTATTGCACATCTCTTATTTTCATATAAATAAAACCCAAAAAACAAGAAAAAAAGGATTTGCTCATACATTCCAAATAGGGATTCTCATACTTTTTCTCACACTTTTCTCACAACTAAAGCACTTTTTCTACACACACACACACACACACACTTACAAATAAGAGATCCCTCATTTGGATTTATGGGATAAACCCCACCCCTCGTTTTGTATGCGAACTACGTGGACTTTGATGCCTTTATAGGCTACATAGGCATCTCGGGGTAAAACCCGAGATTCGAGTCCTCTCGCTCATCTTTTCTTTTACTTCCTATTTTCTCTAAATCTAATCTTCTTATATTCAATATACTTGCCCTTAGTGACGTATTTCTCCATATGCGTTATCGTTCCATTATAACGATCAACGTAGGGGTAATCGCGTAAATTTGATTTTTCTAATATTATTCTTATATCTTCCTACGGATGACTCGCTTTATCTTTTCCATGATACAAGTCGAGGATTCCTACCTCCATTATATATATACACATGCAAACATATCACGGGGGGAATATAAAGGAAAATAGTAAATATCCATGAGAGACCGAAAGGGCGGAATGGGTGCCTAACACCTTCCCATTTCGTAACTAAGCCTCCGAACCCTTCTCGAATCATTTTGGTTTCTCACCCACCAGTATGTCTTTGGATGCCATCCTTCGGGATGGCTTCCCCTTTTTCTTTTGTCTGTTTGAGTAAAATAGACTGGCGACTCTAAATCTCTCTACATTTTTACACCTCATCTCAAAAGGACGCCGGCCGAAGCGCTCCCGAGAGGGATGCGCGGGACCCGAAGGATCCTCTCCCTTCGCGCGCCCGCCCTAGCGAGGCGAGGATCGGGGATGGCCATATATATATATATATATATATATATATACATATATATATATATATATGTAGATACGTATATATTTTCGCATGCATGTGATTGCAGCCTATGGGTATTTCTTTATGCAGTTCATTTCTATAGTGCTTGTATAAATTCAACTAGGCATAAGTTCACACCATCGCTTTGTTATGACAGGTTAGGAGCGATTTTGTATTTTGAGGGAGTTATACAGGTAAGTATTTCATTTATTTTTACGTTAGTAGCTTTGTTTACTTGGACTTCGGGTGCTCCCCATGGGTCCCTCACATAGTTATACTTTGAAACTGGATTAGTAACATTCAAATAGAATTGTTCTATTAGACTTCACTCATAACGCCCACTTCGGATAGGGTTGACTATGGGTCACCCATAAATTCGGGTCGGGGCATTACAAATTGTTTTAGGTTCAAGGTTACTTTTGGGTGCGACGTGGTGAGGTTGGTGTTAGATCTTTGATGTCGGTGTTGGGTTTGGCCAGTCATGCTAGTTTGATGACGGTTTAGTTCGTGTCCTCGATGGTAAAGTCAAATAGGCTCAAAAGATAAGTAAGTTAGTGCTAAGTGTCATACGATCAAGTTGATTATTATAAATCACTTTCGCGTTTCTAATTACATGTGTTAATAATTTACAGGGGTCCGCGTAAGCTAAAAAATGGTGATGCCGTGGTTCGTAGTGTGAGGTGTTTATGTTCCAGCCTTTGTTGACAAAGTGTCTTTAGAGGTGTTGATAGAATGAGATGACACCCGTTGGGCAAGTGGCATAAAATGGTGTATAATCAATGGTGGAGTTTGATAGTTAGAGTGTTTATCCATAGGCTACCTATCATTTGAAATACCCATAGGCATGCATGTATGTATGTAGATACGTATATATATATATATATATATATATATATATATTTTCGCATGCATGTGATTGTAGCCTATGGGTATTTGAGGTCTTAAGGCTACCTATCATTTGAAATCATGAATCTCCTCAAAACCTTTAGAGTCTTTTTACATAGGGATTCTTATGGAGATATGCACTTCATAGTGGTAGATTACAGATTGTGTAACATAGGTCATGGTATGACTTCTAGTTTCTTGTAATAGATATGTAAGTTGTTTAGAGAAATATTTGAGTTTGATGTCGTTGCCCATGAGGCATTGGGAATCATTATTGTATTGAAGTTTACATAAGTTATGGTAAACCATTAATGATTGTATTAGAGGTAGATCATGTTTATCTATGTAAGTGCCTTGGAATTAGTGCTATGACTTTTGTTTATAGGCATGTGTCATAACATGACATTCGAAGATAATTTTAACAATAGGTTGGTCAATGCTAGGGGGTGCATATGGGAGACTTAGAACACGATGATGCTCGTCATAGCTTTCAGAGATAAAACTCGGGATGAATTTTTAGGCTTGATTATAGCATTTACGTATGCTACATGTATGGTTAGTAATGACTCTATTGAGGGAAGTCAGTAGGCACGAGTGATGCTTGAAAGTTGAGATGCCATTAGAATGGTTATGAATTGGGATCATGTAGGCTATAATAAGAGTGTTATCAATGTTTCATGAGTTGGATGTTTAAAATTATGTGAGCACAGTGTTTTTCACTTTATGAGAGTGATCTCAAAAACTAAGGTTAGCTGTCACGTATTGAAATATTGGAGGCCTAGCTGCGATAGGCTGGTAACTAATGATGGTTGTGAAAAGAGTAACTTCACCTTGATTTAGGATAGTTGTGCTTACATGGATAGGTAGGATTAGGCCTAAGGAGGGAAGCCTAGCATTCAGCTTCCTGAAGAAATTTATTTTGTATTCTATTCGTCTGGCATGGACAGATGATTTGTGGATAGAACTCATTAGGGTTAAGAGGCCTAGCTAGGATGCGTGGCAAAGCTAAGGAGCTTAACAAGTACCGGTAAGAGTTACAGGATTTAAGTGTACGTCGTGGGTTCGTACTTCGTGTGGTTCGATTCGTTGTCAAATTTGGATTTTTTTTGGCATGGCTATCGCCTGATTCGCTGCGTTTCCCGTGTCTTCTTTGATCTTGATATAAGGAAAGTTGTTGATCAATTTTAATTTGAATGTAGTGCTGCGTAAGCTTAGTACTGATGTGAGTTAGACTGGTTGTGGCTAATGCATCACGGTATGTGAGTGAGCCTTTTTGCAAATGAACCTTTATTCCATATCAGTTGCATATGCGTGGGGCCTCACATTCTTTCATATAGTTTTCATAGGTTACTCGATTGTCTTAGGTTAACATGTTTGTAGTTAGGCGATATAGCTACTTACGACTTGGTCGTGTGTTCCAAGGTTTTAACTTAAGAATATTATGAACATTAGAACCTGATAGAACATTAGAAGGTAGTGTTGCACTTAGTTCAGAGTTTTAGGGATTGAGAAAACAATCGAGTGTATATGTTCATCTTGTGATACCCAGGGTGACCCTAGGCCAGCATAGGGAGCTTGTAGGAAATACTGATTGGGTGGAAGTATATGATAAGGTTATTGTATTAAGAATCAGTGATGTGTGTAACGAGGAGTGTGAAATTATATCCGCCTAGGCTAGGCGTGTTTCAAAAATTTATTTGAGGAAAGTACGTGAATCCTAACGTAGGAATGATCCATGTTAATAAATTCATTGGTGACATTGAGATATTTGGCAAGTTTTAACCATCTCGAGGTTTTGTTTAAATAGACACACTAGGCATTCTTGAGAACTAGCAATATGACCTTAGGGTTGGTCGCGACTGGATTAACAATGGTGATCGATGGAAGTGAAATATTTTGGTCTAGACCATAGTGTTGAGGATGTCCAGGATTGAAAAATAATCATGGGTAACGAGATAAGAGATTGTGATACACCAAGAATTTCGAAGACAAAATTCCATAAGGAGGGAAGTTTGTAATATCCTTCCTCGATAAATTAATTAAATCATATATAGATTTTATATGAGGAGGAACTTATAGAAATTTATGCGTAACAAATTGGGTTAAATAAAGAGAATTATTGGGATAGTAATTATAGAATTATTAATTGTATGTTAATTAAAGTACCTATGCTCCTTCTAAGACTTTGGAAGATGATTGGGGCAAAACTAAGAATTTTTAAAGATGCTCGCAGGTCAGATCTGCTTCAATTTTTATGTTGTCTTGATGCCAACCCTTGGATCAACTAAGTTGTTGAAATGTAATCCCTATAAGACCGGATATAGGAACTCCTTATGAGGATAAGGATTCTATAATTTGTGAACATCTCTAATTATTGGATTATGAGAGAGGGAATTATGGAATGAGAAGGGAAAAACTCCATCAGAATGTAAGAATCTTTCTCCCTAGCTTAAGCCTCCATGGGAGCAAACATACTGTCGAGTAATTTCCACTTCCTCCTACACATTCTAAACCTTTAATCATCCATTGTAGACTATATCTACACTCCTGAATACACCTTGAAACCCTAGATGACCTTGTTTTAATGTGGAGAAAGGACGTTCTTGATGTTTTGAGCACTTAAAGGCGGGGTTTGACGGGGGTTATTCAAACTTTCATGGAGCAAACTTTTAAGGGGCTTTTAGAGACCCCCTTGAGGCCACCTTTGGAGGTGGGGGTTCCTCCATCTTCTTCAACATCTCCACCATATTTATAGCTTATTTTGATGTGGGATAAACTAATCTTTATACTTAAGGCTCTATTTTGTGTGTATTGTGATCTTGTTGTTATTGAATGTTAAAGAGTAGGATTAGTAGGTAAATAATAGTGTATTTCTAGTAAAAATAAATAATGGACATTTTTATGGAATAAAAATGTAAGAAAATGCTATTTTAGTGCATTTATGATAAAAATAAATAATGGACATTTTTCTGGAATAAAAATGTAATTTTTTTTTTTATTTTCGTGTGTTTATGATAAAAATAAATGATGGACATTTTTATTAAATAAAAATATAAGAAAATCCTATTTTAGTGTGCTTATGATAAAAACAAAATGGACATTTTTATGGAACAAAAATTTGAGAAATGTTATTTTGTGTATTTCTTGAAAAATGGAGATTTTATGAAAATGGGACATTTGTTAAGTTAAAGAAATTAAAAATTCTTTTGTGACTTAAATTGCATGTCTATTGCAAGTGGTATAAAGTTCTAGAATGAAATGTATGTTTAAACCATCTAATAGGACTATAGGAATTTAAAGTACCCTTTCTCATGCATGTAAACTTTTAGTATTTTGAAAATAAATATGTGGCCAAGTTTAAAGAAAGCCTCGTTGAGTTTTAACATAAAGTAAGACAAAGAGAAATTTTAGTTTTCAAATTGTGTGGGAAAAAGGATATTGAGAGCACAAAAAATGTTGGGTATAAGACTACATGTGATAAATAAAAGAAATGGTGATTTCTAATGAAGAAAAAATAGTCTTGTGTAAAGGGTGCTATTTTATGTATTTAAGGTGTTAAAGTGAAAAGTCTGATATCAAACAAGAGTTAAAATGGCTAAAGTATTTTAAATATTAAGTTGGAAACTTAACAATCATTTTGAGAAATATCACTTGTTAAAGGACTAAATTGCAAGTTTGGTAAATAAAGCGTAAATTGGCAATTTACTTAAAGTGGAACATTTTTGTGGAATAAATATGTCAAAGAACGTGTTTTCACTAGTATGGGTGAAAATGAAATAATTCCTAGAGATTGAATGACTTTAGTATAAATAATGTGTGTGTTAATAAGGCACTTGAAGGAAAAAGAAATAATTTTCCAAGTGTTAATGAAAATATGGATGGTTAAGTCCGGGTTTTGGCTTTGGCAGGGTAAAAGTAAAGAAGTAGAATAATGTGAACATGTGTAAGATGTTAAACACATTAATAAGGACTTGAATTCAACTGGGAAATAATCAAGAAGGGCCCGAATCCCTTGGGAGGGAAGCCCTAAATCACTAGCCAGAGCATATGGTGCGCATTGTCGGCAGTGCGAAACCCGTGGAAGTATGCGCTACAGGAAGATTCTGAGAAAAGCTAAAGAAAATATGGGACATGTCATGCAATGGGTTGTGTGGTAAAATGTGTTAATACAACCTAACTTTAATTAATGTAATTAATGTTTCGATAAAGGTGAAATGAATAAGTGAATGCGTAAATCTATTAATGTCCATAAGATAAGGTAAAAAGGGTAAAGTAAACGAGTAAATGTGTGATTAAGTACCAAGTTGTTAAAACCATAATTGGCATAAGTATGCATTAAAAGGGTTTTAAAATGACAAAAGTATTTTCTAACACGGTGAATGCATGTGTCGAATGTCACTTTTCAATGAAAAATACTAATGTATATTTAAATGAATAGAAATGGGTGATTCCGGTAAAGGAACGGGTTGGGATAAATCAAGTGTAGTGGCTTTAAGTATTGAATCGAACGTAAATAAAGTAAGAAATGCTATGTATAAATAAAGGAAGTCTTTGCAAGATTAAGGAAATTAATCTGGATGATTACGGTTTTCGAAAGTAATATGGTTAATGCATTGGAATATGTATTTTTAAAAGAGGTGTGTGTATATATATATTTGCATGCATGTGATTCTATTGTGTGAGTATTCCTTTTTGCTATTCGTTTCTATGCTGCCTATATAGATCCCATTGGGCAGAAAATTACACCCTTGCTTTGTTACGGCAGGTTAGGAGCGATTTCGTATTTTGAGGGCGTTATACAGGTAAGTATTTCATTTATTTTTACATTAGTAACTATGTTTACTTGTACTTCGAGTACTCCCCATGGGTCCCTCACATAGTTATACTTTTAAACTGTAATCGCATACTAAACAAGTTCAACGTTAATTAAAATAAAACTGAACTAGCAACATTTTATAGGATTGCTCTGTTACACTTCACACCTAACGCTCGGGTCGAAGATGGTTGACTCAGGTAGCCCATAAATTCGGGTCGGGGCATTACATTATCTCCAAAAGATTTGGATTGATTTGTTACTTGTATTGCTATTAACCATAAGCCTCTGGAACTGATAATTGTAGGTTATTTTATTTTAGTAATTATTCGTAACCTTAACCTTGTGAACCTAAGATATTTTAAATTCTAGTAACATCATCATAAGAATTCTGGAATATTACTTCCGATGATTATTGTTATACCTACATGATAATGCTAAAGTTTTTATCCGTAATAAATTATGGTCGACCTTAGTCAACAAGATTTTTATATCATTCCATGATCTATCACAAGCGCTTATCCTCAGAATATTCATTCATTCCCTGATTTAATGTCCTAAAAAACTATTGAGAAAATATGACAGACTTGAGAAAGACTTAAGGCAACCAATATACATTAGACCTTTGAGTAATAGAGAGTGCACTAGTTCTATGTCCTATCACTTAGAATTATCAGAATTGTTTAATACCCCTTATGAGTTACATGTGTTCTAGTTAAGCCGATATATTCCAAACCCAATACATGTCAACTTTATGACTACACCAACAACCTACGTTTTGAAATTAGACCTCTTCTGGAACTTTAGACTCTTGTCACTTCACACCATTAGCTAGTTTTTGAGTCTATATAGTTCATTGTATTTTTAATAATTCCTCAACGAATATTCTTAAACCCAATAAGGAATATTTTTGGATAGACAATTATTAGATTCAGAATTATATTTACGTTGTTTTCCTATAAACTTATTCAAAAATATAGTGCCCTATGACCCTCTAGAGTTCTAAACAGCATATTGTTACCATTTAAGTTAAGAGAAATTCCTATTTACTCTTTATGCTATCTTTTGCATAAATATAGGAAAATACTAAAGTCTTTAATTATGTGGTAAGAAATCTCAATGTGAGTTTAGATGATAAAACGTTTGAGTTACATCTTCACACAAGGAAATTTAGATTTTAAGGCAGAAGAGTGAATATAATTTTGAGGATTACTGATTCAAATTAGGTAAACCATCTCGAAAGAGTAGACAGTATAAACAACATCTTAAGTCAAAACCTTTCAGAATATTTAAGGACGTAATTTGTTAGATTATTGTTGATACAGTAGAACCATATGATTTACATTACTCCACAGTTTTTGTGTTAACCAACTAGTATTTCTTACCCAACCTTGAGAAAGACGAACTTAGAATAATCACTCCTAGATCTCCTTATGTTATAATCTTACAGCGAAAGTTAGACTCAATAATTATCAAATGATAAGGAAACAAATCTTCAATTTTGAGATAGAGTACATGTAACAAATGAATTTTTCCGAATTTCCTTTGATCCCATAATAGAAATGAGATCACATCTCCTTGGATTTTATTTATTAACGACTCTGTACGTACCAAGGATGCAATTTTACGAATTGATGATATTTAACAAAGTATCGGGAATTGTTTGTTCATTCCAAAAGTTCAGTATTAGGATTAATAGTCATATTATCAACATGAACAACCCAGTCGATGTACATAGAAGCTAAAATTACATCGAATTTTGGAATAAAGGCGTGTTGTTAGAGTATACCACTCCATTTCCTATCTATGTCTATCAATTTATTTTAAATTTGGTAGCTCGTGCTTAGCATATTTATGCTAATTCTTTCTCATCTCGATAGCAAGGAAATAGAGGATAGTATCCTTTCTTTTATGACACACAGATAATGTTTCGACAGATGTAAAGTTAGATTGAACGCCATTATAATCTGACGTTATCCTACCCTAAGTACACAAATTATTTCTCGAAATTTTTTAACTATTATTACTGCGATTTTATAAACATTAGTACTTGGATTCAATATACTTCAAACATTAATATCATTATGTTGAACAATACCAGGGAAAGAAACATCTTCCATATAGTTATATAACTATACTCACATTATCTTGAGTGAACTACTTCTATCTATCTGGTCCACAAATTAGCCCAACATTTCAGAGTATATCCAGATTAGTTTGATGTGCTTTAAAGAAGCAGTTATTTTTATATATGTATAGTAGATTCCCTATGAAGAATCCCACAAACATTAGAAACCATATCCACTATGATATTTATTAATAACATGTGAACTTAGGCACCTACTGAATCAGCAAGTCTTGTTAAAATAATCGAAAGTATCAGACGTTACCTTTTGTTCCAAAATAGT